>VZTE01002610.1:1049900-1160477 GCA_013397775.1 Eulacestoma nigropectus | reverse complement strand
GGGGGAAAAGCGCAAGGGTCCAAAAGAGGAAAAAAGCAACATGTTTTGCATATAACTAAAGAAATTACAGCCCACATTAAGGCTGCAGGAGTCCAGCATCAAGCAGAATCAACTTTCTACAGTTCTGCAAGACCATGCATTTCACAGTCAAGGCAGCTGCTGTTTTCTCTTTCCAGATGGCAGGACACAAAAAAAGCAATGATTATTTCATTGTGAAAATAATTGAGACTGTTCTTCCTTGGTGGCTGAGAAGTCTGATAATGACTATCTTTGCACATGTAAGTTCAATTAATCAAACAAGGTAATATGGTGTGGCGGGACCACATATTTATTATATGATTTTATTACATTGTAGAGTCATGTTTGATGCAGCTGTTTCGATTTTTTAATTGGATGCTTTCATATAAATCCCATTAATATCATTACCCTTACAATCACTCCATCTTCACTACGAAAAATAATTTATCACTACATGAAAAGCAACTTATTTCCTATTTGGAAAGCTCTGAGAGCATCTTGGGTGCTGCCAGAAAAAAATAGCAACAGTCAAAAAAGGGGAAAACAAAATAAAAACAGCAAAAAGAATGACCTCACGCAGCCCCACTTGCTACCTTTGCAGAATTTATTTAATACTTTATGTTTTCTACTGTTTTGATCAACCTAATTGTAACTGTCCCTGCACAGGGTTTCCTCTGCTTTCCTGAGACAACCATTTATTTTTTGGACAAAGAAACATTTCATTTTGCTTTCTAGTTGGTTTCCCTTTCTGGGTCTTATCACTGTTACTAATGTTGCTGTTACTGGCACAGCACTGTTTAAGAAAGATGTTTAACTAAATCCTTTCAGAAAGACACATTTTAATTAAAGCAAACAAATCCTAAAACACTTTTATTTATGTTAGCAGGCTTCGCGAGACTCTAATTTCCAAAAAATGCTAATTGGCGGAAAGGAGAGAGGAAGGGAGGAGATGTGGCATTAAAATTGCAGCCAAAATTTTCCCTTATGGGTATCCGAAGTACCCAGGCTGCCTCTGCAAGCCCTTGCCCACAGGGACATGGCGGGAGGAGGTTGGCCCCACACCCCACAGAGACCCTCGGCTGCAGCAGCAACAGAGAAGTCTCAGCCATGAGGGTGAAATAACCACCGTGGATAAACTCAGCTTCAAAATCAGCCAGTGAAATAAGCTTGGATGGCCCAACACAACTGAAACCCAGCACAGCATCTGTGGTATTCAAACAAAGCATCTCATGTCTGAAAAATTTCATTTTCAAGAAAAAAAGATGTGCTGCAAGCGGAACTCTGCTGGGGAAAATGCATTTAAAATGGAGCCATCCCATGTCCTCCACCCTATCACTAACTTCCACATAGAAATAGTAAAGATACACCTCACCTACAGTGCTTAACACCTATTTGGACTAAATAAGGTATTCCAGGTAAGAAGTTCACAGAAGAAATGGCAGAATGTGGTAGTTCCTACCAGCAATGTGACGGGCTGACAGCCAAAGGCAGCTCAGGTATTATTAAACTCACACGGTATCTAAATTACCTAATCAGATCCCATGGCCCTCATTCTGCAAACAGATTAGGTGGCTGGCATAATACCCTGACAAATAGCATTTTCTGTTTTTCTCCTCTGGTGCCAGGAGGTCTCAGGGTTGAGGAGGCTCTGAGACAGGGAGCAGCACAAAGGAGCAGGCAGGGAGAGACAGGCACAATCAGGGTTTCATCTACCTCCGTGGATTTCTTGCATTACACACAATGCATACTTTACATTTTACAAAACCAAGGAAATGAAGGCAAATATATCTGTCACCGAAGAAGACAGCAGACCTTTAATAGCTGAAATGACAGATATTTTTAGATGGAGGTCTAGTTTAACTTACTTACATTAAGGGTCTAATCTCTCCTGAACAATAGCTATGTTAGCTTGAACACATAGTGAGAAATCTGTTCCATTAATTAAGTGCTGCCTGTACTACTCGGATTTGTAGCAAATGTTAATAGATTTTTTTTTTCTTCCTCTGTTGGACAATTACTTTATTTTGCCAAGTTGCTAATGGATTAAATTGAAAAGGCCCATGTGTTAAAAAAAAGCCTTTAGCTTCAAAGTTTTAAGAAATGCCTTGCATACAACCATGGAAAATACCTATGTATTAATATTATTAATAGGCCATCCTCAAAGGCACATAAGATATGTGAAAGCTTAGCAAATCCATTCCCACCCATCAAAACCATGTCTGTAAGAAGAAGTGCCCAGACAAGGTCTTATGCAAAATGTATAGCACTTTTAGCATCCACTAACTGAGGTTAGATATGAAAATCTAGTTGTAAACCAGTGTAATCTACTTCATTCTTTTCATTTCAACTACTGTTAATAACTAACAAATAAAAATACAGACTCTTTAATATCCTTTGTCTCAGAATGGCCTGAACGATTTAGTCCAAACTGATCCATTTATAAATAGTATTAATTAAAAAACGCATTTTCAAATTCAACTGAAAAGCAGTATCACATCAGGAAAAATATTTTCGAACTCTAAAAACAATTTCACATGCACAAAATAAAGGATAAACACAGTATTTTAAAAAATTTTCGTAAATGAAAAGCTAGCAGCTTAGTGATTTGCAGTATTTTACACAGTGAAACAAACTGCAGCCTCGAGTTTTACAATTACACATGAAATTAGCGTAGAAACATGCAGATTTTAACAATTTCATATGGAAATTCCACACTGTAGAACTCTGGACGCCTTCTTGTGCATAGATAAAATCCAATTTTATCTATACACAACCAGTTTAGCTCCCCTCCCTCTCTCCCTCCCTCCAATGAAGTTACTCCTATGGACACAAGTTTTGCCCTCAGGCTAAGCAGGACGTGGCAGAGCCGGGCGATGAACACCCTCCTGCTGATCCCACGGTGGGCCCGGGACAGGCTCCACATCAGCCAGCCAAGAATGCCGGCCTGGACACAAATCACAACACCCACATACAGCACCATAACCAGGTTTACTTTTGCTTTGTTTTTACTACTGCTTCAGCTGGAAGGAGGATGAAAGCTGACACAGTATCTGCTCCTCTAATTCCTTTTGCTCACCCAATGGCAGGGTGAAGGAGCACCTCTACGCTTTTGCCCCATGTACATATTTATTTCATCTATTAGCTGTAAACTTGGATTCTACTTTGGCTTTTATACTTTTAACTTCTCCACTACACATCCTCCTTCACTTAATACTGTCATTCCTTATCAACATCCCTTGTCAGATTTGTTGACTTTTTTTTCTTATTAGCCTTCTGCTCTCCTGCTCCTTCAAAAGGTCTCCAAGGGTGGTCTCTGTTCTTTCTTTCTAAAGTCCAGGTCCTCCTTCCTTGACTGCCAATTGCACTTGCTATTCAGCCTTTAAGGAGTTTTATCTCTGTCTCCCCCTTTTCCAATTTAATTTTTCAGATTTCCCATCTCTGTATTTCCATTTCCTATTTTCACAGTTCTCTTCAATATTTAGGAATAGTCCCGTCTCCTTCAAAGCTAATGAAACATTGTGTTTGAATGCAAGACTGTAAAGACTGAATGCCAGACACACTTTAGATGAAAAGCAAGATAATACAGTATCTCCTTGTACCCCAGCCAGAGACAGGAGTAATTTTTAAGCAACTGATAAACCCATCATTGAAAACAGGTGTAATAATATAGGTGCAGGGCATGCTCTCCAGCACAGCCAGGGAGAATAATTTATTTTGCTGAACTTCAACAACTCCCTTCTCATGTGCACACTTGTAAAAAAAGCCTATTGCTAACTATGCTGGTGAACATGGAAGTATCTGCATGGATGATTACACAGTTTTCTTACAGCAGCAAGAATTGTAATGGGGAAAAAAAAATCATGTTGAGAGATTTCAATGCTCCCAATTAATGAGAACTTTGCTTTCAGGCCAAAATTAAAAATTCATCCTAGCCTGCACTGGTACTTGCCATGGCTTGCTGGAAAAGTGCTGACTCCAGATCCTCACCACACTGTTGGGAAAAAGCACATTGAGGCTACACCAGCAGCTACCCTGGGAATAGAAAATATTCCTGTCTCCATTACGTATTAAGAAATTGCCTGACTATTCTTGACTAGCCAATACTATTGCCAAACCTGCCATTCCATTCAGGAATTTGTGAGCAGGGTTTCAACGGGAAGCTGAACTTGCTTTTCCCTCCTGTAAACAAAACATCCTATTCACTTCCTTGGAATGCTGCAGGTAGAAGACTCAGCTACATGCAACTTCTTGTTTCCTGTCAACATTTGAATGTTAAAAATTGACTGAGCATCAGAGAACAAGTTAACGTAGCACATTTAACGTTGGAAATCATTTTTATCTGAGGCAAACGTAACCTTTTAATATGACAGGCAGACATTTTTCTTTCATCCCGAGGGAAGGAAAAAAAGAGCAAAGCTTGAAAGAGGCAAAATGTTGGGGATAATCCTCACTCACAATGGATTATTCGTAACAGCTGGTTTGCACAATTTCAGGATTTCCTTAAATTGAACTCTCAGAACCTGAACTCTAATTACACAGTTAGAGAGTGTGTGCCTGCATCAACTCTCTTGCTAACAGAAGAGTACAAAAGCTGGTTGACCTGAAAATCAGAAATAATTAGAGGCCCAGATGGAGACATCCATGCCACAGTCAAATGCAGAGGGGCTGCACTGCAGAGTGTACAAAGACCAGCCTCTCCCTCAGCTTACTGCAATGATGGACCACTGAAAGGAAATAGAAACTTTTTG
Source organism: Eulacestoma nigropectus (assembly GCA_013397775.1). NCBI lineage: Eukaryota > Metazoa > Chordata > Aves > Passeriformes > Eulacestoma > Eulacestoma nigropectus. The sequence continues at coordinate 1,155,711 of VZTE01002610.1, read as the reverse complement.
CCAGTACTGCGGGACTCAAGAATCCCGTACTGCAGCACAACCCAATTAAAAACTAATTCATTTTTCTTTTCTTGCAACAGCTATATATATGCATCCATCCTTAAAAAACATCCATCCTCAAAAAACGTAACTACCTATGTCCAAAGAAGGGTACAAGGTTCAAATAGAGCAGCACTCGCATTTGCTTCACATTATGATCAACTTTAAAACAAGAATAATAAATTTATTATTGGTTTCCAGCAAAATTAATAGAAATACCAGTGTTATAAGAACTGATTCTCAGAGTTCCACAATACATTAGAAAGCACACACTTGTTTTCCAAGTAGTCTCCACACATTTCAGCAGTTCTACAAAACTGTTTCTAGGCATCCTGAAAACTTGAAAAGCTCATACAATATCGCTAAAGTAACACTACGGAGTTTTGATTTAAGCAAAAGGCAGGAGCATCCCAAAATGAGAGGATCAGTTTGCCCAGCCTCCGCTGTTACAGTTCTCTCTGCAGTCAGGCAGAAAGAACAAGAACAGCAAAATATAACATCCTGCTGCTTCAACTCTTTACATTAAGCCATCAGTTAGCAACTCTGCTTCTCTTCTCCTCTGCTAAAGATACCCCAAATCCTACCTTTTGACTTTATTCAAGTAATTGCTCACCTTCAATACCCCAGAAAAAAACCAAAACCAACCCAACCCAAAACACCAACAAAACAAAAACCCAAACAAACAAATCCCCAAAACCTCAAACTGATCAGGAAAAACAAGATCTTTGCGAGCCTTCCAAGGACAGAAGTGCTATGTTATTGTACCCATAAACACTATAATAGGGACCTCAGATGCACTGCACCGTATCTAGTGGACTGGATGATGGATGAGCCATCTAGAGACTGCTGGTCCTATCTAGCTTGGCATCCCATCTACCTGTCGTGAATATATTACGCTTTAGAAAGAGGAGGAGTGAAACTGTTTCCTGAGCTAACTGGAGCCCAGGATCAGGCAGGAATTCTCTACCTGACATCAGGGTCAACACCTACAAACCTCTTCTAGGCAAAAGATTTAAGTACAATTCCATTACAGGAGCCAATCTACCCTGTTCCTAGGTGTTCATCACCACGATAACAAGTATAATATGATTACCAAGACAATTTCAATGTAATAGTTGACCAGAGATTCACTCAAGAAACAAGGGATACTGCTTTCCTTGCTACCCTCAGGAGCTCAGGATTTGAGCTTCAATTACTTTCACAGATAGGCAATGAATTTTACTTATGTAAATCCCTTCACAATTCTCCAGTAATTCTATTTTGAATTCACACCACCTTTCCCATGTCTCTTGTCAGCTCTCTCAAATATTCTGCTAGAGTTTCAAACTCCAGAGAAGAGTCATTTTTCTTTTCTGGCCAGTACAAGATCAGTTATTATCACCTTGCCTGGCCTGTGAATATTAATAGGGCAACAGCAAGAAGTTGGCCAGGGAGCAACCAGCCTCCAAGGAGACAAGAAAGGAGACTCCTTCCTTTCAAATGTGCTAAATCCTCAGCATGGTATTTGGGATCTACGCAAAATATCCATAATTCATTGTCTGATGACAGAGACAAGAAAAAAACCAACTTACAGCCACCTTGAGCAGAAGTAGACTGCCCTATGTCCCAACCAAACACTGCTGTGACAGCCAGCCTGCACCAGCAGAGCTATTCCTGCAGTCTCAGCATGGCAGACTGCTTGGAAATCCTTAACAAATAAAACATCTTCCCATAAATTGGGGAACAGCTGTCCTGCACCACATCAGAGAAGGCTGCAGCTCAGTGGTGAGCAGGACTGAGTCTTGTGTATCAATTTAAGTTTATACAGGCTTTTGGACTGAAAGACATTATTATAAGAAGTGGTACTACTGGAAATAACATGGATTTCGTTATGGGCTCCTACTTTGCAGGGGAAGAACTAATCTTCCTTGATGAGGAAGACAGAAGCTGTTTTAATTTAAGAGGCTGACCTGGGTGAAGTTCAGGCCGAAGCTGTATTTGGAAAACTCTCCCATCAAGCCGGACACAACCCTTCCAAGCTCAGTGCCAATTCCACACAATGGCTTGAACTGCGCTCTCCGGCAGTCCTTAAAGGCACATTTTGTATCTTGGCTTTTGCTGCAAGCAATCAAGAAAGAATGCAAGAAAACAAAACTGTTTCCCAAGCACTGTTTGCTGGTGCCATAATTAATATAATCAAACAATTCCACAAATTACTTCCAATTGCTGGCGTCACTTTCATGTGCGGAGCCAGACTTTCAAAGAAGGGCCCTTCTTGTCCTACATCCTTACACTGGTAACCCTTGCTTCACACAATAGTAAACAAGACCTCACTAAATAGTAGAGGGTAATTTGTACTGTAATAGGTCCCCAAGGCACCATGGACACAATTTGAAATGCCATCTAATTTTTCTTTTTAATTAAAAAAGCAGTTACTATATTTAAACAACAACACAAAAAACTTCAGAGGGGACAGAATGGAGTTTCCCACAGCTCCCTGAGTGTTTTCTCAAGGTCAGGAAGAGTTTTATAGGCTCAACTGGTACACATTTTTTTCTTTAATTAGTCTGCCATACCCTCTACATGAAGTCAGCGTCTTGATTTTCAGTCTGATATTTTTCATATCGCTAAATGGAGCACAGACTCCAACTCCACACCATAGCTGCTGAGTGGGTATCAGTGGTGCACCTCCCTGTGCCTGCCTTGCCTGCCCCTTCCCTCTCCTCTCATCCTAAACTTGTCAACCACACCGAGGACAGCCAGCATAACACAGTTCATTGAAGATGCCATTCATTCTGCTTTATACTTCTCAATCTCCAGCAAGATGACCAGGATATATTATCTGATTTCCCAAATTTACATAATACAACCACATTTTTAACCTTGTTTTTCAAAAATAAAATGTAACTATTAAACACCAGGTACAAATGGACCACTGTCATCTGAAGCCACGTAGCAGGACAGATTTCTGAACTTGACAAATCCTCATCTTGTATCACACCACTGCACTGCACCCATGTCATTATTTAAGTCTACGCAAGCCCACACACACTTTAGAAGGATATGTGCAGTTCCCACAATGGGTTTTCCAAAACACACCCTAATCCAACATACCCTTCAGCCCTAAAAGACAGCATGGAGATGAAGTGAAATACTTAAGGTCTTCGTTTCTTGGCCAGTTGGCCATCCTTCAGCACAAATCAGTTGAAAGTACCAAACCTGACCCCATTTTATAGGCCGACACAGCTGCCATTGCACAGTGCACCACAACCATTTGTTGGCCAAGTGCTCCTGGAACAACTAAAGAGCAGAGGACTTTCTACCTTGCACTCCTGGAACACAACTATGAGTTGCATGGTCTACAAAACCTTGTGTTTCTGTGCAGCAGGGACTAACCTTAATATAGGTTACAAGTAGACTCCAGTGTATCATGGACTAGGTCTAGGCTACACAAATTAAGTGTACACACAATACAATGGATCAACTGTCAGAGCTAAAAGACAACCACTATGGTCGTATTTCTGGCCTTAAATCCAACACTGTTCCACTAGCCTAGAGGAAATTTTCAAATTAATTTCTGCATGGGGTTTCAGTACAGTAACAAGGTTGCAATTATGCCAGCTGACGTATCATACCAGCAATTATTCAAACTCTGTTTTCACTTGATGGCCACTCAAGGTCCACAGAGCCATTGAGATCATGCCTAAGTGCTGTACTTGCTCTCCCAGCATACCTGCAGGGGGAGGCACCACTCACACTGGGGCTGTGATTTCAGTCCACACATTCTTCAAGCTCCCTGAAGCAAAAACTGAATGCATGGAAAATGTCCAGTGCACAACAGGAGCAACTATGAAAAAATCATGGAATCTAATAAGGAATCTAATTATTAATACATATAAATGTAATTTTGGAAGCTTGGGATTATAGACAGGCTCTTCTTACAATTCAACAGTAGAAAAATTACAGGCAAGTCAACGTGAAATACCCAAGACCAGTCAAAACACTCAAAGTCAGAACAGTGTCTTGAAATCACAATTACTGTCACTGGATCTCCTAAGTTCTCTCTCTCGCTCCTGGGAGAGTACTAAGAAACATGCAGATATAAACACAATTAGTAGAATCTGGGAGAGTCTATGACAACTGTTGTACAGGACAGATTTTCACAATTTTTACTACCTTGTTGAGGTAGTCCTTGCTCATTAAATTCTCAGATCAAGATGAACAATATCACAAACATGTCCCCAGAAAGTACAGTTAAGTTATGTAAAAATAGATCGAGGAACCACTAAGCACAGGAGTCTTCATAATTTTAAAAACCATAGAATACCCCTTTGGCACTAAATTTCTATCCAGTGAGGGAGTTTCACAGCCCAGAGCCACTCAGCACTGGTCCAGAAGACACTTTTGATCATGTTTTTGTCAGCACTTCAATACCTATTAAACAGTAAATAAAACCAACAATGCTCATGTTGTGTGCACCAAGGTGAGCAGAAACAACTAAAAACAGGTTTTGCATTCAACACAAGGGACTAAAACTTCATCAGCCCAGTGAAAAGGGAATAACAACAACAAAATCAGCACCAGTGCCCAATCTCCCCTACAGCAGCCTCTCAGAAATGTATACAATGCGGAAAAAGTTCAGGTTAGCAGATCTGACACAGAATCAAAGGCAATTCATTACAAAGCAGCTCCAAATCAAAGTGCTCGATCCGCAGGCCTGTCTGTAATCCTCCCATCTCGCCTGCGACTCTTGATGTGGAGGAGGCACCGCAGCAGCCAGTTAAGCTGGACCAACTCTGCTGACATATCCCAGGCATCTGCTGCTTAGCACTGGTCCAGAGTTTAAGTTTGGTGATATTCATCTTACCCTGGGCTGCCTTTTTAAAGCAATCCTGAACAATGGGACTTCAGAATAAAGAATAAAACATTTAAATCTTTTTTTTAAACTTCTAGGCAAGGGCCTTTAATGCGATTAGAAGGGGAGGGGGATTGGATAGCAGCTTTTGCTTTTTCATGTTATGTATATTGTGTGTAAACAAATATGCAATTTGCTTTAAAAAGATAAGGTGATTAAATTTTTATCGGGCTTGTACTCTGTTGTCACCACAACAAAGAGAATTAGGAGGAGGAAAGAAAGGCCTTTTTATTTGAATTATGCTCTTACCAGAGGTTCTCTACAGCACAGCTGTAAAGCCACTCAATGTTCTCCAAACAGGCCCTTTGATTGCATTTTATTCAACTTGTTTGCATTTGGAGCAATCGAAAGGAAAAGAACGCTCCACATTTTGATGTCTTAATGTTTCTTAATACCTTCTTTAATTTATATTAAGCTTCTTAACTAGGGTGATGAATTCTTCAAAAACAATAAAGACCTAGTGCAGAAATCTTTCACACACCACGAAAATTGAAATTATAATGTATTCATGGCGCTTTTTTTGTTATAAAAACATTATTTAGAAGAAAGATTTAAAGCATAGAAAAAAAAATCCCAAAGTTGTATGGAAATTACTTGATCCAGAGAAAGAGAGGAAAGTTCAAACTAATTATTACAAGGGAAATAAAATGTTGTGGGAGGTGGAGGGGAATAAACAGCATGAGAATTTTGGGTTACTATGAAGTTTTCAGTCTTTTAATACACTATAAATGTCTCTTCTATGGCTTTCTACCAAAAAACCCCCACAACAACAACAACAACAACAAAACCCCACTAAAAACTTGTATAATTTTGTTTTACCAAGACAAATTCAAACGTTTGCCAGTTTTCTTTCCTTTATTATTCATATACTTCTTCCCTAAAATGACTCTTCACAATTCCACAGTGTTCCCCTCCCAGTGTCTTTCACAATCTGCCAAGACCAACAGCCAACACCAAAACTGGTGAAGATCATAAAGGTGTACTCAAATACCCTCAGATGCAGCAGCTCCATGGGGACACGCGTGTTTCTGGGTGAGGTTCCAGAGTCAAACCTCATCCACAGGATCTCAGTCAAACAGGAAGGAAGGCTGCACGAGAAAAGCAAGGGTCACTCAAAAAGTAGAGACCACTCGACAGACAAGACTGGACAGGTTTGCTCTCACAGGCACTGTGTTTTCCAGCTATAGTGGATGCTCAAACACCAGTTACCTGGCCCATGTAACAAAACTCACTCTCAACAATTCCAATATTCTTTAAAAAATCCCTTCTGCAGAAAATGAACACAGCTTTCAGTGAAAGCCCATTATGGACTTCTATGTACAAATTATGGACGTTACATACAAAGCAGCCTTAGCAAGGAATATCTAAAAGGGTGTATTCGACTTTGCTTCCTGATTTGTCTACTATTTTACCTTTCTTTTTACTTAGAAATTGTACATTCTACTAAAATACTTTAAAGTTTTCATTAGTACATATGCATCTGCACATGTATAGCCACAAACCTCTCATTTTCCTCCCCCTTGTCCTCTGCAAAAGAAGTCCAGAGGAAAAAAAGCCATGGCTGGTACTTCTCTGAACACCAACACAGTGCCCAGAGCTGTGCTACAGTGACTGGGTGCCTGGGTACTACAGCAGCAGAGAAATGAGCTTCCTAAGTGAATACTGAACTATATAAAATCCTCAAAACATTCTTGAAATAATAGATTTGAAAGAGAACAGACATTTTGACCTGGAACAATTGTCATTTTCTGTTGGCATCCACTGACTGCTCACCTACATTCCCAGAGTCACGTTTTAAGCAAATTCCAGGAAAGCATAGTTTAAAACCTCACAATAAAGCCTGCCATGTTTACAGAATGTTTGTGGAAAAGCTCACTTAGCTGTACCAGCAATCAACTGGCCACGATAATTAAAACAATTAAAAAATTCACATGCTGCATTTACCATAGAGTAGAACAATGCAGATCCTAATCTAACACTGATGTACCCTGGTTGAAACAACACCTTCCCCTCCTGAACAAGTCACACCACACCGGCACAGAGCAGCAAAACTCGAATTCAAGAGTGAATATGGATCAAGACAGCAAAACTGAAAAACCTCTTAAAGCACCAAGAAATTGCAGACTGCGACTAAGGCAGCACAGAACAGTTTCACAAATCACATTGTTGCCTTCTGCCATGGTGGGATGTTTTCTTCACCGCTGTCCTGCAAAGTAGCCACTGCTTTTGCAGGAAACGAGAGAAAGAGATGATACAACACTAAAATAAACAGTTATTCAAGCATAATAATTATTGTATAACAGGTAATCACAGCTGTATCCCCACTATTCGAACTCTCATCTGCATTTTTTAAGGGAGCAAGTACAAAATTTACATATACAAAACAGTATTTATGTATGTAACCAGTTAAGTCTTAACTGTTGTATCTATAAAAGCTTGTGCCTTTAAGCAGAAATGATTCATGAATTTTAATTCGTTTTAAATGTTGAAAAATTCCATCCAAGTAAATTGAGTCAACAAGCCAAATGGTGAAGACATGTATCTGGCTTTTATTTAAAAAATAAAAAACTCAAGTCTATAAATTTCTTAGTCACCCACAAATCCTCTAGCAGTGAAAAATACTTTCCAATAACTAAGTTTCCTGCATTTCTTTTAATTAAGACACTATGCTTTTCACATGCTGGTTGAACACTACTGAGCCTTAACTGATTCTCTTTGTATTATTTAACTACAATATTTTAAAACGTTCTTATAAATTAGCCAATGCTTATCAGAAAGGGGGGGAAGATCTGAAGAATGGGACTCTGTAAGCTGTTTCAATATCGTTAATTTCAAAAATGTAAAGTCATCAGTCCACTCTCCAAATAAAAATGCTTAAAATTGATAGGAGCATTATTCGAAAAGTAATAACTTATTTATATTTCCCCTCTAAATACCAAGACTTAGTTCAATCTTTTCATGCTTTTTCTCAGTAAATACAAAGACCAGAAATAAAACTTTGAATATAAAAGTTAATGTTTTCTACTAATTACTTTACAGTACTCGGGCTCCAAATAAACAGCAATGCCAACAAAGTTGAACATAAGCAGTGATATGTTTATAAAGGCACAGGCACAGTAAGTCAGACTTTAAATGAGATAGCACAAGCTGCAGAGATACAGTGACACAGACCTAGCACATATTAATAACTTAATACCTCTATCCATGCCACAGCAATACTTCCATTTTTCTAGGCAAGCACCCAAGGGCCGGGTTTCCTTCCTCATTATACTCTTCCTGGGGCACAGACTGTTCTGAAACCCAAGTAAAATATCAGAAAACAGGTACAGCCTCTGTCCAAGTCCAGGGAAGCAGATCATATTTAGACTGAAGGAGATTAGCTTTCCTGAACCACCACCCCAAAAGACTCTCTTCATCTTTCTGAAATGTCCAGGTGCTGATGACACTGTTTAGAAATAAGATGTAGGCAATTCACAGGGCTCTAATGCAGAAATTATTAACAAGTGTCCTGATACAGGTGGCTGGCTGGAACAGAACAAATTATAGCAACCTAATATACAAGATTCCCTCTACCAATGCAAAGCTGTTTGAGTGTCTGGGTCCAAATTCAGCTGTGAAAGGGAAAAGGTTCACAACTTATACGGTGGGGTGTTACAACAGCCAACCCAGCTCCGTGGAGCACTGACCTCGAATGAAGAGCCACTGCACATTTCCAACACACCAACTCACTCTGACTTGCACTGCAAAAAAAATCCAACCTCCACAAATAAATATGGTGTTTCTAGGGAGTGCAGTAAAAGGCAGCATTGAATAAGAGGAAAATCAAATTACAGAAGATCTAATATGACCAGCCAAAACACACAAACAAGTTAAGAATAAATTAGGCCCATTACCAAAACCACAAAGGCAGCATCTTGTGTGATGACTATTGATTTCATTAAGTTTAGGTTCTAATACAGTCCATTTCAGGAGCAGGACTGTCAGATCTCAAGATTTATTTTTCATGACAAATAATTGTTAAACATTTGCCATGTATTAACATATCAGTGTTTATGATACCCTAAATTACTCAAAGACAACACAGGAACATATTTATATGTTATCAATATAAATAACTTGTAGACTGACCCAATGAAAGCACAGAATATCTTTTGCCCACTGAGTTTTCCTAGAATACTAGATCTTTGAAAGGGGGGAATATAAGAAAAATTCACATTCAAATTACATTTTCTCTGGTAACTCTGCTACATCTTCCTTGTAGCTCCCATTATGACACTGCTCCAGTCAACTCTGCACTTCACAGCATCTGAAAAGTCATCCAGTAAAAGGAAACCCTGTCCCTTCCAATACCCATCTGTGTTCTCTATTTAGAGCCCTGATGTCTCCAGTTATTGCTCAGGGCAGAGCTGATCAACTGCAGGTTCTATGACGGCAACCAAGAAGCCATTTACAATTCCAACAGCTGTTACTGATTTTGCAGCAGAATCATGGCAAATCTGTGGTTCAAACCCTCCCTCCTTATGAGGAGGGGGAAACAACAAGAACAAGAAAAAANTTCAAACCCCCCCCCACTATGGGGGGGGGGAAAAAAAAAAAAAAAAAAAAAAAAAAAAAAAAAAAAAAAAACACCACAAAACAAAAAAAAACCACCAAGAAAAGGGAAGGAGTGGGGAAGTGTCATGAATAAAGGGCACAGCCCTGTCTGATAACAGCTTTGCCTGTGCAAAGCTAGGAACATAGAGACTATTATACCGTGTTAAGTTAAGCCCAAGGTCCTATCTTATCCAGGTTCCTTCCTTACAGGCAGGCAGAAGAGTGGGAAGTCTGCAGCATGCCACAATATTGAGCCTTATTCTCCTTCTAAAGCTCTCCATGCCCTGCAGACTGAGGCACAGTGCAGGGCTACCTGAGGCACTGCACAAGGGAAGGTCCAGCCAGGGAATCACATCTCCATGCAGGTTAATGCACCAGCACAAGCACCAGCTCCCACTTCATTAGGCTACTGCAGCTTTCAGGGATCAAAATGGAAGCAGCAGCATTCCCTCATCCTGCATACTGATGATGAGGGAATTCATAAAAATGTTCATAAAAGTCTGTGTTTTACATGCAGTTCACCAAGGCTATGGATCTACAGGAAGTTTACGTTAATACTTACGCTGCTAAAATTCAAGCTCTAGTAAAAACTCCAAGGAGAAAGAAAAATCTGAGTGTTTACAAAACCTACCAGATGCACTCCCAAATAGTCTCCCTTCCAAATAGTCTTAACAAGATCTTCCTGAGGACAGTTATCCTTGAATCCCTGGAAGAAATACGGGATACTGTGAGGAAGAGAGGAGCCTCTCTCTTTGGAAGGTACCCAGGCACTTTGCCCAAGAGGCAAGGCAGGTGGTTAGAATGAGGCAGCCTCTTCAACTCCCTCCCCCTCAAACAAAATCAGCCTCCTTGTCTTGAATGCCCATATTTTAGTCAACTCACATGGTACCCAAGGCTGCTCAGGGTGCAAGAGAAATTATCAGTCTGCAGACAGAAACGACCGTATTATTTCCCGTAGTGGGCAAAAACGAGCTCACCAAGGTCATTTTAGCAGAAGTCAAAAGAAGCATAAAACAATTAGTTTTAGCATTTTGTTTCAAGTTTGCATGCATCAGCTTTTATTGCATGCATAACAACTTTTTATTACAAAATGCAGCAGAAAAAAAACAAACATTCCAGGTAAGACCTGCTCAACTTGCAACTCCGAAGTATACTTCTAGTGAACTTCATCAGAACAAAAAGAAAATTAAATAAAATAGCCTTAACATTAGAAGAGCTTCTCAGTCAGAAGTGCTGACTTCAAATGAAGGTTAGTTTATGCTCTGCAATCTAAAATTATAATGGACAGGCCACTCTATTCCCAGCTTTTATTCAGTCCTATTTTACTACTTCAAATATATACTACCTAAATTTGTATACTCTTTAACAGTAGTTAATCTTCAATTAAAATACCTAGAGCAGAAACTAAGATAACTGGTTTAAAAGGTAAAAGCTTATTGACAAAAATGTATTCTTCATATTGCCTTTTTTTTAAATTCTGCATATTAAAAATGTCATTTTTATGACTTGAAAAAAATCTTCAGGAATAATGAAGGCTAACAAAAGACTGAAGAGCAGTAATTTAAAAAGCTCCATATGTAGCATCCTGATTACTGTATCAGTCCCATTTCCATAACGAAGGGAGAAGTCACCAAACTGCTGCCTGTCCTTTCTGGTGACAAGGAAAGGGCAAAGAGGACGGCGTGCTTCCAAGGCATCATCCTTCAGGCTCTAAGGGAAGAACAAGAAGTCTCCTGCAGTACAAGATGTGGGTGTAAGTGTCCGGCACTTTTCTGGAATACGGTAACCCCAGCTTTGGTGGTCCCTGCACATGTACTTAATTTGGAAGCAGCTGGGTTCAAAAGTTTACCCTCCCTTTTTGACCTGCAAAGGTTTAGTGTGTGGGCGTGCACGAGTGTGTACATCATACCACACAAGCTGAAGATGTGCAGCCACAATATACACGGTGTGTGAGCACTTATGTGTCCGAGTTCGCACACAGAACATGCTGCATCTTCCTAAACACCAAAAGAGTATCCAGTATACACTGCAGTGATGTGCACTGGATGCAGTGTTCAGCCATCCCAAACCAAACATGGCCAGTCTGCAGTTCAAAAAGCTTCTGGAATTTTTAAGCATAATTGCAAAAGGACAAACTACTGAAAAAAATTTCAATTGCAATACTACCTACTTAGATAAAAAGATTGAACATTCTTCAGAGAAAGTACATTAACCAGTTCTGCAAGCCTGACTAGATTTACACACTAATATGGCCACCACAGGTACACCCAAGTAATGGATTCAACAGACCAGGAGTTCTCTTCATATTTACAGTGCTTTCCATCACAGACACTGCAGGATAAAAGCATAAGTGAAGCTGGGGGTTAAGTAAGAGGGGCAGGAAGACTAGAAAGAGTGAGAAGGCTGGAGATCGCTGAGCACATTAAGTTTATGAGTAACAGTGACAAAAGTAGAGTCACAGACTGGTGGAATATTCATAACTTGGAAGAATGAATGTATTTTCCAGCCAACATCTGAATATTTTCTAGAATTGCTCTAAAGCACCCTACAATTGCAGGCAGAAATCTCTGATCTTGGCACAAAGGATATATTTTTCAACCATGTGTCATTTTACAGCTCAGACACAGAAACGAGTCGGTGCCTATCAGCTGAGCTTCAGTAACTGCGAATATGCTTCTCAGCACATCGTGTTCACAACAGAACATCTTCACTAGGATTTAAAGAGAGATCTGAGGTTATGAATTTATAGCACATTTGTGATGGGGTTTGAGCACTCAGACAGTCACTATCACTGAGATAACAAACAGTAACTCATTAATCCATAGAAATGACAGTATAGTTGAGTGCAGCGGTTTTCTCAGCACTTGTGTTATTTTGAAATCTTGAATCAATTGTTTACAGAAGCTCTTCACTTGTGTTCACAGCAGTAAGTGCTCTACATACCAGTGAATCTTTAATACTTCCTAAGTTGTAGCCTGTATGAAATAGGGTTTCTTTTATTTAAGCGATAAAAACCAGCACATAATGGATAAATAATTCATGATGAGTGTAAACCACAAATTTTCAACCAGAACGAGCACTTTGCATCTGTTGATAAAGTTGTAACTTTCAGTCAGAATTACACAACAATAACCCTATTACAAACCAGTCCCAAACACAACAAGGGGAAAACACTCTCTATGCAACACAAATCAAATAAAGTATGTATGCATAATGGCATAGAAAATAAAAGTTATTTAACAGAAGAGCCCATACATCAGCAACAAACTGGGAATTAAAACACAAGATGGAGCCCCAGGGGGAACACTTAACACAAAGACACTACAGACGGCAAGTCTATCAAGACCAGACTACTTGACCAATGCCAAAACACGCAAGTCTCTCTTCAAAAGTTCCAGGGACAAAGTGAAAAGCTAATGTTCAGAGCTATTGTGCATTTCAAACTTTCTTGTGACCTAAAAAAAAATCTATCCAGCTTTACAGGGAAATTTCCAGTTTTCAACAAAGATATTTTATACAGTGCTTTCGCATCAGATGTGATGCTTAATATATGAAAAACAAAGGTAAAAACTCTCCAAGAAAATAAAAAACTGTATTTTCATTGTTATACAGAAATCATAACATCTAGTCAAAGAAAACTTTTCCTATTTTTGTCTCAACACAGTAGTGCCCAACTATTTAAAAAAAACCCAAACAAATGAAATAACAAATGATAACAATTCCAATATATTACACTAAAGCAGATAAATAAAACTCACGAAGCAATAAAAATAGAAGAACAGGCTCCCAGTGCCATGCAAACCCTTGGGCTGATGGGTCTATGGAAGGGATACCAGCCCTGGCTGCTGTGTGAGCAGGGACAGCATGTTTATTCTCTCATAAGTAAATTCTGTTTTGTAAGTATAAACTGGGAGTAACTCTACACATTTGATGGCTGAAATGAGAGGATGACGGAACCAGTATCTGTTGCTCACAGCAAGGAAAATAGAGGGACAGGTAGTGCCTTACAGAAGCCTCCAAATTGTCACACAACTTGGTCTCAAATTTTTACAGCCCTAATGGGCAGACATTTAGATTGGAAATTAAGAAACCCAGGCCTAGGCAGTTTTGCTTCTTTGGCTTCTATCAGTTCACAACATTATTTCACCTCTGTCTCAGCTTACCCACTCAGAAAACAGCATTATTAATGCTACAGTTCTTTATACAATACCTTGGAATACAGAGTCCTTTTTTAACCTGAAGCTACACATTCTGTGTAAGTTTACAATGTGTCATTGTTGATGAAACAGCCTGTTCCTTTTAATTCCATGTTTAAACAACTCCACCGAGGTCTGAAGATGTTGATTTATTTCTGATTTTACAAATTTTAAAAAAGGCTTTCCGTGGAGATGTAATTCATGAGTTTAACATTTCATCAAATATGCTTTTGTTAAGTGTGGTTGAGCAGGCACATTACTCAAGGTCATAAACTCTAATTCAAATCACAGGCAACTGAGCAGCTCCTGTGCTTTTTCTATGGTCTCTGCGCCTCCATAGAAGGCTAATTATTTCACAACAAAACTTGAGAAGTGTATTTTTTACCCTGAAGCCGTATTTGTTCCTTGTTTCACTACTTCTGTTTCCACAGCAGGAACTCTTGCCTGCAGTTTGTATTTTCTCATCAGAACCACAGTGCTTGAACCATCCATACACCAGCAAGAAGAATCATGTTGAAGGTAAAATACATCCTTAAGAAGCATTAACTTTTGAGTGATGTGAAATTTAAACCACAACAAAAGAAAACATAGACACAGAGTTCCAAAGTCAAATAAGAATCAGAAATATCTCTCAGCTTGCCTAGCTGTGGGTTTTTCAATGTTGCTGGCAAAAACACCCAAACCAACAAACCAAAAACCGACTGTCCTGTCACAACACAATCAAAAGGTACCAGAAAGAAAGAGTGAAAAAACCCAAAAACTATTAAGTTGTATTTGCCAAAAACTTGATCTATTTGTGTCCTTACAATTATAAGATGTACATATAATTACGGAGAATTATTAGATCATCCAGAGAACATCTCAATTTAGGATGGGATATTTCCTGAAAGTACACCTTTGGTTACCTTCCCAGACTCTTTTACAAATCTTATGAATTAGACAACATCCAGTTTTCTTCTGAAGATTAATCCCCAATAGAGAACAAATGCAGTGGATCAAAACACACTATTACAACATGCAATTTAAAAAAATAAATTACCAACCGTCAATGCCAACAGGCTTCTGGCTGATCCAGTAACTAACCTGGAAGACAACACACTGCAAGAGCTCCAGGAGATGGACTTATACTGGTGCTAAACCAAAACTCCAGAGTCTTCTTCACTGTACTGCCATAAATTTGCTGGCAACTTATCTAATACCTCTACATCTCTGCTTTGTGGATTTCCAGAGGGAAAAAAGAATAAACTCCATCCGATGTGAGACAGGCACTAGCTGGGGGCTACCACTACCAAATGTCAAGGAAAGGACTTGAAACAGTTACAATCCATTATACTCGTATTTACATAATGGATATAGCAATAAAATTCAAATGTGAATATACAAAAATCCAAGCTGTCCAGATTTGCCCAGAATTTTGCTGGACAAGAACTCTGCATACAATGTTCACACTGTCAGAACTCAACAGTCTTCTGCAAAAAAAAAAAAAGCCTTAACCTCTTTGCTTGTACTGAGATAGGCACATTGTGCTGAGCATATAAGCTGTTTGAATTCATTTTTACACTGAATAGTACTTTCTTGACACCTATGGGTTTTTTCATCAGTGTAAAACTTGCAGAAAAACAGTCCTGCAAAAGTAAACAGTTTCATATTCTAAGCAACAAATCAGATGGCTATGATGGCCAAAAAAACATTATTATTACATCAGCTCCATTCTTAGGACAAGCCCCAAGATGAGCTGACATAAAAAACAGAAGTCATGGAAATACAGAAAAAAAAGTCTCAGGGCATTGTTTTGTACAAAAATAGATATTCCTATTTTTAGAAGAAAAAAAATAACAAACCAGCAAATATATTGGTTTGTGACTGGTCTGGAAAAGGGAGTTCCTTGACTATATAAATTGTCAACCTCACCCAAAATAAAGCGAGCTGCTTTTTTTTTTTTACATCTGTAGGACCAAGTGACCCTCTTGAGGGAGGTAAATTCTATTTTAATCTCTTCAGTTGTCCTCAAGCTCTTATTTTATCTTTGTCACTTCTATAGACTAGTCTTTCACAAATACCCCTGAACCCAACCTTTAAGTTGTTTCCTACCCGTGGCACTTTTCCAAGTATGTTTGAGGGACCAACAACCACATATGGTGGAAAAGGGGTTCCTGCACAGAAAAGACTCACACCCTCAAAAAACTTAGGATGAGACAAAAAAATGCCATGATACAATACCATGTGCCAGAGGTTTGCTGTTCAGGAAATCGGTCATTGAAAGTAGTGTCAGAATACACAGCTGAGCAAACGAAAAAAGAAGTCATGCACTTTCCTTCTAGGCATTATAACTGTCTCTGGTAAGAAAAGAAGGGAGATCAGCAACTGTACTGGGATACAAAGAGACCAAAACATGTCGTAGTGCTCCACGTGCTAAAAACATTCACTTTTCAGGAGCTGGAACACATAGGGATCATACGTGGCTCTCCCAGGGCAGCCAAAATGCACATGCTGTCTTGAGTCAGTGCTGGGCAAAAGCCTATTCTGAAATCCATGAAACCTCTTTGGACATAACACAGCGAAATCAAATGGCAGGGATGCTCAAACTGCAGCTCCATCTTCCTCCAAGCACTACACACAGCATTCCTTTCTACAGCCTTGGCTGCAAGCCCACTGGTTTCCCCACTTAATGCTGAGATGAGCTGTAAAGCTTTTATATTTGTGGAAGCACATTGAGAAAGTGCCTGAAAAGTGCCAGTACATGTCTGAAATGCCACCAGCCTGTACCATCTTAAAATCACATGCAGCCTTAAGAAAAGACTGATAAGTAAGACTCATATAAAATAGGTCTAACAAAACCAATTTAATAAATTAATTTATAACTACCGCAATCTTTCTCCTTTCATGATGACCAAATACAGGTACAGAGCATCAGCTTTCAGCAAGGCTGGGGGAAGGGGAAAGACTCGTTTAACAGTTGGTCACATTTAGTCAGACAAAGCTGGAAGGAGGCAAAAGGGTAATAATTTAGTGATGAAGAAACTCCAAAGACCTAGGAAAGCATGGCAGCCTCCAGAGACGGGGCTTGCCAAAAGCCTATTTTGGGGACAGATAGGGCTACAAAGCTGCTATTAAGCTTCAATCCTTAAAATAAGCCCATAAACTCAGAAAATATTTATCTGTAAGGGTGGCAGCCCAATAAAAGTTTTATGAATGTTTTAAAATTGCCCTGTCAAAGGGCTAGCTGCTCAGTCACCTCCCTCCCTCCTAAAAAACAACACAAGCAAGAAAGTAGGGCCATGTGTCAGGTTCCCAAGCAGGAATGACAGGACAGCCTGAAAAATGGCTCTGCACCTCCTGCACCCCCTCATGAAGCCAGCAAAGCACACATCTCCCTGCTGGGAATGGGGCCCTGCCACAGCCTTCCCTCTGCTACCGCTGGCATGGGCGTCTCTGCACCATCACCCATCCCTACACACCTTCTCCGAGATCATCTTCTCCTTCCTGTCACCCACTGCATGTTGAGGAAGGGGGGAAAAGAAATCAGTATATATAAATAAGGAACACCATGGACTATGGGAAAATACAAACCCATTCTGGTTTTAAAGTTTAATTTCTAAAAGCTTCTTGGATCTGGAGACAGTAATAACGTATGGTTTGTGCTGCCCAAATGAACCGGTCACTGTTAATTTGGCACCAGCTTAGAGATGGACAGTGGGCTAAGTGTAGAGGAACAAGAAAAGTCCACTCTGGACTTCCACATGTCCCATTTTTGTTAACACCTAAAGGCTTAAGAGAAAAATCAATTAGAAGTAATGCAGACAAAAAGAGTGAATTTAAGTAAAAGAACATAAAATTCATTTACAAAACTGTGAGAATCCTGGAAACACCAGACAGAAGAGTGATGCTGCTTCTCCCTCCCGCCACATATTTTTTCCTCTCCTGTTCCCCACCATCACCAAATCTGAAACTCCACACAAAGCTTAGCCAGAGGAAGCTCGGCACATTCCTCAAAATCCAGGGGAGGAATAATCACTGGCAGCAAAATCAAAACGGGATGAAAGATAAGAACAAGCAATGAAAAATCGTTTGCAGCCAACCAGACTCTCACTGCTCACATGCAGAATTTGCCATGACAATAATTAGGTCCAATTCAAAACAGCTTTCAAAAAAATGAACTACAGTTTGTTCACACTTAGTCCACCCTACCTAGGCAGCGCCATCCTACATGGTTTCTTCAATTTCTTTTTCAAGTAAAATGCTTATAGACTTTAAAACCAGTACAAAACCCCCAAAGAAAATAACCCAAACCTCTGTGGCAGAACAGAGGGTCTGATGTGCACTCATGCAATGGAGCACACACAGCTCCCGGGCTGGTGGTGCAGATGTGAGGCTGTGGCCAGCCCAGGGAAGGCTGGCGATGCAGATGTTTCCTGTCATCAGTGTCATGTTTGCGCTGTTACAGATTTATTTTTTTTAATGTATTGTCTTACTCCATCTATCTTAGTGAATTATCCACCTTGTAAAATTCTAATTATATTATTTTCTTCTTGTTAGCTGCATTATCTACAATTATTTATACTGTTATAACCTTGGTTTCAAACACTGGTTATAAACATTGTTACAACAGTTATTAGATCAGGGTTCCTATACATACACACACTGAGATGAGTAATTTACTTTACAACTGCTCTGAAATGCTGGAACATGATTTTGTTTCCCCAACATGCTTCTCTAGCAAAAACAATGAAAAAAAAAAAGTCTAGAGGGACAAGAACCAATCTGTCTTCCCTTGGGATCTCAAAGTAGCAGCTTTCCTGAAGATGGCACAACATTGTCCTGTATTTGAAGCTTTGTCAGCCACTTCTTTCTGGGGGCGTGGAGCAGTTGCTGAGCCACAGTTTGGCAGGAGTAAGTGCTCTGTTAGATTGAATTTCAGCATAATGTTCTTGATAGGAATCGGAGCACCATCCTGAAAGTGCAACGGGAGGGTAAAACGCCAGCCATCAAGATGGATGGTTTGTTTTTATTTTTATAGAGATTTTCTAAACCTCAACTTTCACCTCTTAGCCCCCTCCCCCCTCCTGTTCTCAGTCACCTCCAATATTCCATCTGTCCGCTTCATTTAATAGAAACCTATATTTCCTAGCTAATGGATGCATTTGGCTAAGAAGATAATCTCTTTGTGTTTGCTTCAGTTGTCACATTCTTGTTATCATATTAATACTGATTAAATACGAAACCCAGCACTGAAGTCAGACCCCACACATTATTTAAAAGTGACAAGATGTTCATATTTTGGCACTCTGAAACCTCAGCCAGCATGGAAGTGACCTCCCCCTCCCACAGTGAACACCCTTCAGCTGGGATGCCACCCATATGGATTTGTACAGGACAGGATACTTTAAGAGCACCGTCCTGCTTGAGAACACCAGACAAAGTTCAGGTTTCCTGAGAAGCTCTAGGAGTGCACAAACTGATCTCAAGGAAACAAAGACATGGCAGGTCCAGCAGCACAATGCTGGGGGTTACAAGACAAGAAGAGTCAGTACAGATCTCTGTTCTCTCAAAATATGTCCAGTGGCCATTAACAGCTCATGTTGTGCCTCAGATTCCCCATCTGTACAAGAGGGTATTTCACAAGCTTTGCTGTAGGTGTACAGCTAGGTTATTAATGTCTGTTTGGGTCTGCACGGCTACAGACTGAAGGTGCTGTAGAAAAATGAAGTATGAATAACCAGACATCAAATCAGCAAAAACGAATTCAACAAATTCTGGGATTTAAGCCAACTTTGTAACACGTCACGTTTTAAAAGCAGCCGCTCCCACATGTAATAAAGCACACTTTCAACCCTAAGAAAAGTCATCCTCAAATTCCAGAACAACTCTACTGATCAGAACTACACTGCAGTAAGACCCAGATGAATTTGCACTATTCCTTTTTCATTTCTCATGCGACCATCATCATCGTCTGTGGAGGAAGAACACTGGGATACAATAGCTAAGAAAATGAGCCTAATGAGATGCATGCTTTAACTCTCTGTATCATTTAACACAACCATCACTAATTTTTTTAAGAAAAAATTATTAACATAGCTAATTATTTATTTGAGGTTTATCCCATTAAATTTAATGGACTACCACTGCCAAGTCAATAGAAGCACAAATTAGTAAGACGTAACCTCAAAGTTCTGGTGAAATTAGTCACATATGTCACTGATTTCTCAGAACTGCAATTCAGTAAGAACCTGAGTTGCATGTGGTAGTCATCTCTGTGTGCAAGTATCCAGTCTGAGAATGAAAGCACAGTAGTTACGTACGCTACACGTGCAAATTATCTATGAGTTCCTGAAGACAGACCCAGTGTTCCAACCATTCTGATTACATCCACCTTTCCTCAAGACCAGGTCCGAGCTGCACACTCTACTCAGCCAGTACCTTTCCTAAAAGGCAATGCGACACCTCCTGAGCAACTTTGGAGCAGATGAGGTTATAGCATGGTCAGGAAAGCTCCCCGGAGATGTCAAGAAGGCTAAGCTAACCTTCTGAGAGCCGTATAAACAAACAACCGAACATGGAGAGCCTTGAACCGAGGGACTGCTGTTTACCTAACCCCTGAACTGCAAAAGACATCAATCCCTGCCTTATTAAAGAAATGCATACGCTAGCCAGGCATGCCTGCTTGATCAGCTCTCTCCCATTCACAGCTTCTCCAGGGTCGGAGGAAGTTTCAACAGGCCCTGTTCCATAAATAAAATCCTTCTGGCTGGCGATAACTAAATTGTATTAAGACTGGCTCAGACAGCTTCAATTAGAAATAATTGGCAGGGGTGGACTGAAATACCCTCCATCAATTTGCTTACAGATGGTCTTTTCCTAGCAATTCTAACTAGCTGGTTCAATGAAAGCAGGGAATCCATAACACACTTCTACTTATTCTGTGTAATCCATATGTATGTGTGTCCTGAAATCGAAACCTAATATCTAATGTAAGAGTAAAAGCTTTAAATACAGAGGGAATCAACAGGTCTTTAACAGAAGATTCCCAGCCAACAGCAAGCAAACCCAGGAAACTTCAGTCTGAATAACAAAGATGCTTCCCCATCATGTTTACAAGATTTCTCTCATTTCTTAGCCACACAAAAAGCAATCATTTGTGTATATTACAAATCCATCCTTTCTTTATGAAGATTAGAGAAAATAAGGTTATTCAACCGAACACATTTGCAAAACTCTACAGCATAGTCTTCTTACAAGTATCAGTACTTATTAAGGCTCAATCTCACAGAAAAAAGACATTTAAAATCTGTTGTTAATCTACCTATAATTTTTTCCAAATGCCAAATAAAACTAATTTTTTTCCTGTACTTACAAGAAATAAGTTCTAAAAGAGACTCACTCCTGCTTTTGCTCCAGCATACATTTAGTCTGAAATCTAATCACATATTTAAGATTAAACACTAGTGAATTGCACAATGATCAACTGAGCAGAAATAGTCAAGTTGTTGTATTTTCACAGATATGAGAAATTAGTTTGATTTTTCACAGGAATAAATTGGCAAATATTAAATTATATACATATTTTAGTATTTTCTCAAAAAAACTTCCTATTTGGCCTTGGTCAATGGAAAAATGTTCTTAAAAATATTCAACTTCTCTTAAAAGGAAGAGTAGCTCAATAGAGAGCCTGGGTCAATAAATCCAAGCTTAAATTTCACTTCAAGTAAAAAATAAAAACACTGATAATTTACTGAATAAGTCAATCTTGCTCTGAATGTGCACAATTTCAAGACAGAAAAATAAAACCCACAACTAAATCAAATTACATTATGTCCTCACACTACTCACTTCAGAGCATAACAATAAAAATATGAAGAAAAACTAGGGGAAAGAAGTCTGGGACTGGGGAAGCAGGCATCAGTTTCCACATGAACTCCAAAGGGACTATAATCTTCGTACATCTTCTGAGGAGGTACTTGTGAGAACAGTCGATTGTAATGAGCCATGAAAAGAAAATCCCCAGTTCATGATATACAGCCTGCTCTCCTGTCAGCAGGAACTTGCATTCTTTAGCACATTTTCAGTCCTCAAAAAACATCTTCTTTCTCTTAAGCCTGGCACATGCTGCTTGGCACAGCCCATGTTACCATTGTGGGAGCTTGAAAAGATAATTCATTGCAATTATAAAGAAAACAAATGCATATTCTTCAGGCTGCATTCATGCTGTAATACCAATCCCGATGAGCTGATACTTCAGCAGGCAAACAGTACCTTGCCCAACACATCCATGCATCAACTGGCCATATTAGGGAGTGAGAACGTTGTTCTTTCACAGACAGAAAACTGAGAAGGTAAACAAATGCACTGAGGAGTAAATATATACCTGGCAGCAAACTTGAACTGAATTAAAAATCCTCAGGTGCACAGCAAAAGCCTGCCCACACAAACAGTGTTCTTCATTTACATACAATGACACGGTTTAGGATGGAACAACAAACTAATCAAAGGGATGGCACAGGTCCATTTTCTTGGTTCAGAGTTCTGCATATATATATATATTTACCTTATAAAAAAACCCTAACAAACAGCAGAGGCTGCTCAGGGTTGTGTGGGAAAGGAGAGGGGAAGGGGGCTGCAGAAGTAAGAAAAGGCAAATGGCCAAACAGAGAGGGAATTGAGTGGGGAGGGGAGAATAGAAATGGATTACAGTAAAACAGTAAAAAAACCTCAAACTGGGTAACTCATCAGTTATATCAGGAAAGAACAGGTTCTCCGAATCATCAAATTGTCTTGATTTGCTAATCTGGAATAGTTGAGGGGGATGAGGGAAAAGGAATGGGGAGAATTGAGGGCCCAGAGGTTTAAAAAAATATTGTCATAAAACCCATAGCACAAAAGCATGCAATCTGGAATTCTTGGGACTGAAGTTACAACCACAGATATTTTACAAAAGGCTTTTCTAAGCAGGATGATGGTCTTCTGTACCTTACCTATAACTTTTATTCCATGTATTAAGTACTTTTAAAAGTATTTTTTGCAGATTTTTTTCTTTAAATGCAATAATACTGTAGCTACAGGCAGGAAATGCTTTTGTTGCTTATGTATAACATTATACAAAATCATGTTACAGCAGAGCCCCCCCTATCAAAACAGGTCTATTGAAGCTCCAGTTATTTCCTATTCTTTATTAAGCACTCAAATCCCTTTGTGAAACACAAACCAAAGACTGCTTTACACAGACTTCCTTGAAATCAATGCACACTATTAAGAACAACTATTTTTTTTTGTCCCCAAACTCAAAACACCGATCAGGCTCTCAAGGTTAAAGTCCTTGTCACACAACAGTTCTCATCCACTGTGCACTGGCCACTGCTGCGAGTCAATACTTCAAATACTCTACAATTTGCAAACCACAAAGCTCTATGCCTCCAGGAAGCCCCTGTGGTGTATGTTTTTACTCAGACTTCAAAAAGCTATCAGAACAAACACTGCTGGAAAGGGAAGGTGAAAGGCCCAGGGGATAAACGATCAAAATCAAGTAAACGAGCACAAACAGTTTACAGAAAGGGAGAGAAATTTCATGGTGAGGGGGCAACCCGAATGCATGAGTGACCCTTGTGGAGACTTTTAATAAGATCAAAGATATGTAAAGGCTTGGAACCTAAGTATTTTCCACCCAGCTACTGCAAAGCCATGAGCAAGAACTGTAATATCCAAAAACTAGCATCCCGTTTCGCACACAAGAAAGCAGAAATAAAGATGAAGGAACTAATTCCTTCTTTGGTATTGTATAAATAAACTACAGACCTGGCAACACAAAATTCATATTCATGGCTTCTACTTCCTTTCTCTACGTAAACAAGAGGGCTCCTGGAGAAAGCTGCCCACTAAAAACAGCACAAAGCGAGTTCCTCCTGACCAGCTCATCCTGAAACCTTTGGTCCACCTGTCTACAGAGTATTTCAGTCATCTGTCACCAAAAAAAGTAACCCTTCGAAGTACAATTCCACCTTAAACATTGAAAGAAGCAATTATAAACTGTATAAATCCCCTGCACATTTTTTTGAGAATTTAAGGATCACTTTAAAAAGTACCATATTTGGGCAGTTTGGTCATGTACCTGAATCCATAGGGATCCTCTGAATCCCTCACATTTAGCTGTACTGACATCAGCTAAGTCCTCAGCAAGAAAAAGGGCCCTTCCTTCCCAGAAGGACAATGCTTATCTGAGCAGCAGTAAACCAACAGAAATTTTTATGACATCTATGTTTTTTTACTCTTCAGAAGAAACTGTATTTTGTTTGTTCTGTACTTTTTTCCAAGGCACTCACCAAAGCATCCCAAACCTGCAAAGGCAAGTATATGACAACGAAATTAAAATCTAAAAAATATATATATATTCCTATTTGTTCTAGGAGATACAAGGTATTACCAAATTATTATTTTTTGCTGCTCTAAGGTTGCTCAGCCGAACTGTATAGACATATAATAAAACCCACTGTTAGTTATATTCTTTTTCAAGAAAAAAAAAGTTTTCAGACTTGAAATTACAGCAAGTGTGTATTGAATTTGCAACATGAAACACCTAAAAAGGACAACAAAAAACAGACAGAAGGCAGCACATGCATCCTGCTCTTGTGTGCAGGATGTGTGGTACACTAAACTTCTGCACTATTTCATAAAAGTAAGAGCAATTGTGTTGTTCCATGCCCTGTTCTAATCCAAATTGTTCACAACTTCAGCAGCATAAACCCAGTGAAGCCAAAATTAAATGAAGAATTTGGTCTGTAAGGAACAGGATATTTGGGTTGTAGTGACTGTGCAAGGCATCTCCACTTAAAGTGAAAAATATCCAAAATAAAAATGCAGCAGAAATTTTAAAACCTGAATATGGTTCTGTTCTGCAGTTGTGTGTTTATGGAACCATCACATATGCAAAACAGGCTAGGATTGCTTTTATAGGGGAAATAAACTTGTTCAATTCCTCATTTTGAATATTTAATTTTGCCTCCCACCCATATGTCGGATTTTTTTTCCCATTTTTTCTTCAAAAAGGTAACCTTCAGCAAAGGAGTCTCATTGAACAAAGGATTTCCAAAGCACATGAGGCAAGACTCACAACAGCCTGACAGGTAGTTTACGTAACAGCAGCACTGAGCCAAAAGGTATTAGATACTTTGGAAATGGTGCCCAAGCAAGTTAATGGTGATATGATGGCAAATACAAGCACAGAATAAAAACAGGCAAATAGAGCAGCCTGTTTGGCCACATCCACTGCAGACACGTCCTGCCAGAGAGCTGCACTGGGCAATAGGCTCCAAGAGCTTACAGTTGCTGTTATAATTATTCAAAATTCAGCAAAGTAATAGCCCTAAATATGCAAGATGCTTATTTTCTCCCAGGGAATGCAACTTTCCACAATAACTACATTCCCCCAAAATAACAAAGCCTGGATTAACTGGAAAGACTTATGATCACAAGAGACTCTACACAGAAGTAAGTTTATTATACATAGCAGCATTTCCAGCTCTCAGTTTTACCACAAATCTCAAGATAAGTGCACCTCTTTTGAAATCCCAGATCCTAAAAACATGCAACTGAGTGCAAATCTCAGTTTGTTTAATTTATGTATCTAGCTCTTGTGGCTTAGGAGAATCTTATATATGACCTGAGTTTATCTAAGAAAAGAAACAATCTTCACAGATTTTTTTTTTTTTTTTAATAAAAGGAAAATCATTCTTTGAGGGCTTACCATAGTGAGTACTTTGGACAGCTGACTACCAATGTCACTGCCAAGTGAAACAACTGTTCAGTTTCAAAAATACTTGTAATACCCCACAGTCGTCTCCCAAGCTCCGCCCACACTATCAGATCCTGGTTTTATCCTCAAATTAAGATAAACAAATGCTATTATAGCATCTTTCTATTTTGCAACAAGGATTTGAAACTTAACTTCAGGATAACTAGTAGAGCAACTGCTGTTCTTGGAGGCAAAAAAGGAAACTTAATTAAAATGCACTTGAAGCAGGCTATTTTGGCAGCTCAATTCCCAACAGCCCCCATCTGCAGACGGCAATCTCAGGCACAGAGCTAGACTGGATTTTCCCTTCAGCCCTTCCTTTCAAGAGCTCACAATATTGCAGCACTAGAACATCCACAGGTCAGAAGAAGCGCCTCTACTTTGCACATCCCTACAGAAGCCTGAAAATGCTGGTAGAAATATTTGAAGGCAAAATAAGCTGTTACTGGCATCCAACTTCAGAGACCAAGAAAGATGGGCAGGGGATGCAGTAGGAGATGAATAAAGAACAGAAGCAAACAGGAGAGAGGTGAGAGCATTAGCAAAAACTCAGTCAAAATGAAGAGAGACTCAATGGAAATTGGAAGCAAATATTAAGAAAAGGCAATCACTTGCATACATTTTCAAGTGTGGTTTCTTTTGGTTGTGGGTTTTTTCCCTTTCCCAAGTGGTAGAACCTGTAGAAGTTAAGATACCCTATGGTCAAACAAATCCCATGTGCTGGAATTCTTTTATTTTTTTAATAGGATTTTTTTCCCATAAATACCACAAATAATTAATTTCGTATTTACAGCAGGACTCCTGTGAAATGCAAAAACTAAAGGAGTTGATTACTCACTGAGGAGGAAAAAAAATCCCTCAGTACAGGACAATAGGTCAATTACAAAGCATGACCCAAAACCAGCAAAGTTTTCCTTGTGTGTGTCAGCACAGGGAATGCAATCACTTAATTAGAGCTAGTATCATAATGCATCTCACAATGGAGAGTTAATTAAGATATTCTTTTTTATATCTGAAGTTTTAAATGCTTAACTTCACCACCTTGTCTTTTAAAGGTAATTTTCTTTATAGATTGAGGCAGCACCTTCATCCTTACGGCTTTCCACATACAAACAGTAAGCTCAGAAAAACATGCTCTACTGAGTAGTACAGAAATAAACTAAACACAAACCCAACAGGCAGCAAAGCCCAGAGTGAAAGCTCAGTTTGCTTTGGGGTTGAGCTCACACTTGTCCAAGTGTTAGGTGCTTTGCCACTCAGGGGAGCAAAAAGGGTTCAGTACACACTGCTCTTTACTGCCATGGAAGGATTGGTCAGAGAGCAATAGTACTTTTTCCTGAAGGCCACCAACAGCCCTGCCCTCGAGGGGAGTGTGATGGTCACAGGTGTGATGTGGTGAGCAGGGAAGAAACACTGCAGTTACATCATGTGGTGCAGAACCACCAAGGTTCCTTCTGCTGCACTAATGACACTTTCCATTAAGCTCCTCTTGCACAAGAACAGAAAGCCTGTGTAGCAGTAAAATAAAAGGCTCCCTCTCATTCTTTTCACTGACCCAGAGGATCACTGTGTAGCCTATACTGCACCCACCACAAGGGCTTACACAGGAGCTGGACTCTTTTCTTGCAGGCACACTCAAATGCTGCTACATCACCTGATGCCTGATAATTCTGTAATCCATGTCTGCTTGATCCCGGAAAAACAACCTGCTCGACAGACACTCCAATGGAAACTTCAAATCCAAAGAAGAGTCATAACCTCCCCTGGGAACAGCATCTGCTCTAGTGGGCAATGACCTGCTGCCTGTGAAACCAATCTTACTATCAACGCATTCTCCCTTCAGAGCTCTGAGTTCAGAGATTCCAGCAATTCTGCCATTGCAGACAAGACCAGGATCTCCCAATCCTAACATGAATGAGGAAGGCAGGCTGTTAGTAAGTTAACATTTCCTTGACTTCTGTTTTCATTCAGAAGGAATGTGCACAAATCTTGACTTTGAT
This sequence comes from Eulacestoma nigropectus, assembly GCA_013397775.1. Lineage (NCBI taxonomy): Eukaryota > Metazoa > Chordata > Aves > Passeriformes > Eulacestoma > Eulacestoma nigropectus. Next base: position 1,128,210 of record VZTE01002610.1, on the reverse strand, counting down.
TCCACAACAACACTCCAAGGTCAATAAATCTGGCTATTCAGCCTCAAAGGTCAATATGGGCTCACATGATGTCACCACTCAAAAGGTAGCCTCGATTCCTTCAGGCCTTTTTGTGTGAATGCAGTACAAATTCGTAGCTCCTATGTGGTCACCAGGACTTCCACATCACTACAGTTTAATCTGCTCAAAAGGGGATCATACAAGGAAGTGATGCCTCCCTGGCAACAATCCTCTCCCAGCCTCTGTCCATACTATACCAGCCAACTTTCACAAAACAGAGAGAAGGAGATTTATGCCTCAAGTACCCCTTAAGGATTTTAGGTTTTGTTTGGTTTAGAGGGTAGGGGAAAAGAGACTGTGAAAGAACAAGCAGAGCTAATCTCCAGCTTTTAAATAAAACACAGCTACACGGATTTCTTTGCCCTTGGGCTTTTGTTTTTCCTCTTGACTGAAATCCTGCTCAGCCTCACCTGATACTGACAGGGATGGCAACCCACCAGACCCTTGCAGCCAACAATTTTCTATTTTCCTTTATTAAAACAGGAGCCAGGCTGGGAAAACAAGGACATTAAATGTGCCTAAATTCCATTTGGCCTAAGAGAAGATTATCCTATTCTAATGCAACACAAGCAAAGAATTCTAAATGTCAAGATCTCCCACAAAAAAAGGTATGCCGCTTAGTGACAGGATGTTTAATTATTCTCAGTGCAATGAAAAGGTTTAGACTGCCCCATTCCTGCTGATGTCAGTAAGGAGTGCCCTCCAAATTACAGAGTTGGGAATATGACATTTATCTACAGTCAACCATTTAAAACTTGTCTTCTACAGTTGTCAAGTAAAACCCAAACCCCGGAAAGTAATATTCCACAAATGCTCACTATGTTGGGATGTTGAGACCCACCTGAACAAAACGACATATGCCTCCAATAGTAATAAAAAAAAAATCAAGTATCAAAAAAGAATACAATTAAGAGAGCTCTTAAGGAGGAGATTATAGAAGACAGTGTAATACACAAATTATTTTACTGTTGCAGTTTTCAATCTTCACATGACTTTAATTTCCCTCATGCTATTTAACCTCTAGTCAACTTCCTTGCTTAAATGGAACGCTAAAAAATACTGAAAAAAATTGAATTCCACTTTTAAATCCTCAGTTTTTAACTGGAATTGAAATCATGCAGAGTACTGCTGTTCATGTACAGCTCTTACATCATAGCTCTCCCACTATTTTATTAAGTACTTTGCAAGCCAGTGTGGGATCTCATCCAATGAAAAAAGTGGCAAAATATAAAAACACCGAAGATGTGCCAAATCCACAACATGCTAAAGGGGAAATATATTCTGCATTTCTACCCTTGATTCCACACGTAAGAATACATGGAATTCTCAAGAATCAGACACTTCGCTTAATTCTGACCCCTTTATGTCATGTTATACCAACACTGCAGGATCCCAGAGGTGCTGTGTCCTGGGTTAGGGAGCACATCTGTGCTGTTACTTCAGAACAGACTTTTAGGGCATATTCAATCCCTCTTACCATGACAAGCAGTGGAAACAGTGAAATGGACTTGCTCTCTCAAGGCAAAAAGTTACTGGCAACAAAAGAGAAAGTCATAAACCAGTTTGTCTTCACCTGTTTTAAGAAACTTAAAACTCTTATTATCCTATATGGCTAAAAAGAACAGCAAAGCCACAAAGCTTGTACTCCAATATTTTCATTTGTATCTCTTCTTATGAAAAGTGTCTTTTATTACATTTAAATTTACTCAATTCAGAAATGTGTTCAGCTCTTAGGAGTGTTAGATATGCACTGCTTCTTTCACATTAAGAAATAAGGTAGCTCTTAACTAAGTCACGTACAGCAATTTTTAGTTAAAAAGAGAATGGCAGTTGAACACATTGCAGTGCCTCAGAAAGGATGAGCACTTCGCTAGCAATTAGAAAAGAAAGTGAACCATGCCTGAAATATCACACATGCTCCAATTAAATTTTAAAAAGTTGTTACGTTTTACAATAATCAAGCACAAGACAAATGCAATGAGCCAAAACCAAAGAAATGGGCATATCTAAAGTCAATCTTTTAGACGATGTCAAGACACACATCAACAGATCATGATTTTGCAAACCAAGCACAGTTTGACAGGGTCAATTCTTGGGTGAGAGACAGTTAAATAAAATCCACAATTAGCCCTAGGTTATTCAAATGATTTGCTGAACTTTCCTCTAAATTTCTTATCAACTGGCACAACATTCCTTGGTGCAAGGTATGTTGAAATAAGCATTTTCCAAAGACTGTCATTGTTAGCTTTTATCTTCTTTAGAATAAGACACTTAAACATACAGTTCCTGCCTCCCCAAACCTGTTCTTGAACAATACTTTTCACTCACTTACCCTATGCAGTGTTCCATTTGCAACGAAAACAGCTGCCACACATCACCCACCTCAGCAAGCAGCGCCCCATCAGTAGCTCGCTCCCTCATTCACACAAAGAATAACTTTAAAAGCAGTGTAGTTTAAATTGCCTTTCAAATCATGTTTGCTTTTTAAGCAGCTTGTTAAACTAAGCAAAACTCTCTTCTGAGTTTAGAGATTATGTCCCCCTTTTTATGCATTTGATCATGCAACCAGTCTGGAAAGGAAGCGTCATCCTGTCAATTAACAGGCCTTGAAACTTTGCCCTCAGTTAAAGCACAAAGAGCTCCACAACTGAGCCCTACAGAACAGCAGATCTGCCAGCAAATACTTTTTTTTTTCTTTTAGATGCTGCTGCAAACATTCTAGAAACTAGATTATACCTTGTCATTCAAGCAATAAAAGCATGCCTGGGCACAAAACCAGAAGTGAGATGAAAAATAAATTGTACTTTCACCCACCATCCTGCTGCCTGCCCGTTTTACCCTGCACTAGCAAACGTCCAGGCAAATGACACATGAGTACTGTCAAATTGGAATACATCATCTTCCTCTGCAAAGATGATCTGGCAGTGCAAGACATCTCTGCTAAATAACATCTCTCAATAGCCAAGTTACACTTCGCCTTATTTCATGTTATTAAGCTTTACTTCCACCTCCTTGGACCACCCTAAGGGATTCTTCTCTGTTATGTTCTTCAAATACTTGTAGATAATCGTATCTCCCACTCATCATTTAACCAAGTTTCATGCATTTCTTTTCATCTTTTTTCCCTCATAAATCAATCCCTTGAGCCTCTCCAGCATTCTTGTTGCTCTTTCCTGAATTTCTTCCAAACTGATGACATCTCTCAGCAACTGAGGAACTTCCAATTGCATGCTGTACTCTAGATGTGTTTTTTGTACTCTAAAGAAAGATAATTATGTCTTTTCAAGAAATATTAATGCTCTAAGTCCGGAATAAATCTAAATCAGAAATTTCATTATTTTGGGGTTTCTTCCAGAATGGATAGTAACTATCCCCATTTCACAGAGCAGAAGAGCAGAAAGAAGTATCTGACTTATTGCTGCACACAAGCAGTGCCAGAATAAGAAACAGATCCGTGTTCTGCCATTCCCAGTCATGGTCTGCCAAGTTTCAGCCCACAGATGACACAAGACAATGTTCCCAGGCTGATCTATAAGCAAACACAAGCCACTTGCAAGTGAGTACGGAACAACACTTGGGGAGCCCAACACTTGCTCGTGTGAGTGGGTGCTGTTGGCAGTGGGACCATGCAACACCCTAAGATGTGCCATGGTCTGTCATTACCTTCAGTAGTCAGGACACAAATCTCTGACACATCTACTTGATTTTTACTGCTATGCAGACGTTTGTTTCTAAAACCAGCCGTCAGCTATCATCAGGTCAACTGGCTGAACAAGCTAACTCAGTTCCAGAGGTTAAGACTGGTTTTCAATATGAGAAGACTGACTGAATGCTAGGCTGAGACAGTACAAGGCAGTTTTCAACCTGGACATTTTCTTTCCTTCCCTCCCACACTCTGATACATTTCCGAAGGAATCACAGAAAAATTACTTCAGAAAAATTTAAAAAAAGCTCTTCGCAAAAAAATCTGTAAGAGACTGTATGAGAGGAGGCAAGGATGAAGAATGGGGTGCGGGGGTAAGGGAGAGAAAAGTCTGACCAGTTAAATTAAAAAAAAACCCAACCCACAAACAGGATGCAGACACATTAAAAAAGCAACACTGATCTAACAAAGGAATGTGAACTGCAGTTGACTCAAGCAGCATCACAGCAATGGCCCTCCCCCTACACACAAATCTCTGCAACTCTTAAAGATACAAATTTTTAGGCTCTTTCAAATTCTGTGCTTCTTTTCCATTCCTTGATACTCTTAACCTGAGTTAATTTAACTTACTGCCTTTTCTTTCCAGACAACAATAGCACCCAAGTTTGACCCAGACTAAAGTAAACCAAACTAAGTTGTATTATTCTGCCTACCTTAGAGACGTATTAAATTCTACATTCTGCTACATATTCTTCTCATTGAAAGAACAAACCATAAAGGGTCCTCTGTTTCAAAGTCTGCTGTTAAACATCAGATGAGCGTAAACAAGGTTAGACAATGAACACCTTGGTGAAAGGTACCATTTCTTCCCACTAACTCAACAGACAGGGCAAAATGCCATTATCTAAATCTATATGCAGATTTCTTCATGTAACTGCTGGTTCACAATTACAGTTCCTGCTTACATTCACAAGGGTGCCAAAGACTCCTTATAAGGCTTCTCTCTGTCCCAGGAAGAATCATTTCCTCCACTCTAAAATGTAGAAATGGCAGTGTAAATGCCATCCTCCTGTTCTTTTCGTTCATCAAATTTTTGCCTCCAGGAGAGAAAAGTTACTAGGAACATTACATAATTACATTTTTCAGCAAGACATCATCTTGATTTTCAGCTTTTCAGCTTTAAGGTCATCTATGCATCATTTCATCACCTGCCTAAAGGTACCTCAGTGAATCCTTACAAGCTTTTCTATACCAGAAAACTAAAAGCAAACATATTTCTGGTGCAGCCTTTTTCTTGACAGGTGAAATGCGCTTGCTAATTAGGCTCTCAGACCTATTTGCAAAGTTTAGCATTTGGGGACAAAACTAGAAGTACAGCTAGGATAGAACACTAGTACAGCTAGGATGAGATATTTTATATAGTCAGAAATTCTTATCTTGTAACAGGAAGAAGAAAGGAAACTTGCAGAGGGTCGAAATTAGAGCAGTTACATCACGCTATAAGTTAAATGGAAAATAGACCATCTTCTGCAAGGATTCAGGAAACTTCACTTCCTCTGTAGATCAATTGCTATGTTGATTGTTTGCTGTCATAGAAGATTATAATTTCTTTTCTCTACTTGTTCTACAGAAGTAATCTTTCTCACCTCCCTAAGAGGGTGAGAGATTAACTAGTGACAAATGGGCTGAAGACACAACAGAAATACGAAAGTACTGCCCGGTATCCTTAAAATCTTATCCTGCAATCTGAGTTAAATGCAACACCTATTACTGTCTTTTGAAAAGGCTCAGAACTACTCTCCTGCCTTAAAAGAAGGAGAAAAAAACCACAAAACTGTAATGACACTTATAAACTCTAGCACCCATCATTTCCCGTGCTCTAACCTAAGGAGGCATAAATCCTTCCTGCAATTCACCAAGGATAAAAAATAAAGTCATATATAATATTATAAAGCCAGGAGACACAAGCAATAAAGAACTCTCAAAATGTCCAAAAACCCATTTATCAAGCAGTTTTTGCTTGAAGGCAACTTAGGTAATAACATACAGAACAGAGCCAATTTAAGGAACTTGCATCCAATATACTATATTTAATAAGTAGCTACAGGTAAAAATTGCAGGTTTGCTTTCTTTTATTTGTTCAGAAGGGCTCTGGTGCAAATCATACATAGATTAAGAGAGGAGAGATTACCACAAACCTTTCTGGGCACAGCATGATTTCTGTGTTACTGCCGCTGAACAAGAAGTCATTTTGAGACCTGAGTTTGTTGACACAGGGGATGTGGCTTCAGGCAATTCAGACTCACACTGTAAGTCACAGCCACTGTCATGTAATTAGAAGAGGTACACAGTCCCCACCAGATCAGTGCTCCAACTGGGTATGAGCTGATTTCAAAACTTCAGGAGATTACTGGTAGCATTTCACCTTGCAATATAGAGAGATGCTCTACACTCGACACAGATAATTTTATTGTTAACTGCTAAGAACCTACCTGGAATTCGGATTTTAAATTTACCACTTTGTCCAAAACCACCATCTATTATTCCATCTTCTCCTGTAGACAGTTTCACTTTCAGACCCACAAAAATCTGGATGTTTGTTTCCTTTTTAAACAACGAACGACCAATCACACTGTAATCATCCATCACCTGCAAAAAAAATAGGGATTCATAACTCTACAAGCTAAAGTGACAAGAAATTATCCATGATACATGCTAAGTTTGGCAACTTCTACCACTCTGCCTTTGACAAACCATTTACCCCCAAATGAGCAAAACTCTAGATTAAACTGCTGAGTTTAAGGCAATTTGTGTCTAAAACCATAGAAGACTTTATGAATTAACATATTTCTCCTTCTACCTCCCTTATCAAAATATAGGAATAAAACCTGCATCAGAACGTGCTGTAAAGATCAGTTAATTAAAATCTTTTTTCTGCTTTGAAATCTTTCCATGAAAGTCACTTAAGTACCTATGCTCACAAAAGTTTATTCTGTTATTTATTCTACAGCTAAAGAACATTATCACCTACATAAACATTCTTTCTCTTAGCCCCAGACCTGCACTCCAACAGCTACACTTCCAAAGAAATTACAGTTTCTAAATAGAGCCTTTTAAATATTCACCTTTACATACATATTGATTTGTTAAACCAAGAGCCTTATGACCATTGTATCCAATTTTAATTTCAAGGTTTGTAACCCAGTGGGAAGAACCATTCCAAGTTGAATTCTTAATTAAGCTATCAGGAACAAGAGGCAGTGAGGTTGGTGGGTAAGGCACGATAAACAACCCTCCCTTAGGCATTACAAAGTATAAGGTGCAGTCAAGTGAGCCTAATCCTGTAGGTGTGAATATCCTTGTCTACCCAACGCCTGGAGTTACTGTACCTTGTAGATTCAGAAAGAACATTTATTTATCAGAATAAATATGGGGATATTACTGAAATCTTTCCAAGATTATTTTTTGTGGTAAAAGTTGCAACTCCTCTTCATATCTTAGGAGCCATTTTTAGCTACACCTAAGGGTTTTAAAGACCTAAGTGACTTAGAACAGTAAAGAATTACAACCAGTTTTGAACACTCCCTTTTACTCAGTTTAAATGAACTCAAAATATTGATGACTCTTAAGTATTGCTGGTTTATTAAGCAACTGTCCTTCCCTGAAGCCCCTTCTATAAACTATAATGCATATACAGACTCAAATCCCTAGGACTGTTATTATTTTGTTACATATATATGCCTCTATTTTAATGCCAATCTCAGTATGGTAGTAAATCTAGCACCAGAAATTTCATTTTTGTTTTATTTTAAACAGAGCTTACGTGCTTAGCTATAAACAGCCTCGAAAGGGCTGTGTAGTATTGGAGAGCGCTGGCAGGACCTCTCCCTGTCCCAGACCAGATGCAGGATGAGAAATATCTGCAGCCCTTCTTGCTTCTGTCACTTGCAGATGACAGCAGGACAGGCAGCTCTGCTCTGGGCTGGGTGCAGCCAAGGCTGTAGGCAGAAACACTCAGATGCCTCAACAACATTCACTGCCCGAACATCCACTCCTCGTCTTTCCCCAAAAGGACACATTTCTGGTTTTTTCTTGTCTGACCTCTCCCACTGCTTCAAAATAGCTTGTGAACCATTGATGGCAGTATCACTGCTCGGCAACATCCTGGCTTAAATGTAAAACTGAATAATATCTTTTCCTAGAGCTCCTGATAACAGGTGGTGGTAGAGGGGGGAGATAAGCTTTCAGGCACGCTCGCCTTTCTTTGGGTCTGAAACAGAAGACTAGAAGTAAAAGAAGCTGTTAATTCCAACCTGAAGAAGCACTTACATTCTCAAAACCTACATTTTTTCCAGTTGCAGCAGCTGGAGAAATTAAAATGTTACTTCATCCTATAAATCTTTCATTCCTAAAGCAAGAATTTCAAAACTGTTCATCCCTCTTGTCTACATGTTTCTTTCCCCCATGTTTGAAATACAGATGGTAGAATACGCTCCAGGGAGGATCTCAAATATATCTATTATTTTTGCAGTTATCCCTCAAATGGCACAGGAAGCCAACTTTAAAGGCCACATAAACATCTTTTATTTTCCCAAGAGCACTTCAAAGTTATCTTTAACTTAATTAAAAATGGAATTACAGGGTGAGCAATCATACTAGGCCAGCATGGTTCAGTTCAGAGCCTCCCCAGCAAGGTTGTCAGAAAAAACTCCAGTGATTCCTGTGAACAAGTGTTACAGGCACCATGTACCTTAAACCAGCAATGATAACCTTTAATTGATTATTAGAACAGAAACAAAATCTATCACCATTTAGTTACACCACATTCACTTAAAACCTTTGAATTAAAAAACCCTCATCTTTTATAAAGAAAGGTGCTTTTTAAGGTCTTGCTCTTGGTCTTATATTCAGTATAGGAGAGTAACCAAGGGCTCCAGCTGCACTGTTCTTTCCACTCAAATGGTCAACTCGTTAAAAAAAAAATCCCTCCTTTAACCAATCAATATGTTCTGTAGGTATCACCATGATTCCTTGGGCATCTCTGCAGGCCATTAGAAACAAAACCACTTTAGTGGTGCTGAGATAATAAGTGATCAGTGACTTGCCTGACTGGCTGTTTGGAATAAAACTTTTATGACCCGAGGTCTCAGTCTCACACACTAAATACTAGACACCCCATCCTGTGCTATCCATGCCTTCCAGTGAGCCTATCATCAATTTATCCCTGACAAAGACAAAATAACTAGAGAATGCCTGTCCTAACAGGAACTAAGATAACCGGATCAATCTTTGCATTAAAATAAATGAGCGTAGCAGAGAATGGCTATGAAGGAAAGCTCATTTTCTCAACTTTAAGATTGCATTAGAAACAATAAAAGAAAAATTAAATTTTTGGTTTAGCTTTGCTTTGTAAAAAGGCAGAGAAATGCATGTTGTTCTCTCTAACTGAAACTCAACACTTCCAATTACTTTACCAGCAATTTACCTCCAATCGCGGGATTTTAAGTTAATCCCCTTTGAGTTCTCAGAACATCTACAATGGCAATCACTTTTCCTATTAGCTGAAGAGCCTTTTAGGAGAGCTTTCTGCTTTTCTCTCAAACACACTTTCTTTCAGTATAAAATATTATGAACTTAAAAAGCCAAATGCCACAAAGACAGTAAGGGATATGCAGTCTGCTCTGAAGCAGCAGCAAGGGGCCTAGCAATGAGGGCAGACTAATTTTATTAACTTCAGGAGAACTTCAAAAAGCTTTAGAGCTTTAATGCCAGACAGAGACGACCCCAAAAGTCAGTTTAAGTGCTGCATAAACAAAGGATTAGGGCAAGAAAAAGCTGAAGGCTCCTTGCATTTCTTGTTTATATTGTCATATGACCTAGTAGGAGTGGGAGAGGGCTGCCTCTCTGACTTTAATCCCCCATGGTGTACAGTGGCGTTTCAGTTCACTGACCTACATTACGATAATATTTTTTTAAATTTATGGGCAGAGGTGCAGCATCAAACTCACTTAACGACTTAAAAAAAAGAAAAGGGGTGGGAAGGCAAAAATACCCAGAAGAGAATTTTTCTGGCTGGTATAGTCTCCCCCTCTCACTTAGGTTAGATCAGCAGCTTAGAAAGGGATTTCAAGTTCAAAGGGAACGTCTCTGTTACTCTTGTTTTATGGCTTAGACCAGAGGACACAATAGCACTGAGTTTATGAAATATCCCTTCCCACTTGGCTTTTGTGTTTGCACAAAAAAAGTAAACAGTGCTTTATAACCATAGGTGAAGTATGTGCATCTCTGGCACATAACCCTTGTGCTAAAACCGAGAAGTTCACATAAAAAAATAACGAACTCGCACTCCCCATCTCAGGAGTACTTACCCTGCCTTAGACCATTTGCAAAACCACAGTTCATGTTATGCGTTGGAATTCAGTGCAAACCATAGTATTATTTCCAAGGAAGAACAACTCCAGGATTCCCCTCTGAGCAGGATAGCAAGTTACACTGTCCAGCCTGTTAAAGGACCCTCCTTTTTAGGATAATTTAGAAATGACTGTCATCTGAACACCCTCTCAAACAATCCATCACACACATTTTGAGAGCAAATAACTCTCATCTCTTAATGTATCTGCAGGGAAAAAAAAAAGTGGATCAGAACAGAAATACACAAGAGGAAACAAAGTGGTGCCAGTATGAGAGGGAAATGAGGAAAGGTTTAAGACAGAGAAAGTAAAAGCACTGAATATTAAATACTAGAAAATATACAGAGAAAGAAAAGAAATAACCTTTTCTGATTTAATAAAAAATTACATGAGTTTAAAAAGAAATATTTTTAAAGGCCTAAGGATTATTCTCAGCAAACTGATAAAAGGTTCATTGACACTAAAGCAGAAAAACAACAGGAGAGGAAAAAGAACAAAAAGAACCTGTGACTAACACTGAAAATACAAAGCATTTTTATTACTTTTTTGTACTTCAGAAAAAGTACACCCGAGACATCTTCATCACGATCAGTGACAGCTCATTTATTTCTAGAAAACAGTTTCAAGCACTTTCCATTTCTGTGTCAGAAATGGGAATATTTTTGAGGCAGCAAATTCCTGTTCTTTTTTAAAACCAAGTTTCATGCGTTGAGAACATGATGGTATATGAGGCCACATAAAGGGTGAAGGAGAAAGGAACTGAGAGGATTGCACCAATTATTGAGTTTCCAGCTTTTTTGACTCTACAAAGACTTCTAGCTTATAGCTGGTTACTGAGAACTAGGTGAACAACTTGGTACAAAGAAAGAATGATTTGGTCAGCCACAGCTTTTCCTCAAGAGCTTACTTACAGCAGCATAAAGACTTTTCTTTCTGCAACTCCCTCCAGCACTAGAAGCCTTCAGCTTCATGTCTCATTACTGCTGTTTTAATAGAAGCCATCCTATCAACATCTCCACATATCCATTAACTTGGTTTTCAGATGTTCGTCCCATCTCTCACCAGCCTATGTTTCTTGTATCCAAGAAGCATTTTCCTTTCTCTGCCTTTCTGAGTAAAGGCACAATTGTGTTTGGGACTATTTAACAAGCAGCCATGAAATCCCCTTCTCTTTCCTGAGCATTGTGACATCACTAGAGCCTGGCAAAACCTTGCATAGCAGCAAAAAAAAGGGAGTGATGAGTACTGAGTCAGGACAATGAGTGAGAGGTGCACAACTAGACTGCTTTAGGTTCTAAAAGCTCTGTACCTCCCCAATAGCATTCTCCAGGCACATACAGGGCACCAACAGGGCACTATTCATTCATTATGCACCTTTATAGTGCAAGTTTCCTTCACCTCTATTTAAAGCTTAAAAGGGTTCAATCCCAAAACAAACACAGGCACTGAATTCCTGACATGGTCTGAATGAACACATTAGTTTTACCAAGTAAGATGAAACTGGTTCATGTCGTGATTTCATTTTTTATTAATCTACGCTGCATTCCTGTTATGTGGGAAAAGCAACATCAACAGATACAGAAACGAGGAGGCTCAAGAGTGTTATTACATCCTATACCATTCATCTCCAGACCAGCCAGCCCTGGCTTGCTACACAGATTAAAAACCCTGTGATGCTTACTATCCAAGAAAAAAAACAAGAAACAGGCTGTTCTGTAGACAAGATGGTATGTACAGGTCTTGACCTGGCTTTGTAAGCACGACACAGAGAGGACTGCCAAGCTGAAGAGGGCTCCTCTTCCTGGAGAAGGTTCTGAGCAGCCAGGAGGACTCTGGTGGTACCTCCATGACTTAAAAACACACAGGCAATTTCGTAACTATTTTAAAGTATTTCAGCTGTGGTGATCTCAGGTTCTTAGATCCTAAACATCCGAAAGGAGACATCAGTGGGACATGGCAAGTTTCATTTGGAACATTGCATAGACCTGGCACATAGCAGGAGGTCAGGTACAGTGATAGTGAGTTAAATTTCTTTCTAAAGGAAACTGCCCACAAATAGATTGAGGAGGGCAAGGGGAACAAAGAGCAGAGGCTTACAAAATCCACACTGGAAATTAAGCAAGCAACAAGGACAGGACAGGCCTGGAAAGAGCTACCTGAAGCAATTGATGATGAAGAAGAGGAGACAGCTGACTCCTGACACACTTGCATTCCCTCTCAAGACACAGCATAGACATAAAAATATCCTGAGTCTGTCCCCTCCCCTAAGGATCCCTAACTCCAGTGTTGGATCTGCTGCCCCAAAGCCACCGCCTGCATCGGGTAACAGCTTCCTTCTGCCATTTGGCTAACAAGGTTTGTGTTCTCAAGCAACACAAGCCTACATAGTCGGATATTTGCAATTCCAGCCCCAGTGAAGGTGTACAGTAAAGGCATGGCTATGCTTCAGCAATATGAAGGTTTAGTTTTACTTTATCTTTTTACCCTAAAAATACCTAGGAAATTAAATAACTTAGGTTTTATATAAATGTAAGTTGGAGAATTGGGCACTTAAGAAGTTAAGAAATGCCAGATGTCCATACAACCTTATCCCTGTTCCTCTTTGATATGCTCCATGATATAGTCTTTACATGATCACATCCAAAAAAATTTCAGAGGAACCTTGCCTTATTAAGTGCACAGGGTAGAGGCACAGGGGAACAGAATTAATGTTGCATAGGCAACTGTAAATCTGGTATTTCCTAACTTTCAAGTTCTTGATTTTGCAACCTAAGTAACATTCTTAATTTATTTTTGTATCCAATAAATAAAATGGTGTATTGGTTGCCTTGCTGACAAACTGATTCCCCCACAGGTGACTCTTACACAACCTCCGAAAAATCAAGACCAGCTGTCCACACACTTGAAAGACTCAAAAGCATGTCTGCATTTTAAATTTAATAATATAAATAATAACCATAGGTGTTACTCAAACCTTGCAAAATTCTACTACCCAGTCACATGGAGCGAACCATTCTTTTTCTGGTAAGTGAACAAAACTTTTTTTTCCCTATGGGTAAGAAAGCAGATTCTGCAACTTAGCTTGGTACACTTTTACGACAAATTTATTGTACTGTGTTAACCCATATGCTGAGTTAGGAAATGTCAGGAAACATCACCATCCTTTTCTCAGCAGTGTTTAGCAGAAATGGTATTTCTGTTTAATGGGCAGTAAACCCTCCCTTCCCCTTTCCCCTACTAAGCTTCTCAAACTCTTTTACTCAAAAACTAAACAAGAACCAATAAATAAATGCATCTTTTATATTCCTATTTAACAGTGCATTTTAACTAGTGAATATGCTGTGCACTTTTATTCACCTGATTGCCTTCATCTCTGTATTATTACTGTATTTAGCATACCATCAGCAGCCAAGCAGAACCAAACAAACTCATGTTCAGACTTCAAAGCAGGAAAAATATTAATTGTGGCGTCTGCACGTTTACAGTAGATGATGGAGTGACATCCACCACTTCTCCCAGCTACAGTCAGAGAGGGTTCTGCAGACAGCCCAGGTCACTGCTTGTGCCTGCAGGCAGCACTCAATCAGATTTCACAGTTTGGCCTTGTTACTCACTTTGTGCCCCCATCAGTCTGCACAGCCCACCTCAGTCACTCAGAAAGCACCGTTACCCAGCTGATGCAAGGTTTGACTTGCTATGCCCCTGGCACTGCACTGTCACTATAAGAAAATAGCAGATGCAACATTAGCTCCAGTAAGACAATGAAATATCCTTTGCCTAGAAGTATGTTAGATGGAAGAATCTAACTATCCAAGAAGGTAAAATTTAATTATCTTCATTCATAGCAGCACCATGCAACCACCCAACAGAAAACTCAAGGAACAGTATTTTCTGTTGCACATGTTTTAAAAACAGTCAATAGGCACAACTCTGAAACAAATTCTAGTATTATGGGTATCTGGAAAGGATTCAGTGAAAAAAGTACCGATGTTGCTTACACATGATCCACCACCCAGGAATGTTTCCAGACAGGAATACTCTGGTACTCCCACATTAACCTACTGCTTCCCCAAGCAAAGGTAACGTCCACAGGACTGGTCACATCCCCTAAATGAATCACATCAGATGTTCCTATTCACTCATGGGCAAGTCCATTTTTCCTCCTTTGCACCCTCCTTCAGCAGTCTGGTTAAGTGTGTGGCTAAGCTACTACAAACTTGGCATGTGCTCAGTCACTAAATGTTGCTGTTTCCATTCATAAAAAGCCATAAGGAATTAAAAGACAAAATATGGCTCATAGTTTTTAAAAACCCACCATTTTCAAAACTGCTGCTTTTGAAAACGTCTAGTCCATTGCTGGTCATCAACAAATCTAATACCATTTTGTCACAGCTCCTGCAGACGCTTACTGGTACTCATCTCCACAGTACCCCATCCTTCTTCTGAAAGGCCACAAAGATCTGTAAAGTGATGGTGACAAAGACCTTCCTTTTGACCATTCAGGTAATGCACTTGCTCTGACAAAGCTCTTCCTATCCTGCTGTACGAAGAGGAAAAAACCCAACACTTTTAAAGGATGCTGAAAGATAAGCTTTCTCTCTTCCGTTTAGGTGTCAGAAGAGATGCACCGATAAAGATCTTGATAACTTACCCTGCTTTCACATCGCTTGCAACAATGTGTTTCTCCTTGGGGACACTTAGATCACACCAATATTCAAACAATTAGTAACATGTTGTTATTAAGCAATAAGCATCCCTAGAAACTAAGCATGCTTGGCTACATGATGGCCTCAGTCCCCCGGAGAATGAGTATAAGAAAACTCGCTATGCAGCAACCCACAAAACCTGTGAACAGAGTAGCTATGAACAAAACCAGGACATCATGCACCACGATTACCATCAAGTAAAGCCTAAGAGCAAGGCAAATAATGAGAAAGATACATTAAAAACTTTGAAATAGAAAGAATTAATTCTTTTAACTGTCAGAGGAACACAGATAAAGTATCTTTAGAAAGGACAAGCCCATTCTGATAGGAAAGTGTTCTCTTACACTTAAAAATGGGAAATCATTCCAGCCAACACGTGTGTATTTTTCACTACACAAGTCTGAAAATGCAGAAGGTGCAGCTCACACTGTGCAAGGCAGAGTTTTCCTTCTCCTTTTGTTTCTGCCACAGAGCTACTGATTTACGAGTACCCTTGACAATAGGACCCTGTGGCAACCATCCTAAGATAAATCCTGCTTGTGCAAACATTTTTAAAACAGGCAGAATATCTGAGTCATGCAGGAAAACATGATGCACTCCTATGGTTCACCTTTCAGTTGAAACTCCCTGCACTCAACCTGTATGTTCATGGAAGCTAAAGAGCAAATAACGTGACAAATATAAAGGATTTATCCCAGGAACTGAGTAACTGCTTCATGAGTCAGACTGGAATTAACCTGCAATGCTGCACAGAGGTTAAATTCAAAGAAGGTATTTCAGACATTATGTTAGGATTAATACAAGTCTCTTTGCCCACAGAACTGTGAAGAGCTGAACGGTGAGCAGCCTGTCTCCAGAAGCACAAGACAGGACAACAGCTGCTGTTTATTTTTGTATTTGTTTCCAACTCCAGGAGCTGCTGACCTGCTGCAGTTCAGCAAGCCCACACCCACCGCCAGCACTGAATGCCAAATCAGAGGGACAAAACCTCCTTCGCACTCATTTGCCCTTTTTTCACCAAGAATCCCACATCACACTCCTTAGAACCACACTGGTGTTCACAATAGCACTCTCTTTTACCTTTTTATCAGTACAAGCCACTTGTTGCCAGCCTAGCTTTTTCCTATTGAAAGCACATCAGGCAGCTAAGGGTTTGCAAAAATAAAGTGTCCAGAGGGCGACAGTCTCTGCTTCCACATAACCACACCAGAAAGATGCTCTTGACAGGAACTTCCTCCCACTGAACTTCGCCCCTCTCTCAAGTCCTCTCTGCAAGAGAAAGCTGGACTTGTATTTCATACTGTTTTTGAAACCATCAAGTTAAGCAAATACAAACCTCTGCCACTGTCCTCTTAGTTCTGATGGAATAGCATATTTTAATTTTCCTTAAAACTTACCATACTTACTTTAACATAAACCACCCCCCTTCCCCCCCGGTCTAAAGCAAAATGGAGCATTCACACATTTCCATAACAGCTCAAAAATATGAAATTATAGAATACCAGATAAAAACCATTACTGCAGTAGAATCATGCAACTTTTTCATAATCAAGATGCAATCCCAGCACCTCAGACAACACTAACTTCTCATATACTAATTTTTCATAGACCACAGTAACACATATTCCCCTTTACTCTCCTTCCCCCCCCAAAAAATCAGTAGATAAATAAGCAAGGATGCACTGCAGACAGGTAAACGCAAAGATTTTGATGAACAACAGTAGTCAAGTTTGATTCTTTCTCTCCCAGTGCTCCACTCAATCTTGGCATTAGAGAAGATACCAAAAGGGAAAAGTGAGCAGTAAAAAATGCAGTGATAGGGTACTTGAATTTTTGGAGATCATTTTCCATCACTTCAGCAGATGAGAAAAAACAGGAAGCTTAGGCATGAGATTCCAGTAAAATGTACTACTTGAAGACTGCTAGCTTAAGTATGATTTTTTACTTTAAAATATGGTGTAGTAAATGCCATATTTTCCATGGATTTGATTTCTATGTGAAACAGGAAAGATGTCACACTTTCTTGTAGAGAGACAAAAAATGTTGGAGAATAAATATTCTTGTTTTATTAAAAAAAAATTAACCTTACAATCCAGAAGGGTGCCATGCACAAGGGGCACATAAGAAAAATACTGTGATGCTGAAACTTAATGAATTTAACAGTTCTTGCTATTCCATCAGAGCTCTGAAAGTAATCAGAATAGGAACAAAAAGCCAAACCATAAATGCCTGATTTCTCCTGGGTAAACTGGTAGTTAAACTGCAGGGAATTTATTTTAATTCCAGCAAGCGGGGGGGCTTGGGAGACCCCACTTCAGATTAGCAGCAATGTTTTACAAATGGGCACTACTGAATTCCCCTGCATCCCAGTTATGGGAGCATGTTTCTATCCCAAACCTGGGAAGGCGGACGTTACATGCCCCTGCCTCCCTCTCTCCCAGCCTTTCAGGAAGCTATGAAGCTAATTTTCCCCAGCAGTATTCTCTGAAGGAAAAGTTCACTTCTTGTGAAGGCAACATGTATTTTTTAATAATTATTATTATTTTATGCCTCCCCAGGGAAGGTGAGGAGGGGGGGAGCTTCCTTGCTCAACAGAAAAAGAAATTTTCCTGTATCAGTGCCAAGAATAGACACCCTCAATTCAGCGATCCTAATCTCCAGCCATCCATCAGCAGCAGGGTGGGACCAGCTGATTCAGATTTTCTATTAGCTGGTGACTTTGTGAACTAAAATTAGTCTCTGTACCACCCCATTGTTCCTGCTGCTGTGCTCTGCAAAGCACAGACTTAACCAGCAGCTACCTTGGCTGTAAGTACTTCCCCAACAGGCCCTTCATACCTGGCACGATCCTCTTCCCACCAACTCTTCCAAGTCCCTGAGTGCTCCTGGGACTTTACACCATGAGCCTTTCTTACATTATTTTCTCCATCATCCCTTCAGCATGCATCAGGGAAAATGCCAGCTCCAAGTATCTGCAGTACCACAGAAGGCAGAATCTGGGTGCAAACAAAGCTGCAGAAACTCCCCGATGGCAATTGTCCCTTTACAGGACCAATTAGTACCCATACACACAGTGATCAAGGCACATATACAGGGCATGCTGGGTGACAAAGGCAGGGTAAAATAGTAAACCTCCCTGATCGACATTTTAAAAGGCACAGGAAGATAAAATAGTTCACTAACATAGCCTAATAAATTACTCTGTTGGTCAAATATTAAATAACCCATGTTCATTGGTTATTTTTTGGGCTAGAAAATAAAGTATGTGTAATTGATTAACGTTATTCCATTATTTACACAGTAAAATCAAAAGAAGAATATATAAACTGGCAAACAGTTTGAAAATAACACTAAATAAAAACAATTTAAATTGTATGACCAGGGCTAACAGCAAACTCTGTTAACCCCATCAGACAACTCACACAGCTGGTACTCTGTGAGTTTTCAAGTGCCATAGATTAGTGTCACATATTGGGAGCAAAAATAAAGAATGTGAAACAAGTTCACCTCAGTTAGAGAAAAGCATCTGTCTCCATGGCTCACACAAACTTCTGTTCCCACTCTTATTGTAAGCCAGGTCTCACTGGATCCTGGCAGTGTGGGCCACGCACAAGTGAGTCAGTCTTTAGCCCAGATAAAGGCAAATGTTTCATGAGTTCAGAAAGCTCCAGAGCACCAGAAGAATGACAGACATATATATTTGGTCTAGAGCTTCTCTGCAGCTTAGAGCTCAGAACACTTTGGACTTCTAGTTCTAATTCAGTGGCTCCACCAGCCAGAGAGAAAGGCAGCTGGACATGTCAAACAGAGAAGAATCCACCTGCTACCAAAATTGTGAAGAGCAACTGCACATTTTGGGTGTTTCAGATAACTCATATAAATAGAGTTAAAATTTTCAGAAAGCTACAGATATCCCCCTCCTAACTACCTCTCTTCCTAGTAACAAGACTGGCATCCAAAAAACCAACGATGCCACAGGTCCGTCATTCCTTTAAAATAAAAGGCCTCCAAAATCAGCAGTGGAAATTCAAAGGAGAAAACTCATCTTTTCTTTTTCTTTTTTCTTTTTTTTTTTTTTTTTTAAGAACTAAAAATGCAACACAAACCTCAGGAAAAAAAAGAAGAAATATGAATTGACTTTCTGATCAATTAATTTAGCAAGGCGTTTTGAAGAACCTCACTAATCATGCCCTAGCAGGGATTTTCCTACTATTAAATTAAGTAAAGCAAACAAACAATATTCAAGTCTGCATTATACATTACAAATCTGGTATCATATGCCAAGTGTTTAGTCTCCTATAGCAAATTAAGCAGAGATATGCAATCCTCAACTCAGCTTCATGGAATTTTGAAAGGAAGAACACTAAACATTTTGTTCAAACAATGAAGGTTGAGTTAGGAAAAAAACCCTAAAAGAGTTTTTTACCCAATATTTAATAGATCACCTATCATACCAATACATCAAGTAAACAAATGCTGAAGTTTGCATCAACTCTGTTCATTAAGAGGTAAACAATTAAGTTATTTATATATTGTACTTCTCCACCTAAACCATTCATCATGAAAAATTCCACTATGCAATGCATAAACAAGCGATTCTCCACTGTTGACTGCAGGGTAACCACCACCAAGGCCAAACCTATGCCAGCAATGTAACACCAAACCACTACAGAGAGCACATCTCTCCATACTGACGGCAGTGTACAAACAAATCCGCTTTAATTTTCACTGTAGCTGCTAACTCCTCCAGAAAGCACCTCTATTTTCTGCCACACTGAGACGAGTCAAACACAAGCACTATAGCAGATGATGATGACTACCTGTGTGACACAGAAACAACATGCCTTAGGCACAGCTTAAGTTCTCCGTGTCATGAACCTGATTCCAACTTCAACATGCTATCACTTGTAACGCATCCTGCAGGAAATTGCCTTTTTTTGCCTACTAAAATAAATGCTCATACTTATTAAAATGTAAAAATATAAAAAGATAATCACTTGTGCTCTCTATGTTATTTAATAAAACACTACTTTCTGTTTTCTACTGTCTATACATTTTCAATGTATTGCAGACTGTGTAAAATACGTCAGTGGAAAGTTGGAAGTTTTGTCGCTTAGGAAGGTGCACAAAGCCAGTTTCTGGGAGGAACACACTGATCAGACTTCAAAAGGATCAGTGAAAAACCAGCCTCAAATTACTCAACACTGCATTGCACTGAATAAACCAGTCCCTTTAAACAGTGATTTCTGTTTGCAAGCAGACCAGATGTAACACACCAAGCATACAAACATTAGAAAACCCTGTGTTAAGGCTCTGGAACATAGCAGTGCCAATTCTGTAGCCCACCAATATATGTACTTACACAGGACAAATATTTCCAGTTCCCACGTATAGCATTAGAGAGACAGCTTACCCTTTCCACTTGTCCTTCTTTGTGCTTCTCTTTGTACACTTTCAGCTTCGGAAGGAAAGTCTCTGTGTAGTTCTTGTCTTCCATGCCTTGGAGCAGTACCCCATGGAATGCCAGCCTGCAGGTATTGGCATGAATATCTGTATCCAGCTTAGAGCCGATCACAAGGCACAGTTTAGGACAAGTGACTGGTTTTTCAAACTCCAGCAAAGCCCACTGTTGTTTTGGGAGCTGCACTTCTCCTGCCTGGTCATTTTCTTTGTTCTCCTCTGAAGAAACTGAGTCCTTGGACAAATACTCCTCTTGATAAAGATAATCTTTTTCAAAATCAAAAACATTTTCTTGAATTTCTTCATTGAAGTCAGCAGGGGCTGGACTGAAAAACATCACTCTTCCCATAACTGTTTCATGACCGACTGTGATGTGGAACTTGGCCTTAGTCTGAAGAGCTCCTCGAAAATACTGAATTTTCTTCAAGGAAATTATGGCAGCATGGATGGTGTGAAGTGAATCTGGGGTGCAAATCAGGCCTCGTTCCAGCAGTTTGGGATCAAACTGGGTCACACAGACACCTACTCTGTCACCCTGCATTGCGTAAGTCACAGGAGTATGGAACATCTGCATGGACTTGACCTTCTTTGTCACCTGTGGATGAAAGGGAAACAAAAAGAATGAAACAATTCCGCGAGTGCAGCATAAGCACTCATATATGCTTATGTCACATGTTTTATGTGCTTATGTTGTGATCTGTCAGCCACATATGACACCCTGCTATCTTGTAAGATAACTGACTTTCTAAGAGAGTCCACAACTCAGAAAGTAGAAAGCCAATAGACTGAGAACGCCATCATTTAAAATTACCACATATTTGAGCCCCCTACCTTATTCTTCTTCTGTTCATGAGACTGGAAGATCATCATGACCACAATTATGTTGATATTTACATCATCTGTGCTGCAATACCCACAATACTATCTGCAAATAATCAGATATACCCACAGAGTGGAATAGCTTAAATATACTCCCTCAAGCATCTGCAGCATCAAAAGTATAGCACTACAATACCCATTCATGCACCTATGTGCCTGCTTTCCCACCCCTTCCATAAAAATCCTTTCACACACTTCTTTGACATGGTTGAATTGAACTGTAAAATGTCAGGAAAAAAAAATCTTGTAATGTATTTGCACAGCACCAAGCACAATGAACTCTCGTGAACCATCACTGCAAAATAATTCATAATACAAAATCCTACTCTCTCCTAATCTATAGTATTCCATATACCAAAAACAAAAATCCTTAAAGCTTTCTTAGGAAGATTTGAATGTTCATAAATATATACCTAGCATTGCTGTTAATAAAATGTGGGGCTCCGTATCTCAGGAATATTGTAGGAAATAGAAGCACCAATCACTACTTATACTAAAATTTCCCAGATGCTATCAAAGTTTGACCTTAATGAGCTTGCTACTGTATTACTTATTTCAAGGAGAGGAGAAGAAAGAAATAAGCTTTTAAAGATCAGTCTGGGCTCAGACTAAACCGGTTTAGTTTAACAAGGATCCAATTTGGCTTTTTCCTTTTGCAGTTCAGCAAACCATTACCCTTAAATAAGTATCTCCATCCCCTCAAGTTGCATGTAACCAAAAGTTTTTTCTGGTAATCTGTTTATGGTGCCACCTGTTGCATTCCTTCTAATGCTATATGCTTGGATGGGTAACCACTCTGCTTCATGTCCCTACATTAGATAGCTTTTAATGCTGAAATGATATCTTTGGCAATAAAAAAAATATTTATCTCCTAAATAAATGCTATGTGCTTGGACAAGAATCCTTGGTACAGAAAAGTTAGACACAGCATTTCTGAAGGGCTGAAACCTCAACATTCAGATCCAAGAAGTGAACTCTCCATGAGAATGCTCAATTCCAGAGATTATTGTATATAGATAAAAGCATACTAAAAATTGATTATACTGTGAATGTGTATAGAACAACAACATTGCAGGGACAGCTCTCAACTCCCAGCATAAATTCTTCTTCCATCTCTCTTTACTTAGCATCAATTCTACAGCTATCAAAAAGGTTCATGCCAAATGCTACTGTGCAACTCTCAGCATTCAAGCCTTTACTTTCTTACTCAGCTGGAACTATTCTTAAATCAATCTCCAACCACTGCATGTCCCTTAGCAGCCCATCTTCTAATCCCAGCCCACCCATTTATCTTCTAACTCCTGAAAGTAAAAAAATCAAAATATGCAAGCACTGATGAAGAGAATTCCAAACCAAAGGACTGGACTCAGCAGAGCTGAGCTTCATCCTCAGATGTCGCACAGCTTCAGAGCCCAGCATTTAGGCTGGACAATTCAGAACAGTCTAGGGAACTTAATTATTTTAACCACAGAACTGTTCACTCAGTAATTCCTAATACGGAAAATATCAGCTTTTTTCCTGTGTCTTAGCTGAAGTGCGTAAGTGAAAACAAAATTACATTTTTCACTTTCTCCTTTTCTACAAAGCCTGCTGCCTTGTATGGAGGACATCTCACTTGGCTCCAGATAATCTGTCTATGCCTATTCCCAACATCACCAGGCTCGGAGGGGAACAAATTGCAGAAACTTAGATCAAAATAGAAAAGCAGATGAAAAGTCTACTGGCTGAACTAAAACCTTCAGTAACTGAAATATAAAGAGGTCTCCAAATAAGTCAGCAAAAAATGGTCACAGGCAATATACAGAAAGTTGTTTAAAAAAAGGAGAAAAAAATCTAGCAGCTACATGACTTCTGGAAAACAACAAAAATTTTGTATTCCTTTTGGAAATCATAATGATACAAATAAAAATACCCATGAGCTTCACCACTACGAATATTGTTTGGGTTCCCTGAGCCTCTGGCTGCTAACCAAAACCAAAAGAAATATCCTTCTACAGATTATAATGTTATTACTACAACATTTTGCAAATCAAATGCCACATCAATGCTCGCGAATTCTTGAAGAAGCCACAAAATATTATGAGAAAGGAGATCAAGAGGTATGTTCATATAAGAGAAAAAACCCTCACTAAAAATGCCTGAACCAAAATAGTTTGTCAAGATATTAACTAATGTCAAAACAGACTTAAAAGGCCATTGTAAATACTTGGTAGTTTCAGTTTCAAGCATTTTTGTACTCAAATATATATTCACTACCCCTTTAGCTAAATCTCCTCAACAGTACTACGTATATAGATAAATTGGAGAGAAACAATTTAGCATTTACCTCCAGCTTTCCCAAACTCTTCCTTCTTTCATTCACTACCCCTCCATCTCCAGTTTCAATTATTGTTAAAATTGCAACAATGGCGATACGAGTAATGTTTAAGTACTTCAAGAAGAAAAATAAAACATAAAAAAACCACAGTTTTCTAAACATAAGTGTTTCAAAGACTTACAAGCACCACGAGAATGAAACTGCCATTTGAAAAGTACCAGCCCAAGCCATTTTGAAAGACTTCTGCGATTTCACATGTGATAATACTGGCAGTAAATCCTTCCTCTTCTTACAACCATGGACGGGGTCAATAAATTGGCAAGAACTAAGGAATCTACCAGCATTGTCACTCCTCAAAACAAAATTGGAACCAGAAGATGCACAAGAAGTCTAGTTTTCTATTTTAAATGAAGCCACAAAGACTTTATTAGTAGTATTCCAGTTTATAATATTTTTTAGAAATTACCCACCTAAACAGATGAATGAAAGTATTGCAGAAACAGTCTACATATATTAATCTGAAGTATCTTTAACAGAATTTAGATAACATTTAAGAATGAAAAATGTGATTAGAAAACACAATTGTGTGCATATACTCAGAACACGTCTTGGTTTTTAATTAGGCATCCATGAAACTTTCCTCAGTGCCTACTCTCTCCTCTTAAATTAATCCAAATGATTAGGCTTGATGCATCTGACACGCAGCCCATAAACAGTGATCAGAAGAAGAATGAACAAGTATTTTTGAAATACTCACTTCACATGATTAACTCTTTTTCATTGTGATTTACAGTTCTCAACCATGGCATACAGAGCTGGCTTGTGTCAGAATATAAGGTGTGTTCTGCCACATTCCTCAGTGTTCAACTACATTAAACAAAACACAATTGAAAAGTATCACTTCCTGTGACAAAAAGCTTGCTGTAATTCCTATGTGTAGGATAAACATTGCAGTGGGTTATAGATACAGAACTATTTTCCAGTGTTGAATGAGGCTCCTGTTAATATATTTGCTCGTGGTCTTCATAGTTGCAAATGCCAGTTCAAGAACAGTTTTGATCCTGACTAATTCTCTTTCAGAAAACATTATCCTAATTTAAAACACAATGAAAATTTGCAGAATCATGTAAAGATCCACTCACCCCACCCCCCCACCAATCAAAGCAGGTCATCTGTGCTGCCCCCAGCTCTCTCCCAGGAGAGAAGCCCTGTACACCCTGGCTATGCTCACCCCAAGGTCTAAGAACCACCTGATTTCGGTGTAGCTGTCTGGCTTTCAGACAGGCCTGCTTGTCCTCAGACACGAGGAGGAAATGACACTGCATCACTCAACCTACTGAGAATCACCACTTCATGCTGATCTGTCCAGGACCCTGCAGATTATTTAATCAGTCTATCCATATTTGTTCTAATTAGTATCTATTATTGTATCCGAAGTTTCCATAGACCTATCAAAGAAAGAACACATTCAAGCCCATTCCTTTTTTCTCCTCCTGTTCTCAGTGCCAGAACTGTCAAAGGAGCAGACAGCACAATATCTTAACTGACCATAATCTCTGTTCCAAGAGCATAATGTTTGTAGGAATTAGAATCTGACCAGAACAATACCAGAGTGTGACTGGGGGGTGGATTAGATCACCCAAGGTGAGTTGGAGTTGCATCTCCTTCAAAAGGTCAGACATGGAACCAGCAGAGAAGTTAATCAGGGAGTTGGTCTGCACCCACTGGATCAAATAACAAGAGCCAGAGTAGCTTTAAATCACTGATTTCCTGTTTTCTGAGCGGACCATGAACATCAGTACAGTATTTCATTCCATTTCACTCTGACCCCGACTGACAGAGACATTTGCCCATGGTTTAAAATACTCCAAATGTAGGGTTTTTCTTCAAGAGGCTCAAGTACATAAGTAAAATTCATCTTTGTTTTGTCTGGCCTTTAAAATACAAACCCAGAAGCACTGAAAAGGATGCAACTGATCCCCAGTATTAGATTTGTTTCTCTTATACATATCTAGTTTCCCTATGTAAGGGATCCCTACAAGCTATAACTGTTCTAAGCTTTCACGTATTTTCTTTAGCATTACAGCAATGGATTTTTCAAGCAGGGAGTTGGTACTGGATCACTCAATCCACCCCCTCTACCACCAGAATGAGGTAAAATACTTCAGAGCACTGTCCTGAGCAACAGGAATTTGTAACCAAGACCAGCTATGACAAATATCTTTGGCATTTCTTTGCATTTATTTCAAGCACCCCATTTTAGTCCTCAAACTGCTGTCTGGAAAACAACTTCTATCTTATATTGTCCATGAAAATTGTGCAAGGCCCATTTTAGCAATCCACTCAAAGTGGGAAAATTAAGTCTTCAGACACAGAAAGTGAACAATATTGAGTGCAATTTTAAAGTGACAGGCTTTACTGCATGTGAACCATGTAGGTAAACATAGAGAACTTGGATACCATTACAAAACTTGCCACAAACTTTGCTAAGAAATTCACTCACATTTTGGTTTTTTGTGGCACAGGGGTATTGATTATATGTCAACATATAAATCAAGAGCCCCATGCTGAAATCTTACATCATTTGCAGAGATTTGCTTCTCTTTTTAAATTTTAATTTCTGTAATCACATTAATGTTCCTAAAGCACAATGTAAAGAGCCATAAAAAGGGTGAGAAAGAAGTTTGTGTTCAAATGCAGATTGAAAAACACGAAACAGAAATCAAAAGCACCCAAACAGTCCAGCCCTTGAGATAAACAAATGTATCCAATATAAGAGAACCCATTGTGTTAAGACCAAAGGAAAAGCCCACTAAGATTTTCAAAGCAGTTTACTACAGACTAATAGAAAACAGGATACAGAAAAACTCTACTAATGACTTTTTGCACTGATATGTCAGACCTTTTTTTCCTTTATTTATCCAACTTCCATTAAGTTATCAGCCATATGCCATTGCTCATAGCTTCTTTAGATAAAAACCTAGCCATCCTGCTGCCTCTCAATGCTGTGAGTGCATCTTTCTGATATGAGATACAGTAACCATGCCTCCCTGTAATGCTGATGAGAAACTGTAAAGTTAAAATAATTAGTCTCAATAATGTGTTAGAGGAAATACTGATTGTAAGTGCAGTATGTATAAAAGGAGTATTGCATATGCATTATAGGAAAAGACCCCACCTCAAATACTGAGGACACTAACAAGTTTAAAAATAAAAATCACACTTCAGAGCCCAGTCGCTAAGAGCTGCATCTTTAAACTTACATCCAAGAATAAACTGAAATTAAGAAAGCACCATTTCAGCCCTGAGGTTTAAAAATACACCAAGTGCAAGCCTGCCTGAATCAGCACCCTAGTAGGAAAAAAACACTCTTGAGAAGTATAAGCTGGCCATACATTGTAGCAAAGTGCCAAATACAGGAAACACCACCTCTCGGTATCATTCAAAAGTACATCTTTATAAGCAGAAGGGGAGCAGCAAACTCCCAACTGCATGACCAAAATGGATCCCATACCTGCTGCTTTTGAAAGCAAGAACTTCCTTCCTCCCTATTGATCTACTACAAATTCATATAAAGAATAAGGTAGCTCATCTTCTCTCTTCCAGTATCCTCTCTTGGTGGTCTGAAGATAACAAACTACACTGGCCTCTTCACTGAAAGGCTACCACAACTTCTAGTTTTCAGTCAGCCTCTGTTTAAGCACATCAATTGAAAGGAAGCAAAGCTCCAATTCAGACATAAAATTGCTCCCTACATATAAGCAGATCTTTTTCTAAATTCTCTTCTAAACATGAAGAATGTTGAATTCTTTGCTTTATGAGGGATGGCAAAGCCAAATCCCATAGATGACCAAGCAGTCATGTATTTAGTGATGCTGGCAAACCACTCCTGCTCAAAAGCATTAAAAGGACATATGGGCTGTGAAGGCACAAGAGAGCAACAATGAGCCATCAGAAATAAAAAGTCACATCCTCCATCCAAATATTAAAAAAAATCTTTTATTTTAAGAAATAATGTACCAAGTATTTTCTAGATTCTCTGAGATGCCTTTGTGGTTCATATAATAACTCGTGAGTTCAAAAACTTTAACCAGGATTTTAAAACAGCATAAAATGGAGATAAAACAGGAGGTGTCAATAATAGAGGAGCTGTCAATAACACATCATAGAACAGCAAATCACACAACGCAAACTTTGCCCACTGCTCAGGTTGTAGAGAGCTTTCTCTTCTGAGCCAGCATCACAAAAGCAGCTAGGACCAGCCACGAGTAGAAACCTCAAAGAGTCAGAAATAATTCCATGTTTGTGGGTTCCAGCAAGATCATGTGGCTTAGTAGCAATTTTCTGAAAGACCTTGAATATTTCTAGAATCTATTATTTCTCCATGGCCTCACTTACCTCCATGTGGGAAAGGAATACAGCATCTGGAGAAAAAATTATTTCACATAGAATGATTCTTTTAACTTAATTTTTTTAAAGTGAGGTTTATAAGGGCATTCACCATATGACCACTGTGGTGCTTATGTAACACCACACACATGCTATCAGATTTTATTTAATATATTCCTCCTTCTGGATAAAATAACACCATAGCCTGAAGAGCCTGCAATGCAACACTGGAATAAAGCAATATAAAAGGAGATACGAAAATCCATTTAACTTATTTCCTTTCTCAGCATCTAAAAGATGACTAAGCACCCCGTAAATAAAGAAGTAGGTCAATGACCTTACTTTTATGCTACTCTGCTTTAATACCATAATTTTAATTTATATTACATGTATGCTATCTTCATGCAGACAATCACAAATCAGAAATTAGTGAGTGTTAAAATTAAGATTTTGCAGGTAAACTTAAGTGACCTTCTGTGCTTAAGCAGTCTCCTCTAGTCTTTAAATATATAATCCCCATTTCTTTCAACAGAACCTAATCTATCCCATGTACAGGCTGGACAAATCTCACTGAGTAAAAAACTATCCTCTATTTATTTTCTTCTCATGACTGAACTGCCCAGAATTCATTATTTACTGTAAACCATCAAATTCCCACTGTATTACATGTAGGCTATCTTACTGGAGTATTTATTTGGTAAACTCCAGTAATCTTGTCACTCTTGTGATATAACATGGCATTACGCCTCACTGCAGATAAACTCAACTGCATCGTTTGTCACAATCCAAATTCTCAAGGAAAATAAAACAGTGTCCAGTTTTTGAGAGCAAAAGGCTGATTTTTCAGAATTATTATAATTTCATAGCAATTTTCCTCATCCACAGCAAAGCTCCCAATAGACTCATCCACTTCAGGCAACTTTTAACTCACACCGAACCCCCCGGATCCATCTCATCCCTCCACAGCTGCCACATGAGAATGCTCTGAGAGATGCTGCCCAAACCTCACTCAAGTCATGACTCTTCCTGTCTCTGTGTTCTGCCCCAGAAGACAATCGGGCTGCTCAAGCATAATTTGTCCTTGCAGCATTTCCCAGTAAAACATGTTCTTAACACACTCATTGGGTCCCACCCCTCACCTCTGCCTGGCATTCAGCAGGAGCACCAAGCCCCACCGCACTTTTCTTTTCTCTCTGCTTTGCCTCTTGTGGATTTGGGTGAATCTTTTCACACAGGAGAGGATCACATTCCATTTTTGTCCTAAGGCCAAAAGAGCCTAATAGCCATACACATCAAATGTCTGGTAGGTAGGGAATAGATCCCTACAGAACCTGGATATGTGGAAAGATGCAGAAGGCAGACACCTACCATAATCCTTTCATCTCCCAATGACTAAAATATCTCATAGGGGTTTTTTTTGGTAACAAAAGAGGGATATTAAGATGTCAAGTATCCTAAATTAAGTGGTACTGCTTGTGCCACCTATCACTACAGATGACAAAGTATGCATTTTAAAAGCATAGTATAATGCCACTGAGTTTAGGTAGCAAGTACCTATGCAGAGAATGTCAGACCCATAGTAAAACCATGACACGGAAGCAGCTTAACATTTACATTCCAATTAAAATTTCTGCAACTTACCAAAAATATTTCAATAAAACATTTTTCAAAGAAAAAAAAGAAGTCAAAACCAATGCAAAATTATAGGGTAAAGAAAGGTTGTCTGGAATTTTCTTCTTCCAACTGAACAAACTGAATTATTTTTTCCAAATAGATTTAGGTCTAGAACAATAATAATACTTTTATCTGAAGACTTCAAAGTCACATGCAAAAGAATATATCACAGTAAACACAGGGTTGAAGGTTTTATAGAAGAATTTCTACTGGCATTTTTTTTCCTTCTTCTTTAAAAGAAATTTGTTTACTACCAGTCTTTGAAAAGCATAAAAGGGAGGAAACTATAGGGAAAAGAAGTAAAACTTTTACATGTAAGGAACATTTGGAGCTTTGTGAGAAGGCTGGTTTTGATAGAATATGCGACATGTAGCCCAATGTGAGTAATATTATATCTCAAATAAAAATCAGCCCATGAATATACATAATCCAAAAGGTAATTCTCCCAATCTCTGAAATGTAATGGAGCCACTCTAGATCACTGAGGCATGAATATTTACCGTATTCAGGCTTTACTGCTCTCGATCTGGGTTCAATTTTGCAAATTAAAATGAAGGCTCTGTGGATAGAGAGATTAAAGAAGAGCATCCCAAAGCCTGCCTGTTTCCTTGGTGTGGTAGCAGTGATCTGGTTACCCTTCTGTTGGGTTATTTCTTTTTACTTATTGGAGTAGGTCAAAAGCAATTGAGAGTGGAAAAGGAGGTCACTATTGGGTCACAACCTTGGAGTTAAAGGCTCACTAAGGAAAACAAACACAGAGTGAACATAAAGCTGCATTTAAAAATAAAACCTGGAATGAAAAATAATATTTTCAACTCTTTTCACTTCTATTTTGACAGGTCAAGGGGAGAAATAAGAAAAAAGTTATTTCACTCATTTCTTTCTCATGAACAAAGTTCTCCTGTCCTTTCTCTAAAATAAGCTTGTTAATAGAAGCCATGATTTATACAAAATGAAACAAAGGTGATGAATAATTACTGAGAGATCTGGTAGGTTTCATTAGCTATGGCAAACGTTAACATTAATCGTGATGATTTGTACATTTTCTAGGAAACGCTTGGAATATAAATACAGCAGCACTCGGGTGCAATACAGCAAACAAGCAAACACAACACACACAACAGTACAAATCAAATGATACTGTGCTACTCCTGGTGAATTCCTTCTGCTAATTACAATCAAAACAAAGGCTACCTCTGTTAGGAGAAGAAAAGAAAAAGGAATTAATTATTATCAGACAAGTATTTTTTGCAATACTTTTTAGTTTACGAAATAAAAAACAATTGGCATACAAAATCTTTATAGCTTTCCCTCGAGGCAGGATTTTTTTAGTGGCAAATTTTAAAGAGTTCAACTGGTAAGCAATTTTCTAGTACAAGTCAGTAACAATGATTAAGATTAGACGAGTAAATTTATATCCTCTGGACTGTAGGATATTTGCAAAATCTAAGCAGCTAAGTCTAGAGTAAAGAACAAATGGCTTCATCCCTACCACCCTGCAAATAATAATAAGCTATTAAAGGAACAAAGCAGTACAGTGCAAAGTTTCATGCAGCAAAAATAAATTCTAATGCTAAGATACCTGGTTAAAAAATGTCAGATTTACAGTAATGATTCTGATTACTTCATTCAAATGCAGCCAAGGGAAAACGGGGGTAAAAGGTCAGAAAAATGGATGAAAAAAACTGGGGAAAGAACGAAGATACTCCCTCTTATGAAACTGGAAATAAAGGTAAAAGGTAGTCATTAGTTAACAAAAACTGCATTTACTTTATAGAGGTGCCATGTGATAGCTTATGAAATAAGAAATTCACACTTTTTTGCCTCTGAGGTACATCATGATACCAAAGGGTTACTGTGCTTTGAAACCTTCAGCAACAGCCTTACTAAACATTTAATATTTTTCTTTCTGCTTTCTTAAAGGCCCCAGATGTGTTCTTGCAGATCAAAAGAGACCAACTTATAAAGTTAAACGAAATCACGGGCTTTTGTTCCGAGGCATCGTTGCTGAACTAATTATTCCTGGATGTTGTTTAATGAAATAGCGGTGCCATATATTAAAACAGTTAACAGGATGAGTTGTGTGAGTTATAGTAAAGGTCTGATCTGAGATTATAAATTTTAGGTTTTTTTCAAAGGAGATGAAACAAACTACTCACAACTCCCCAGTCCTTTCTGTCACTGAAAGACTGAAATAAAAGAACCCAAAAACGTATGAAAGTTGAAATAACATTCTACACATTTACCCTTCCCTGAATGATAGAGAACTAAAGATGGGGGAGTTCAAAAACCTTCTGAGATTCTTTGAGATGGGGAAATTAAGATCTAAGTTATCCTGTCTATTCCCTGAATACTACAAAGCATAAGTTAAAATAAATATTGCCAAGTCTTAGAAGAAACTTCATTTTAGATGTACACGTGCAAAATAAGAAAGGACTCCCATCTTAAAGCAACCCAACGCAAATAGTTACCAGAGCAATTAAGTATATTTATTATCAGGGAAAAAGGCAGGGGGGTAGGTAGACAAAGAGGTATTCCAGCATCAAATTATTAGCAGAACTAGATCTTTTACATTATTCTGCAGCCCCCAACTGCACTACTATTTTTGGTAAAATGCATATTTAACTATACAATTACCTTACTGAGAGAAACAAAAGACCCTTAAGATCCCTAAGGACATCTCAGGCTAGGAAGGCAACTTTTCACTCTTATACATTCAGACAATAAACACTTTACTTCCCTACTGATAGTCTCTTCTGTGTTTGTATTTTACAGCCTGACACAGACCAACCCAACACTTGACACCTAATTAACAGACCTAGGAGCTGGAGGTCCGTATATTGATCACACTAAATGGGATTAGTGTGAAATAAAAAGTTCAAAGGGTCTTGACCAAACTTCACCACAGCCCAGCTGTGACAGCTGCTATGAATTTGTGCATCCAGTGCCTCACGTTTTTATTAAGAGGGGTCTGGTGCACAAGGGTTTGCAGTAGCCTATGAGATCACGAAGGTTCACTAACAATGTCAGGCTCTGTAACTGTAGCGACTGACTGAAGAAAAAATCCTCTTGCTTGTTTGCATAGGTCTTTTTGATTAACTCATGAAAAGGGTCCTCACCTCTGATACAACAAGCATTTACAACAGACGTAGAGTTGTGACTTCTCTGCCTCTCAAGGATTTGTTAACTTGCTATGGAAGAGCTGTCCAATTTGAAAAACCCTAGGTTTGAATATAAAAGAAATAATTCCTGATACATGCTGCAAGCACACCTAGAATATTCTGACAATGACAGCTGGGAGCTGTATTCAAATGATAGAAGTACAAACTATTATCTTCTAAACACTTCTAATCTTCTATTATCTATTTGCCTAAATCTTTCAGCTGTCATTAGCTGAATAAATAGTTCTACATTTTGCACACAGGCACTTCTTACTGGCAGTCCTATTGACATGATTTTTAAAATCTTCATCAAGATCCAAAGAAATTACAACTATCATCACCATATTTTAGTATTCCTGAGTACCTATGCAAATTCATTTCTTATGCAAAACAAGCAGCCTCATTTTCCAGTACCGAGTATCACAGACACCTGTAACAGAAACACAGGAAATCCACTGCAACTCAGGGAAGGGAACAAGCCTATCGTGCAGAAATGTGCAAGTACCACTGATGTACAGTGAATGCTCAACAGGATTCTCTTGGCTAATATGATGTTTACCAAAGTATTCAGGATAAACTATAAACAAAAGGAGATTTTGCTTTTGTTGGTGTTTTCAGTTATTGATTTGTTTTAGAACACGCTCTATCAGAATATTTTCTGACAAATATGAGAAATATCAGTTCTGGGCATTCATATATCAATGATAAGGAAACAGTCATCAGTCAGGAGAAAGAGATGGTAAACAATTGTCAATTTATAAATAATTTTAATCCATTATGGGTCTTTTAAAAGGAAAGATTATGTGGTCCATGAGGGAACCTTAAAAATAGGCTCACTGGGGTTGCAACACACGTGTTTAACAGAGGCGGCAGCTCCAGAGCCATCAGCAAGAACACCTGACAGCAAATCACCAAGGACAGAAGCTTGGCAAAAGTAACACGGGCAACCTGAAACCTATAACAGAACAGTAGCCCATTAATGCTGGCACATAAAGGTATTTCAGAGAAGAGAACAATTCTTTATGTGGTATTGCAGCACACCAAAAACCAGTTTTTCATTTCATTTTTATTTTTTTACTATGTATCTCTCTTCTGCTCAATTCTTTCCTCGTAGAATTTGTCACTTCCCGTCCTTTAGGTCTCACGACTGTAGCTGCCCAATCACACCTGCTGAGAGAACCTTCCCTAAAATGGCCAATGACATTTCAAAGTACCACAAGTAGGCTTCAAAATCAACATTTCAAGACTGGGAGAAGATTTTACATGTGAAATGCTCTGTATGCACTCAAGACTGGAAAACTGCAACTGTCACTCCCTTCCAAGTCCTGAAAGCTAGAACCTTTTCTTTTTAAATTAAAGTTGAAATTACATGTAATCCAAAGTGTGCAGGCCACAAAAAATTCTTTGAGATGACTGAATCCAGACCAAAGAAGTTTATCTAGCCTATCCAGCAATGCAAAATTTTTCATTATTATAAACTAGATAGTTAGGGTTAGGTGTTTGGGGGGGGGGGGGGCAATGGGTTTTTAAAAGTTTCATCAGATTTTTTAGAAGTACTTCTTCATGATCAGGTTTCCTTATTTGCAGATTTCTTTCACCATAGTCACTAGGTCTCACAGCTCCAATATTGCAAAAAGCACTGTGCCTTCCTATGTTATCATTTTCTCTGTATTAAAAGAGGCATTAATGTTCTTCTACAGTAAATGTAAACATAGAAGATACTCATATCACAGTGAGACTGCAAGATCCAGTTACTTGGAGACTGGATAAAGATACAATTTGGGATGCATCCTCCCAGTCTTGTATGAGCTTTTCAGCACAATGCAAGTGGCTTGAAAGGAAAATACAATTTCATCGGAAGTGACTGAGCACATTTAGGAAGTAAAATGTCTATTAGTAAAGTCCAGAGTGAATCTGAAACTAAAAACTGACCATATCATTCGAAAGAAAAATGTCAATGTTAGCAACTCTTGCTACTACAGCCAATGTTCACTAGAAGAAATTAAGTTAGCAAGTTGGTTTAACTGGTGGAAGTTTCATCACTGTCTTTCAACAGCAGGAGTGCAGGAAAGATATTTAAACAGAGATGAGGCCAAAGATAAACAGAAAAATAAGAAAAGCTTTTAACTTGGCCAGTTAGCCAAGTTTCTCAAGTCTCTCTAAGGAGATCCTTGCTTCAAACTGAAGAGACCAAGCTTCAAGAATCAGTAAAACAAAAATGAGAAAAAAATGTACATGCAATACTTGAACATACATTTATATACCACTGGCTCTAGATTCTATGTGTAACATATGTACATTTCATATTCTTTCAGAAAATTAGATTTAGAGGAGAAAATTTTTTACATAAAGTTCGACAAAACAGCTGCCATTAGTCACTTAACATTTTCATTTTTTTGTCTTTCTTAAAAGGCAAAATAGTACTGTACCAATGAAATATTCTCTGTTCAGCCATCATAATTTTTTGCATCCCCTTTGGATATCATATTTTAAAACTATGATAGCTTTTTCTCCCTTTTCCTACAAAAGGTAGGTACCACATTGCCTTTGGGGTTTTTTTATTTTATAAAAATGGGATAAATTGCACACTGTTTAGAAAACATCCCATCCCCTTATTTTTATGAAAATATTTTTTAGAATCCCAAAAGGATCCTAAAATTTAACAAAAAGCATAGGGTTAGCCTATTAGAATACCAGGTCTGACAAGTTAGCTAAAGCAAAGACTTATTTCAGTTGTTTCAGAAGAAAAACACGGAACTCCAGTACCTTACCAACCATGTAACAATAGAAATGAGGTTGCAATGAATTCCAGTCTAACCCTCAGTAGTGGATTCCAATTACCATGCTCACAGGAAAAGGAAGAATATTGACAAAATATAGCACCATTTTTTCTGATAAAGTAGTGAACACTGCCACAGAAAACACTGCACAGATGTAAATCTACAAGAAAATCAGGTTCCCACTCAAACTTCACTCTTTTCAGTCTTGTTAGACCCCTGGTACATGAAGGGATGAGCTCTCACTCTGCAAAGAGACAAGGGAATGAAAAAGGGATACTAGTATGAGGTTTAGCAGCAAAGAAATAGCTTTGCTGTTATAAATTTCAGTAGAAACATTATTAGTTAAACTTAGTGGGCTTTGTGGTTTAATATACATTCAGCATAAGTCATTTTTCTACAAGCCTTTGGCTCCATCTGCTGACTTTTAATATTAAAAATAATTGACGAGGTTGAAAATGTTCATGCTTTTGGAACACATAAATCACCTACATTTTTGTTAAGTGTGGTTCAAAAGGTACAACTAAATACCCCAAGTGCATGGTCTTGTAAATTTGTCAGTTAAAATTACCTTGAGGCAACAACATTCCAGTTCTGAGGAGAAGGTACCTGAGTGATCCTTGGATGTACAAGGGGTAAACAAGTCTTGCTTGGAAGACTGGCTGGAATCAGATTTAAACAACAGGTAGACATCTGGATGTTTATGCCACAGAATCACCCAGCAATTAAGTAAAAACCTGAGAACTGAGATTCTGAGCAGACTAATAAAAAGAAACAAAAATCTATAACACAGCCCTTGGGAGAGCTCATTGGAGACATTTGCTCAACACCTGCCTGTGCTGGTTTCAGCTTCTCCCATTTGCAGAGATGTCTGCTTCAAAGAAACTAAAGCTTGTTTTATTTATGAACAAATAAAAAAAGAAAAAATAACCCAGCAGGTTCAAAAGCACAAGTATTTGCCTGTTCCAACTCTGATTTATTTTTCATTATTGCAGAATTCTGATCATTATCAGAGCACTACAAACTCAATCTAGGTAGAACTGCCACATGAAAAATTGCGTATGAGAAATGCATCTAATATGCTCTTTAAATATAACACGCGGAAAGTCTTAGTCCCAAAATAAAACACATTTACAATACTTCATTGGCCATTTTTTACAATTAAACAACTAAATCCATCATTAAATCACAGCAGTCTGCTTTATATGAACACTGAGCTCTCGTGGCTGCAAATCATTTGAGCAGTAACTGGGATAATCAGCATCTCTGGGAATTTGTTTTCCTTTGTGACTTGAACTTTTAGTATCTGTATCAGAAAAATCTAACAACCACACTCTCACAACCACCCCCCTGCCAAAAACCGCACAAAAACCAAAAAACCCAACACACTCAACTTCCCAGACTTGCTGTGCCACCTCTGTGCACTCTGAAAAGTACTTTCCTGTTACTATCGGTGTAAGAGAGAAATTCAGCCTCTCAAACCAAATCCCACTTGTTGCAATTGCTACATTTGGAGAACATTTTTTTTTTTTACATGCTGTTCTTAGTTTCTGTATCAACCTATTGGAGTCTTAGTATCTGACTTACAAACACAGGTAAAAAACAATAGATGGAATAAATTATGTTGGCAAGGGGATTTAAACACAGAATGAAATCTTAACTATGTTAAAGCTAAGATTAAACAGAATCTGAAACAGATCCTAAAGCTCACTCTATCACAAAAAAGGCTCATCTTCATAGCTTTCTAGAAAAAAAACCAAACAACTCTTCTGAAATGAAAATATAAAAAACCCTCTTACATATAGCACATGCTACAGATATTGTAGTTTTTAAAAAGTTTCTGTTAAAACTATTAAATGTTTATGATGTCTCCTTCAGATCCAAGACTGAACCTAAGAAATCCACTACTTTCAAAAACTAAAAAACACAGGAATCCAAATTCTTAACAAATATTACCAATGAATGTTAATGGTCTACAAAACATTAGGAAGATACACGACTCATTTCTACATGGCCATGCCCAAATATAGGTATGGCTCCAATAGGTTTAAAACTATAGTTATGCAAATATTCACACTGGGGAAAATTATCACCACACAACTGAGACTGAGGGAGACATAAATGAAAATTTAAAATATAATCACATTTCAACATAAATCTAACCTGCAAATTTGATTCTTCATATGTAGGAAAACAGCAAGAAAATCAGTGTGTGTACTGTAAAGCACTGCACATAACTATAAAAATTTAAATCACATCAATGCATTCTCTGTCCAAGTGTATCTAAATCCTGACTCAAATAAAAAGCTTTGGTTGGTGTCAGCATCACTAGATGACACGGAACAAATGAAAGGCAGGATTAAAACTTCACTTCTGAGCTGATCGGAAGGGACATTGTCCATCAGGGACAACAAAGTAAAGTAAAAGTAAAAGCAATAATGCAATGTTTGATTTGCGGCATTACACTCACTGTGCCAGAAAATGTGAACATTATGGATTCAAAATAACATTAACTCAGCCCACTTCTCATTCTGGATATCTAATGGCATGTTTTTACAACTGTTTGTAATGTACATGTCAGATGGACTAAGTCCTTCTTGTGAGTCACACTATAACCACAAAACTATGCCTGAGCATTGACTTTTCTTTCTCCGCTACTCTGTTTAAATCTGATGTAAAAACTTCTTCGCCTCTCTCCCCATATATGCACCTTCAAAGCACCTTGCCAATACTGAATACATGCAACCCTCAGACAAGAATTAGAACCACCCTTATTTAAATAAACGAAATCAACAAAAAACCCCCAAACCCCCATCCTCCTGAAAATTAAAAAACCCAAAAAACCACAAACAAACAAAAAACCGAACACCACAAAACCCCCACAAACCCAGTGAATAGAACCCTTACCTTCACATTCTCATTTGTGTGTTTTTACTAGAGAATTACTGTCATTTTTTAAAAATACTGCTTTGTTTCCTGCCAAAAACATCCCGTTAAAAATTAAGAGAAAACACCTCAATGTCTCTAGTAATCCCCCAAATCAGTTCAGCATATACATGTTTTACAGAGGTAGAAGCTACTGAAGCCACAATTGCTTTCCCTAAGCATGTTCCCCTTATTCTTATTAACCCCATTCTCTCTATTCCTAAAAGTAAATCTCAAGTTGGGAAAAAATTCTCCCCTGCCCCAAAGACTTTAAAATCTCCAAGGATCTCTCCAGAAGTGCAGCCAGTCTGTGATCTCAGCTCTGACAACCAGGGATGTGCTGCTTGCACAGATCACACATTTGGAAAACGGATTTAAAAATGGAAGTTCAACAACCTCCACAGAAAGGACGAGTAGGCAGGAAAAGCAAAGATGAAAACAAAGCAAAGACAAGTAAAAGGAAAGACCTGGAAAAAAAATTTGTACTACAAAAAAGTGTTTGACCACAATTGTATTTTAGAACTTTTGACTAATCTGTTAGCGCTTTCTGCAAGAAAGAAAAGCAGACACTGATTCTAACAACCTAGGAATTTTCTACCATTTTCCTACTATTTAGGGAAATACATGCCCAAAAAATATTAAACACTCCAGAATAAATTATGCTGAACTTCAATCTTATGTAACATCTCAGACTCACCAGAGGGCTCAGAACAAGTTGGGGCCTCGCTCTGTATCCTGATGTTGGAGAACTTTCTCCACCTCCACCCATATGAGATTAAAGACCTACCCTGGGGTGAAGATATCTAATAACCTCCTCTAGAGCCCAAACAATCAAGCAGCCTTTGACAAGACTGGATAGAAGCATTAAGATGAGGGTCCTTGCCACCTTAATACACTTGATACACACAACTACTTTTCCCCAAACAAGAGCATCATGTCAACAACAGAAAAGGAACATTTGAAACAGTAACACGTTGTACAAAACATTATTCTTGTTCAATCACCACTTGACTCCAACTTTCTCCTAAAAGTGAATGCAAAATAGTTTACAGTGGGATTTATTGTCTTCTTTTACTTTATTTTACAAAGATTTGCATTTAGACAAAACCAACTGGTGTTGCTCTGTGCTGTCTCAAGGCCAAACTGGACTTTTATTTTAGTCTTATTGACATTTATTCCAATCCTTTAGAAAAAATACATCTTTTCAAGCTTCCCTTCTTCTCTGTGGTTTTATTTTGAGTGTTTGTGGTAGACCTGCATATTCCTCACTCCTGCAAGACTTCAAATTATTGTCAGCTAATCTCCACAAGCAGAATCGACGTCTTCAACTGGGCAAGAAAATACCACATGAATAATACCCATATTTCAAAAATTAACTGATTCATAGCAGTACATATTATTTCCCTAAGCCACTATTAAACTTTTTCCAGTCCTATGTACTAGGTGTTGCACATCAGACAAAAACTTCCTCCAGGGATGCTTAGCATAACAGTCTATTGAAATAATAGATTAATTATATAATGAATTAAGAAAAAGCAACTACAACACAGTAATTGAAATGAAGAAATTCTTGATTATTTATTCATTAGAGGAGAAAGAAAGAGAAGCCAACTTTATGTCACATGCTTTGAAGCTAATCTTTACTCCCATGAAGAGCCTGGGAGTTTGTAGCTTTCATTTCAGACAGCTGCAAATGAAAATCTGTATCTAGGCATTCGTATCATGTTCATCACAGTACTATCTGGGCAGCTAAACTAATTACATCATTCCAGCTGATACTGTAAATATTGGCTCTCTCTAGTATTAACTTTTCCAATTCAAGCTGCACCAGCTATTATAACATGAAGTTATGGGAATATTTTAGTGAAGAGATGCATCTTACATTTAGTTTCAACAATACATGTTATTGTCACAGGCGTATGATGACAGATTCATGTGATAAGCTGAATAAACATTTAAAGAGCAAAGTAAATTCTCATGTAATTTTCATAGCAGTATCAAAGAATAAAATGTAGAGAGTTCTCTAAGTGAAGCCATCTCAGAAACACACAGTACAAGGCATGAAATCCAGAGGACTTGCTATGGTGTTATAGCAATACTTAAAGAAAGTATTCTGGTAATACAGTAAATATAGATTTCTGGGCACTTATGCACTAATCCATTTTCTTCTGTCTCTTGGTCAAATTTATTTTCAGCAGCATTGGTTAAGCAATGTTTTCAAAATTCAGACCCTTTCTTTGCCAGTGGCCAGAACTGAGCAGAACTTTATAACATACAGACCACAGCTTAGTTAATGTGGCACTTGCTGAGCTGTTCTGCTTCTAAAAGCCTCATCAAATGAGGAATTGTACTGTGTATGGATGACCAAGGAAGAAGAAAAGTGACATTCCCTTCCTTCATTCTGGTTACTGAAATTTTGCCAAGGCCTCCAGCGCTTGAATTTAAATATTTAAAACATAAGAGTTCCTCTCTGCCCTAACTAAGCCTTCTCAAAATGTTACATTCCCAGCTGGAATGGCATGTCAAGGCTGTGTGTACCATACAGGAGGTTACCTTCCCAATTACTATTCAAGTGTCCCACTAAGATTCCTGCTCAAACAGTTTGTGTATGTGCACGTGGGTCTGCTTTCAACTGAACCACATTGAGAACAATTCTACCTGATAAATTAAAAGAAATAAAGTCAATGACCTGGCAGCAGCAATGCTTAAGCAAACAAGTTATGCAAACACAATCCAGCCATCCTTTGCTTTAAGGAGTTACCATAAAGTTAAACAAAAAGGCATTTGGATGAAACTCGTGATTACTACAGCAATGTCCATTAACTTCGTTTCAAACTGATCTTGAACGCCAGGGTACACAAAGCCAAGAACACAACACTTGAGCCCTGGAGCTGCAATGGTTCAACAAGAAAGATGTTACCTACTAAGTCCCAGGATAACATGTGCCTTTTTGTTCAGCTGCATCCCAGTCATGGCTTAAAATTGCAACAGTGATGAGAAAATGGAGGAAGAAAAAAGTTTCTTCAATCTGTGGTGTAAGTAGAAAAGATCAATCACTTTGAAGAGCAAACTCTGAGACTGGAAAAGAAGCTAGAAATGGAGAAAAAAAAGACAGGCAGGAGAAAACGTAGAGTGAGCAGATAAAGGAAGCTGAGACAATATAGAAAAATCTAGATGTCAAGAGTAATTTTAACACCTCATTAGATGTTTAGTTTTCTTTTCAACCTTGTTTTGGAGTAACAAACCTGCGTGTTTGTTTATCCTCATGAGTTGCTATACCAGAGCCAAACTGCTCACTAAGGTAACATACAAGAACATCATCCATTTTTCCATTCGTGGCACACTTATGCACTGGGATTTACCATCAGATTCTGCAACCCAGTATGTTGGTTAATTCCAAAAGAGCTACAGAAACTGAGCATGAGAGACTACACATGGACATCACATCTGCCAGCAGTCTCCAGGAGTCTGGGGAGGACACTAATGTGGCAAATTAGTGGAGAGAATGCCTACAAAAATGGGGCAGCACATGCAGTCACCAGTAGAACTATCATATTTTAGTGCCAAGACCAACCCCAGAACAACTCTGCCTGTATCATTTTCCTGTTAGTACAATGGTTCGTTCTTCAGCTCAGTTTCTTTCCCACCTTGTATTTCTGTCACAGCTTTCTTTAGCTTTTCTAACAGTTCTTATGGGACAAAACATTTACTGTAATCTTGACAGAAAAAATGTACCTTATCTAAGAAAATCGGTCATTATATTGAACAGAAGTATGACATTCATATCACACAGTATTTTCTTCTATTTAGAGTCAAGATCATCTTGCATTATTTTTTCACTTTAAACCCCACCAGTTCTTAGGCAGTAACAGCTCTCTGCACTAGCTAACTATTAAGGCAAAATTATCTGCATGGCAATGGCACAAAATACATACTCCAAATTAATCTCACACATTAACCACTACCAGTCAGCATTGCAGATAACCCTGCAGAAGCAAGCAGCGCCATGGAAATGCTGCAGAAGTTAGGTCTACCTTGGAGAGCAATATTGTTTCCAGCAATGCTGCACGTCCATGTGGAGCCTTGATCCCAACAGTCATTTCATGATGATTTAAATGGATAGAAGCAACGCAAAAGTTACAAATCTCTTCCTTTTCAGATTCACTGTAGGAAGAAACTCATATGCTTTGTCTTCTAATGGATGAGAAGAAGTACACAATCTTGTACCCCAACTGCCTCTATCTGGCAGGGAGCACAGGGTACACCTGGACCTCCAAAAAAAGCTGCAGATGAATTTCAGTATTTGAAGAGTTAATTGGCCAGCACTGACTAGGCCACTTTTCTGCCTACAGAGATCACATTAGACACACAAGCTCCAAAAATACAGTGTATGGTTTGGATTAGCACTGCTCAGGTTGGCTGCTCTCCCCTGGCTTCCTTCCCTTCTGCTCTGACCAAGAAGAAAAAAAACTTAAAAGCCCCATGATATATCTCAAGATCCCTTTCTATTATGTATTATCCCTGGTCCTGAATAAACCAAACCTTAATGCACAAAGTCCTTTATCTTGCTCCCTCAATTTATTGTACCTACATGGTACTCAATAAAAAATTGCAAGTGATATGAGCTAAACATTGTACTTCAGTAACAGGTAATGAATGAATAGCAACATACAAACCTCTTCCTGAACATTTTTATTCCTGAGGATTTTTTTGTAAGTCTAAAGTTAACTACAATTTTGTATGGTTTAAGATACAAACTTAAAATGGGTTTTGTGCTTCGCAGTCTCAAGGTTTGGTTGGCTTTTTTTTTTTTTTTTTTTTTGAAGGCTTGGTGTTGGTTTGGTTTTTTTAAAATGTGAACTACAACAGAAATAAAAAACAAAACCAAAAAAAACACACAGTAAAAAGTTACAAAACCATACTTGAAAATGAGGGAACTGATCTTCATAAAGAGCTCAGCATCTGCTATTCTTATTCTCTTAAGAGATCCAGCCAAAAAGATTTGAGAAGTTTTTATTGCCAGATCTAAATTTCATTCCACAGGCACAGGATCAGGTCTTTAATCCTTTACTTAACCACAAAGAACTGTGCAGAGCACATTAGTTCTTTCAAAACAACTGATAATATGCTAAATGCTGAAAGCAGAGTAC
The DNA here is from genome assembly GCA_013397775.1 of Eulacestoma nigropectus. NCBI lineage: Eukaryota > Metazoa > Chordata > Aves > Passeriformes > Eulacestoma > Eulacestoma nigropectus. The sequence continues at coordinate 1,084,659 of VZTE01002610.1, read as the reverse complement.
TTTCCAGTATAAGCCCAATCCTGCATATTTTGCTTTTAAGTAATGCCACAGCAGATGCAAAACCAGTAGGATTCACACTGATGTTTTCTAGGAAAGAAGAAAATCTCAAAAAAACACAACCCATGCTTTAGAAGCAGCAGACAAATAAAAAACCAGTTTAATTCTTGTACTGAATTAAACCGCATGCATAACATTATGTTTATACATTTAATTTATTGCTTTAGGATTTAAGATTCTTGCATTTTTGCACCCACATCTTTTAATATGCACCATGAACTGCCTTTTCACAATTTTAGCCACTACATTTAGCTAATTCTCCCCCAACCCAATTCTCTTAATTGCCCTTCTTCACAGCATTCCAATGAAAAGAAAACGTTCAAGGCAAGCAAAACTCTCTTCCCAGCAGAGGAACTGTTGCATTTTAAAGGCGATTTATATCGGTATTGGGCAAGAAAAACCCAAGCAGTATAGGAAAAAACAGACGCAGAAACAGTATTCAGACATACTCTCAGAATATACAGCAAGGGTTTTCTCTATTCGCAGTGCAAAAAGCAGTCAACATTGACTGCAATTTGGAAGGGGCATATTAGGAGGCCCAAAGTGCTCAAAATGGTAAAAGCAAAAACTTCTTTAAGACTGCACCATGCAAGTCCACACACAAATGTCTCTGTGATCCAGTTCAGTGGGGTTTGATCCCAGTCCATTTTCTGAGATTTAAATGTCCTCGACAAGGCTTAACTGTGCAACTCCGACAGTGCAAAAGTCCTTAAATAAACTAAAATCAGTTCTTACTACATGTATATACATACTAAAGCTCACTAATCAGAGGTCCTGGGACATCAGATAGACTGAAGTACTCACGTGGACAAAAGTAGATCTCTGTTACAATTTTAATAGCTACAATGGTTTGAAGGAAATTGTATTTTCAAGACTACTTGAGCTATTCTATGAGGCGGTGGAGAATTTTTTTGTTGTATAAGCCATAAAAGCTACAGAACGTTTGCCAAAACACAGACCAAGGTTATCTAGCCAACAAAAAAAGCTTAGAAGAAAACAACTCTTTTCATATGGTGAAAATGTATAAAACCATGAAGCTTCTCAGTATCACACTTACAAAACGATGCTTCATGGAAGTTAATAAAGTCAGTATGATTTGACAGGCTCTTGCGAAGACAGAACTACTACTGGTTTAAACCAACACTCTTATTTACTAGGAGACTTGACTAGATAAACAGAAGCAAGTTTCTCACATTTTTCATATCTGAGTCTCACATGACCTTTTGAAAGTTCAGCTGAGTACCGAAACAATCCGTATGACTAGTCTCCAAACACGAGGGAAGCATTTCATAAATGTGCCTGCAGCTTTTGAGACTGAGATGCTCCATACTGATAATGGCAATTGGCTACTGCCAGCCTCCAGGATGGCCAAGGTTGGAGCTGGTAAGAATATTTCTCTTTCCTTTTAATGAGATTTATTACACAAGAAACAACTTTGTACCATACAACACTAGATATGTTATTCAGATTCAGCACAGAGCGAGAATCCCCATGATCCCCTAGAGAAAAACATGAATGTATCCACTCAGCAGGAACACAGCTACTCAGCCTTCAAGATACTCACAACTTCTGACACACACAGAGTACAAATAGCAGCACACTGGACTTTACAGAGGTTCCAAGTCATTTATTAACCTCCACCAGCCACTCAGCTTGCATCAACCTGCTCCAGCATTTGTCAGCAATTCATTAAACAGGACAGACAGGAACCTGACTATAAGACAAGGAGAAAAGTTTCTACTTCTTACAATTCCTGAAATAGAGCCCCAGCAGTGGTCTTCGTACTTGGGTGCCACGTACGTGCTCTGGCTCTTGTACACCCATAGCCCCTGATCACAGGTAAGGCAATGCCAAGTGGACACTTTCAGGATGCCCAGATCCATGAGCTATGTACATCTATCTCTGCCTCCTCACCCAATTCAGACCTAACCTCTTCTATGATCTTTCACAGCTCTTAAGACAGAGGGACTGATTCTTATAAACCAACCTGGAACATTTTCTGTGCCCTAAAACATCTTTAGATGATACGTTAATATGTCTTTGTTTCACCCAATCTTCCAGTATTTCTAATGTGCTTGCAACTGTGAAATCTAAAGATATAAGCATGAACTCCAATTTCCCCTCTCACCTGGATAAGGAAGGCAAAAGATACCTTTTACCCTACTGAAAAGAAAACACTTTCCTTTTTCAGTTAAAGTGTGCTATGAAAAGACCCAGCAGCACTGGAGTTTGACATTCATCCCCACTTAAACTCTCTAAACAACATATACTTTAGATATCAGTAAAATAAAAAACCTATTAGTAAAACAAAATGAAACTAAATTGCAAAAAATCCTTATAATCCAAACTCCAGTAACTTTTATAAAGCAGAAATATAAGTATCACAAGTTGTTGCAGTTTATAAACTCAAAGACTATACAGACTGAAAGACCACTGAAATAATCTTAAATGACATTCAGAATTCTGCCAACACTATGTTTTTGCTGCAGAAATCCTAGGTTCATGCTCTTCAAGGTGGATTTCAAGTGCTAAGGAGCAAATAGTACTAACTCAATTGGATAGTGAACTGTTTGCTGTGTCAAAGTTTTTGCCAAACACATATATATAATTTTTCTTTTCGCTATATAGATAATCAACCCCAGATGGCAATTTACATAGGCAAAGCATAAAGGAATCCATGCACTGCTGGTGCTCTCAGCCTCAATCAGAGCAAGCATGGGCGTTTGAGAATGTCACTGTTTATTTTGAATTGCTGTGTCCCTCCTTTGTGAAGGTTCAAGCGGTCAAAGATGTCGAAGTCCATTAGTAGAACTGGAAGGTGATGCCACTTCATTTGGTGAGAGGGTTCTTCAAATTTAAAAAAAGCAGCTGGTTTGTAATGTCCCTAAATGCCCAGCGGGTACCAGCTGTCAATCTCAGTTACCATTGGGTCAGGGCAAAAAAAGGTCAGAGAGAGTCATAAACCACAATGTGTTGTGAAATGTGCTTCCTCCGTTACCTTGTAGGCCTGAGAAAGGTTTGACCTTTCATAGGTATCCTAACCCAGCTCTGCATGATGCTGGCAGGGGTAAGTACAACACACAGCTCAAACTTACAAACATTGCTTCCTTTTACTGTGCCTTGGTTTCCATACCCGTGCAACATAAAGGTGAATATCCACAAGTTGCTAGTGTCAAAATACAAAACTCTGCCCACCGCTATTGTCATTCAGAGGCATGGACACATCTTCTATTTCACACACAGCAGAGGAAGGTGTAATTCATTAACAGCAATTGGAAAAATAACTAAAACTTTGAGGGAAGTTGTTAATGCCCTAAGAGCCAAGTGATCTGCTTTTCTTTGCAAATGACCTGTTTATCTGCTAAGCTGTCTGTCACTTCAGTGACTACTGTCCCAGTCACCTGGGAAGAAAGTCCACTAAAAATGTCACACTTAAAGCCTTTTCCACTGTCCTTTTAAACACTCATTTACAAATTATTCACTATATTTTTGTCATTTCCTCCTTCATATGGATTCTCAAAAAGCAGACTTACTCCTAAACGTATTTCTTCAAAACATTCTTGGACTGTACATGAAAAGCAGAATAGACATTTCCAGATATAATCTAGTGAGGCATTCTTTCTTTACAAGAAATAATTACTCTGCCCTGTCTCCTCCATCTCCTGGAGCACAAAATGACAGGAAGTTTGGCCAGTGCTATGCCAAAAAGAAAGCAGTGAACTCACTATGCAAGGCCTTGTTTGGGCAGGAGCCATCTCATACTCCTTGCACTTCTAACTACTTGTCCCTCTTGGGACCCTGAGCATAGGCAGGCCCAGGACTGAGAACAGGACACAACAGAAAAGGAAAGAACACTGGCAAGCGGAAACCAGGAGAGGTTGAAGTTAGAGCTACAATCCCAGCAGGCATATTCCCTGCAGGAATTGAAAGCATGGCTCCCAAAATAGGCTGCATGCTGTAAATAAGAATATGGGCAGTGAGGAACTCCACTGGGGAAGCAGAAATGACAGAGTATGTAGCATACAAATCACTTCTATGCCAAAGGACAATACAATATAAACTAGATGGCCACAGATATCACTGAAGAGGCTGTCCAGAAATGAATTGTCAGCTATCAGCCAAATACTTCAGGTGAAATCAGAATGCCTCATTAATCCTTCACTTGTCCAAACAGTACAGTCAAAAATGACAGAACAGCACATTCACTCAATGAAATAGTAAGGTCCTTACAGTAAAATGGCTTGTAGATAATAGTGACAGCATCAAAAGAGTCCCATCCAGTCAACATGTGGCTTGTTAGGCCAAAACTTGCCTGCCCACAGAATGTAATCAGCTGGGTCCACTTTTAAGTGGTAGCTGCAAAATACTCCTCAAGTCCTGATTCATTTTGGGCAATTAATACTAAAGGAAAATCAGAGCAGTGCAAATCAGCATCTGTGAAATAGATTTCATATGTTCCAAGCTGTAAGTCACTTTGTTTTCTTTTAAAGGATGAATATATTTTAAGGAAATTAAATAGTATAAACAGTTGAGCAGTCCAAAGGCCATTGAAAGGTCTCAACAACTTCCTGAAAGGTGGTTGTAGTCAGGTGGGGGTTGGTCTCTTTCTCCAGGCAGCAACTGACAGAATCAGAGGACACAGTCTTAAGCTGCGCCAAGGAAAATAGAGGTTGGATATTAGGAAAAAGTTTTTTATGGAAAGACTGATAAAGTACTGGAATGGTCTGCTCAGGGAGGTGGTGGAGTCACCATCCCTGGATGCGTCTAAAAAGAGATTGGATGTGGCACTCAGTGCCATGGCTTAACCGAGGTGTTAGGGCATGGGTTGGACTCGATCTTGAAGGTCTCTTCCAACCTGGTGATTCTGTGATTTGACTTTCTACAGGCTCTCTGAAGAGCCCAACAGCAGCAAGCCACCTCCTGCATCCCAGCAGTTCTCTCAGAACATGCTGACACCAATTAAAGCCTCAGCAAACAAAGAGACTGTTCATCAAGCATTTCAATGCCCTCTTCTTGTCATTTCCTTTGCTTTCAGACATTTCTGAAAGCCTCCCTACCTGGATATTTTTGCAAACCTTCTCACTGCAGCATATCTCAAATGAAAGTAACCTCCCTCAAACCTTGTTCAGTCCTTGGGCGCTTCCCATCTTGGAAACATGCCCACCTTGCTTTTCTGAATCTGAAAGCCTCACATGCTAATCTAGATCAGTCTTCTCTTCATCCAACTAAATTACTGAGCAGGTAACCTTACTGACTGCCTTATTTAAAAATCACTATGCCTCTTCCTGATATAAGCTGGGTTATAATAGAGTACAAAAATAAAAATTGAAAATAATTGAGTAATTTCAGACTGGAAGAGAACACTCTCTTCTTTGTCGAGTGTCTCTTTCTATCAGGAAAACCAGGGGGAATGAAAATGAGAGACTCACCTTCAGGGCAGGAATCTCCACACTGTCACCAAGGCTAACAGAGCCAGAAAGAATAGTCCCTGTCATCACTGTGCCTTGACCCTTGATAGAGAAACAGTGGTCAACTGCCATAAGGAAGTGTCCCGAGGGGTCTCTTGATGGCAGGTAAGCCTGAGACTTCAAGACCTGAAAAAAAAAGATAAAAGCAGCACCATGCCTGGGTGAAAAGTCATGACAGCAACACAGCAGAAGGCAGGCAAGCGGATGATTGATTGAACAAGCTTGCAATTTTACTGATTTCAGGCATCTCCCAATGAGCTTAGAACTCACCAGTGTCAAATTAACTGTGTGCGCCATAGAGGAGACACACACTTAGCAGCAGGAACAGTTCGATTTTCTGCCTTAGAAAGATTTGGTGCTGCACATTTAGCTTGGTTAGCAAAACCTCACTGGCGATAAAGTTGCTGCCAAACTCAATATAAACACTGCAGCAAAGCAAAGAGAAAAAAAAATTACTGTACATGTGTCATCTCTCCCTTTTCCCCCCCTCTCAAAAGTACAATTTTACAGTGTGTTTTGCTACTTCAGCTTTTTTTGATTTTGTGAAAATGAACTTATGTGCAGATATTAGTGCCCCATAAAGCCTATCGCTGCCTCCCTCCCAGAAAAACTATAATACTGGGTTAAGTTTTCAAAGTCAACTTCCCCTTCAGATTTCTGTTAGCGCTTCTTGAAGGATCAATCCACTAAGAAAAACTACTAAGTACCATTTTCTAGAGAAATTCTCTGAGTTTAGCATTTTTCTTTTACTGACAAATACTACGTTTCTTAAAATACATCAACAGACAAAAGATTTTAATTATAGAAAGGCAGTCATGTACTCAACAGTGCTTCAAAGGAACTGGTTCACTCCTGTCTCAAATCACTTTTGATCTCTGTCTCGGTTATACCACCTGCATATACACTTGGTATTGCCTTTAACGTCTGTTTTTAAGGTCAAAAACTGCAGCTCAAGCCCAGGTTGTAATGGCAGAACAATGGAGAGTCTCTTAGGAAGGACAGAAGGGATAATAGCTTGAAGTTCAATGGCAGGGCTCACACACAGCATTTGCCAGCTCATCTAACATTAGGTCTCAGTTGACAGAAGAGTTGCAATGGGTGTTTCCTTCAAAGGTTTTAACCCTGGGGAACATCCCAGTAAATCTAACAGGAATCACATGAAGGCAGAACTAAGTACTTGCATATCTCCTGTCTCTAGAAACTGCTGCAGGCAGATTTGGTCCTGGCTAAGTCTAGTCTAAGGCCATACTACATCCCATCCCCATGCCCATCCTGAGTCACACAAGCCTGGGAGGTGATACAGCATTCAGTACTCAGTAGCCCTGTGGACTATCCTGCCTTTATACAAGCATGGATGCCCAGGGCCAGACATCCCGAGATTTTTTGATGACTGATGCTGCACCTTAACTTCAGCAATTTACAAGTACTTTAAATCTGGCAGCATCCAAATCAGAATTCGACAAGTCTTCAAAGAATGATGCCTTTGTTTTGGGACTATTTTCTGCTGTCTGAAGTAACAGTGGCATCCCTCCAGGGCAAAGATGTTCCTTTCCCTAAGCTAATTACAGAAAGGGTGACAAGTCTATTGCAAGCTACAAACTGCTCTCAGTTATTTTAGGTGTCCTGTCCTTCACAGTATAAACCTCAGGCCATGTAACTAAGGGTTTTGAACATCTGAGAATGGATACTTTCATGTTGTTATTATTATGTTCTTCAGTGAGTACCTCAATTAATTCAGAAACACCCAGTGGATTCTCAGACTCGGGGGCTTCTGGTCCACCAGGCTTTGCTGCAACAGCAACAACAGGACACCCAGAGAACCTGAAAGAGAGAAAGACTTTCACCATTAGACCACAGATCTCTTATATTTGTCAACATAAAGAACTTCCAGGCTCATCTGAAGGCTAGGAAATCATCCCTCAAATTCCAATTTATCTGCCCTTCTTCAATGTGACTAACTGACAATTTCTTATTGAATTATCAGCACATCAGCACTACTGGACTTCACTATGAAAGCTTCAGTCCTGTTCCACATTAGCTACTGAGTCAATGCTGTAACAGTCAAATGCAAGATTCAGTTTATTTCAGAAGCAGAGGTCTGTTATTACGCAGTCTTAATGCAGTGGTTTGCATCCAAAGTCATTTTACCTGGAGACTAGCACATTTTTAACTTTCATTAAATCAATTATAATCCTAACTGTAAAGTCATAACCTTCAAAACAGGAGGCAAATACAAGATACCACGTGATGACTACCTGAGTCTGCAAGATCTGTAGACAACAGAAAGATGTGAATCTACTGAAATCAGAGCCTGCAAAATTGACAAATCTCAAACATGCAAAGGTTCAGAGAGGAGCAGTATAGCCAGCTGACCTCAGTTTACCTTTTATCCTACAATTAGTTTTATTCTTCAAGTCCTTAACTTACAGCAGATTTTCTTTTTTTTTTTTTTTAACAAATTCAGTCAGCAGACTTAACTTTTGCTCCCTAAAATACAACCTAGTGTTGGTTAGTGCATTTTTGCAAAAATCAGGATTAACCACATAAAATATATATTAAAGTCATGGAATAATAATCAGTAATTACACCAAAAAGTGACTGGTTCTCATAGGTACTTAATTCTTGCAACAGAATGAGACCAAACTTTATTATTGTGGTCATCCGCTTGACACCCGCCCCCCACTGATTTCCTCTCAAAAGGGAGCAAACTAGAAGGAAGACACAGTGCCTTGCTAAAGAAGAAATGTTAAGTTCTATAAAGGCAGCTCACTCAGTGACCCAGCTGTAATCAGGCACATAAGGTACTTTCTTTGTTTACATGCTGTAAGCCTGAGGCATCTAGGGACAAAGGGTAACAAAAATGTGCACTGAAAATTCCTGTGATTAACCAGAAAACTTTCGGAAATTTATTTTCATACAAGTATTTCAGAGCACTGTATTGCAATAAACAGAAATCTATGCTGAACCAGATGCTTTACTCCTCTTCCCATACACTAGAACAAACTGGAATAATTGTATACTGCATTTGGAGGCACTTCTAAACGTGATCCAGACCTACTGAAACTCTTACTCCACCAAATTTCTCTCAGCAGAATTTAGATCCTGCTGGACGGAGGGAGAAACTGATATGTGCAAAAAAATTTATTTTAAAAATAGAAATTCCATTCATAGAGACAGTTTGCTTTTAGTTTTGGTATCAATTCACAGAAAACCCAAGTTTTGATTAGGTAAATTTACAAGTATCAAACTATTGAAATATACAACATTTACTTTTCTCTGCCCCCTTTTTTTTTTTTTTGCCTTCCATACAATTTCCTGACAACACTACATTAATTTCTCCAGCATTGGTGGCAACATCTACTCTACAACTGCAACAGCCTTCAGCTTTGCTTACTGCTATGGAATTGCACATGCACACCTGTGTGTGTAGTGAAAATATATCAACAAGTAAGCTATTTTTAAAAACCAAAAAAACCTCATTACCATGTGTTTGGGGTTAGAGGCAATTGTCAAATAGTATCAGCATATATCCTGCTAATAAGAATAGTTTAGAAATAGAAAAGCATTTAAAACCCACACATTTGGACATTCAAAGTCAAGTGGGAAAAAGGCTGTTGAGACATGGCTGAGATACAACAGGACAAGCACTTTGCAATCACACCCAGGTCAGCAGTGCTTTCAAAGCACCGTCAACCACAGACTGTATATACAAAAACAGAATTTTGGTTTTGTCTCCTCTGTACTCTGAATCCTGCTCCTTAGATTCTTCAACTCAAAATGTGACCCAATAGTTATGTCCCCTTATATCTCTGAGCAAAGCAAAGATGTGCTACAGTTTCTGTATCCACTAAAAAAATACTGTGTGTATATTTCAACTTCCCACTTGAAAACAGCCACATTTCCACTCATGAATTTCCCTGCACTTTACTCATTACATATCTCAACTAATGTACCTAAACAGGGCTGACAAATACTGTGCCAGCCAGAGCCACATGACATTATATCAGCTTCCATCATCCTGCTTTCCCTAGTTGGGGCAATCACACATGTTAAGGAAATTAACATGTTAATTTCCTCAGTTAAGAAAAATTCCTAACACTTTCTTTTTCTGTGGAGTGAAACAGACTTGAAGATCGTAACAAAAGTTGCAAGCCCATAAGCTAAAAAAAAAAAAAACAACAAAAAACAAACAAACAAAAAAAAACTCACCACAAACAAAAATAAAACAAAAATCCCCACTACCAACAAAAACCCACTCAGAACCCACCCCCACAACAAACAAAACTAGCCATTCACACACCCAACAGTTCTTCACCTGGATATTCTGGCTTTGTATTATCTTACCTGAACTTCAAGCAGCTCTTTAAATCAAAAAGCTTAATTACAGGAAAATATTTCTCTACACATGATACTTGCAGATGTGAATTCGGAATTGCACCTGAGTTTCTGTAAATCTTTTCACTCTCTCATCATTTTTGCTAGATGTGCCAGTGTGTTTGTGTGTTTAAAAGCACATTGGAAGGGAAATGTTTAACAAAAATACCAACATTTTGTTATAAGTTACCTGTTAATATAAATGTTCACTTACTTGGTATTTTCCAAGGTCTTCTGCATTTTCTTAGTCATCTTCTCAATGGCACTCTGTCTCTTCCCCTCTGGAAGGAGATCTATTTTGTTCAGAACTACCACCATCTTCTGGCAGGCAATTTGCCCAATTACCAAGCACTCTGCTGACTGTGTCTGCATCCCTTTTGTCACATCTATCACAAGCATCATTAAATCGATAATCTGGGCACCTGGAGGAGAACTCACAGTCAGTATTGCCACAGCATAAAAAGATTAAGGATCATTTTCTTAAACAGTTTCCATTTAAAACTGTCAGCATATGTACAAATGCCCAGAAAGACAAACAAAACACAAGTCAAAGTAAGCACTGAATGCCACAGCTCTTTTGAAATTAAGACCTTGGGAATTTAAGCTATTATAGGCTACCATCAGGTCATAAAAACCAGGGAAGAATGTGATAGCTCAAGTCTAAGGCTGTTATCACTGCATTTTAAAAAATACTAAGAAAATTAAGCTTGCAGCAACACAGGCATGACATTTGCCTCAATTAAAAATTATAATCTAAGCAGCTAAGCAAGAATCTGATACAGCCAAAGAAACACACAGCAACACTGCAGGGAGCTGCACACTCAGAGAAACCCCAACATGAGCCAACCATGAACCCTATAAAAACACATCTACAAGCCTCAGCCCCTACCTGCTTCCCAGCATTTTTCTTTCCAAGTCCAAAATTTGAGAAAAGTGAAAACAGTGATCACCACGAGAGACAGGTTTATCCAAAGTCTAAAGAAATTCTTGAATCCCTCAATGTTAGGAAGAGGCAATTCAAAACCTGCAATATATCATCATTCACTCCCAATTCAGATCCCTATACCTTGAACATCAAGCACAGGAACAGAGATCTGATTCCTAGATCTCTTCGTGGAAAAGCTCCTAAATTTTAGCCTGAAGTTACCTACCATGCTTATAGATTATTTTTATTTTTCAAAGCATTGTTGTCATGAACCCATAATCTTTTGATTGAATCAACCTGAATTTCATGGATTTAAATTAGTTTTCAAGGAAGCTTTTAATGAACATTGGGCCTTCCATTAATTACATTCAGAATTTTCTTGTTTCATTTGAGGTAACTGAAATACTCTGAATACCAAAATAGAAAAGTGCAACAGACTTAAATGTTGAGGAAGTTTAAACATAAAAAAGTAAAACAACATTTAAAGCTGAACTACTACAAAGTCATATGCCAAAAAAAGCACATTTTTAAAGATGATAAAAGCTAGAAATCATGTAAAATTTCATCATTCTAACTTACGTACTTTTAATATTTGCCTTAAGATCAGAAGAACAAGAAACCAATACAACTGTTCCTTGTTCCTTCACCCTCTCCAGCCTTCCCCTTGCCTTTTTTTTGTTTTTAAGGCTTTTACAATGGCTGTGACAACAGCTACCCTTGTTCCTAATTCCCATGAACTCAGGATAGGAAATCATTCCGAGGTTGAAGTGCATGGGTGAATGAGCGGGTGGGAACTACAGTAAGAAAAAAAATTATGGTTACAAATGACTATTTCAACCTACTAGAGCTTTCATCTTGTAATAATGAATGTTAAGTCCTTCAGAGCACTAGTTGAATAATTATGATATTTCCATTGCTCCTGCAGAATTTTCACCAATCATTTCAAATATCTCTCCCTGACAAACTGAAGATGGGCTTTATATCTTCAAAAGGAGTCTGCATTTTTATTGTCTTGGGAATTGTATTGATTTAGAGCTTGCTTAAATTGCAACACAAACGTCATCAAGACTGTACAAGAGGCTCAGACGTTATACATCACCCAAGTGCAGACCTAAAGGTCAGAAACCAAGGGAAACAAACAGCATGAAAATAGTTTGCGTGAGACAAAGCACTTAACAATCAGAATGGATCCACTTTTGTGACTACTTACAGCAGGGCTGTTTTAAACTTAACACACATATTTTGTATTATTCTACACAGCTGACATCCTCAAAATGAATTGGAATAAATAATGAAAACTAAACCATCAAGTCCAATTCTTTATTAATACTACAGAAAAGGCATTCTGGTAACACAACAATGCTGCAGCTTGAGTCTTACCAAACATTACTGTGACTACTAAAGCACAGCGAGCCTCATGCTCCATAACTAAGCCAAAGCAACCAGAACCAAACATAGCCTTGAAAAGGGCAGCTGGTAAGAGTCATCATATACAGTGTGGTATCTTTCCCTCCAAAAGAGCACAAAATCTGTGCTGAACTGTAATATGTAGTTTCAGTAAAAGGGGCCACTTTACCCTGAAATTCTAAATCAACTGCTTTGAATGCATTTGTTATAAAGCAAATACTTGCAATTGCTGTATTTATGAATCTATTAGCAACACTTTAAAAGAGTCATAAAAATCATCAACCCAGTGGCTAGGTCAAGAATGTTTACCTCAGGGCATCGCATAGCAACAAGGAGACAAACAAAGAAAAATAACTGTACAGTCCATGGAAAAAACTCCAGAAACACCAGAAGACACACCATGACACTCCAGACAAAAAATACTTCAAGTCAAGGAAGCAGCAGCACACACAAGTTCAGAAACACTGTCGGCACAATTACTGTGCCTCCTCCAAAGCCCAGCGTGCTGACTGGCCCCAGCTCCTGAGAGATGGCAAAAGATGGGACAGAAGGCATGGCAGGCAGAGCTGGCACATGAGCAGGGTGGGAAGCCGCTGCCCTTCGAAGGAGTTGTGGAGCCAAGGTAAAGATCATGACGGCATTGACAGAAAAACTTGAACTGCATTCTCCCTGAGGCATGAGGATGTTTTGTAATGTTTTGTATGTATCTACTCATGCATATCAAGGCAGGAGTGCTCAGGTTTACAGGACCCTTGAGTAACAAGGCGAAAAAATAATGCTAAAATTTAGTTCCTCAACTTTCCTCTTTGAGCTGTTCAATAAACCATCTTTGACAATTCGCCTTCTTCCCAATGCCCCACCTTCTCCTACACAGTTTTACATTTTGTTCTATTCTAGAACCCATTTCCTTCATTGCCCATCATCCATGCACAATAGTTCATTAAATACTAAAACAAAATCATCTAGAGAAGTGTACAAGGATTCACCAATGTCACATTTCAAATCAGGAAAGTTGGCAGGTTATTTGCGCCAAGATGACAAAACTGTAACACTCCCCCACCTACCATGGAACACCGCATTCAAGTATATTTTCTCCTCATAACATATAAATGGTAATAGCAGAGAGAATATGTTTAACTTTATATTCACTACTTAAATAATCTCTAGTACACAATCAGCTCACTATCATATCAGAGTTCAGTCAACAAAAGGAAAAATATTTCTGAGTAATTTTCTACAGCAGAGTAAGATTTAACTAGGAACAGTGAAGTGAGGATGGATTATATGAGCATTCTCATTAATACAATCTCACTTGGAAAGATTTTTCAATTGGGGCATAAAAATATTTCAGATATACTATGTTCCAAAAACAGGAACAAGAATAAAACAAGGTAAAAATATTACTCACACCTGCACTATCTGACAACAAAATGCCAGGCATGGGTTCTTGTGCAAAATGGAACCAAAGAACTGAAAGAACAGAGAACTGAACTCCTCAAAAAAGGAGACAGAATATGGGCCTACACAGTTAAGAACAGTGATAGGGAAAAGATTATGGATAGTTTGAGTATTCCTCAAGCCTTCAGAGCAAGAAAACGGCTTGAAATTGCTTTGAACAAAGCAGAGACATATGCAAAGGACAGGTCTGCATACAAGGAAGCACAGCAACCAAAAATATTTTATCTGCACTGAAGCAGGTCACATAGAATCAATGAAAAAGTTAAACTAAGATACTCAAATTATTTCTACTACAGAGAAAACGGGTGTAACCTTTTATTTGCCACTTCATCTATGAAAGACATGTTCAAGAACATTTAGAAAGATAAATCCTGACGTGTGATTTCTCACTTAGCTTGAAAATGAAAGATCAATTATTGGAATACCCTTTGTGTGATGACACACAGCTCAGATGAAGCCCTGTAAAAAGCAAATGAAATAAACTAGTTGTCATCAGAAAACACAAGGGGGTGGAGAAAGATGGGAATTATATTTCAAAGATAAGCAGCTAAACTACAGCAAAAATAAAGTAGATAGTCTGGGTGAAGAAAAACAAACAAGAAAGATAAAACATGAACTGAGAGATTCTGGATGACAGCCAGATACAGGAAAAACACAAGACCAGCAGCACAGCATCACAAAGACTGCAAGTGCCAGCTAAACCTGGAGGCAGCAGCACTCATTCGTACCACAAAAGTGACAGGGAACACAACACTCAGAAAGTAAGAAAACCACCTTCACAGACAAGATAAAGTCCAGCTACTGCTTTGAACACACAATCCATGCTTGCTCCTGAATTTTGAGGACTATCTGATTATAAAAAGTCATCAAGGAAGTAATTTATTACTCTTTACTCAGGAGATTAGTTGAATCACAGATGTCAGAGGTTATGACGAATTTCCAAAGAGCAGAAGGCAGCAACTCAAGCTTCCCTAAAGTGGCTATCAGCTCAATTTCTTCAAGGGAAGAGCAAAATGATACCACTTGCAACATCATTCCTAGCTAGCTCTCACTCTTGGATCCTGAAAGAGCTCACCAGCTGCTGCCTGAGTACACCGAAAAAGAATAATATGCATTTTAAAAGTATATATTGATGAACTTTTAGTCTTTAGGAGAAAATTCATTGCATTCTCTATATTTGCATTATTTAGTATAATATACCTTCAAACCTTTGCTGAAACAGGAAAAAAAGCCTACCCAGAGTTCTAGGCAACAAGGCTGCAGACCTTCATCCCCTTCATCAAATTCACTCATAAATGTGTTTAGTGTCACACACAATTAGTAAAAACCAGCTCTTACACCAGTGTTCACAGGGAGACACCATGGGAGTACCTAACACATCAGATGCATTTTCAAAAACAGTAGAGCACTATAATTGCCATGCTTTATTCTGGAACAGAACACTACACCTTAAATAACAAACCTCCTTCAGCCTCAATCACAGAGGCTGCTGCAGTTCTGCATGTTACATGAACTCAAAACACCTTCCATGTGTGCAGCCTGTTGCATGCTTGTAAATTTTATACCCGAACTCCCAGACTGAGCTGTGACCCGACAGCAAAATACAACATTAACACTAAATTAGTAAAAGAGGACATTATCAGATCTCAGAAAACAAACAAACAAACTCCCAAACACTTCAGCCTCATGTATTAGTTTATCAGTTCCAAAAATGTATTACTATTTTATTATACGTGCACTTTGCCCACTTTCAGAACCATCCAGTTATAATCTCCAAGCACTAAATAGCTACCAATTCCATACTGAAAAGCTCACCCAAAAGGCATTTTCAATAAATAGGCAGAATCGCAATTGTTTTGTCTTTACCAAATGTAGATCAAGAATATGAGAGCATTAAAAAGTTGTATTATTTTGGCAAGCATAACTAAAGTATTGCATTAGATTCCCCATAGTACATCAATATAAAGCTGATTTGGCTTCAAAAGGTAAAACCTGGTGAGTGGAGGGAAGAAGAGGGGATCAGGTCCCTGGGTGAACAAAGCTGACGTTTTGCATGCCACATAAACATGGAACATAGATTCTGACTGGTGGCTTGTTTAAGCTACTGTGTCCTGTCCTGTTTGTGGTAATCTTTTTAAATGACTTTGCACAAACAGTACAACTCTTGTTCACAGGCAGCAAAAGGAAGCAGAAAATGGAATTTGAAATGTAAAAATAAAGTAATTGTGGGCCATGGGCTATAATTTGATTTCATGCTCTACAAGGAAATGAAAGAGGACTTCCTTAAACAAACTTTTTTTTTTTTTTTTAAATATGCTTTTTACCATGTTAGGATTTCCTCTAGTGTAGAAGAGAAAATAGGATTGTAGAAAATGTACCGTTCTCAAGTATCATTGCTACTCAGGGGCAAAGCTCTGTTTTAATGTGTACTTCCCATTCTGGGGAAGAGGAAATTCTTCAATTAATAAACCGGGTGGACTGAGGCGAGTTTTTAAGGTTTAATCAATTTCATCTGCACAAAGGATAAAAAGACCAACTATTCTACCATTTTTACCTCCACTATTCCACTTTCAAAAAAAAAGAAAAAAATGAAACCAATGTTTTATTTTAAATTCTTTGAGGTTAGTATCTCCTGTCTCAGGAAATATTGTCTGTATCACACAGTGAGTATCCAACTTCCCCTTTCCCAGCCCCCTCCCCCCTCCTCTTTTTTGGTTAAGAAACTTTATTCAGAAACAACTACATTATTCTCTGTTTTCATATACAGTTACACCATGGGAGATGTTACAGGTCACACAGGATTTTGCTAGTTACCTTAAGGGAGGCACTGTGATGAATAAGGAAGATGTTTTGCAGGATATGGAATCTCCCAAAATTCAAACAGAAATAGGAGGTGTGAGGCAGGGAGAGGCATGCACTCAACTGGGGAACATGAATTACACATGAAGAAACCCTCTGTAAAGCAATGCAAATCGTGGATCAAAACCAATACAACTCCTGTTAGGAAACACTTTGAAAAGAAAAGGAACTCATGGAGTTCAAGCATCCCACCATCATTTCCGAAGCAGCCATCAGCAGCTCAGAGCACAAACAGGGAGCTGTGCAGCTTCAAACTCAGGATCGCTTGTAATATCTCTGATAGAAAACATCAGACTGGTAAACTACAACACTTCCAAGTGCACAGTAAAGCTTAAAATTAGAAGCATTATGTCATTGTATGAATTATCTTCAGATGAAAACCAGCCACTATGGTTGGTCTGCAACTGCGAGCTGCAAAGGGAAAGAAGTGTGGCCATAACGGCATAATTGTAAGAAGTCCATTTCTTGTATGTCAAATAACCCATCTATTACAGTTATTTATTTGTAAACATGAGCTCAACTCAACTACAAGTAGTAGGTGATAACTGCTAAAAGAAATAAAAAGGTTCTTTTCCAAAAGACATCACACAAGAATCCCCTTGAATATACTTTATACTTCATCTGCCAGAAGAAACTGTGTGCCATATTGTTCTGAAGAGGACAAAGGAATGAATGCCTCTACCATATCCTTTGTCAAGTTATCCAAGCATCTATCTTGTTTGAATAAGTTCTAACTACAGGTCAGAAACAAGTCTGTGTTCTTCAAAGGGAGGAAATGCCTATAATGATTAGAGTATGTCAATAAGCTTGATCGGCCATGCTGAAGTAGCGTGAACAAAGCTGATAAAGCCTCTATGAAGGTCATGCTAAGAAAGACTGAGGAACATCTTACAATAATTTATTATATGCCGGTCCAGCTATTGCCATATTGTACACAGGATTAAGCTTATATTAAATGGATGAATTATTGAGAAAAAAATCACAAACAAATCTTAAAGTGAAAACGCTCTCAAAAAATGCAGTAACAACACAGGAAAAAGCTTATCAAGGATTTACAGAATGTAAGGAGTCCCTCGTTGTCTTCAGCCTCTTCAGAGGAAGGCCAAAAGCACAAGCCTGAGAAATGTCTGAACGCTTTGGTAGTTTCTACCACTTATAGAAGAGAGATTATTCTTAAATAAGGCAAATACAAGATGCCCTTATTGCAATCTGACTAAATCCACTAGTTAAACACACATTAAAATTACATGTACTTTTGTAAAAAAATACATAAAATTATAGAGAAACCTTCTTCCAAAGACTTCCAACTAGAAATTCACTACTAAAGACAGATTGCTATGAACCCGTTTAATTTAGGTAACAAATTAATCTCCTACACTTGTCCTCCCTTCTCCCCAACACAAATGGAAGTACACCTCATCTCCTCTCAGCCTGATCATAAGCTGGAACAGCACAAGTAATGGCCACTGCTAAAGATACATCCTTCTATAGCCAAGGAAAGGCCGCAACTAACATCCTTCCCTTCCCTTGTAAAGACAAAATATACAAGGGGAAAGGGCATTTTTCCCCATGTGGTTTCAAGCCAGGGCAATCAAACACTTTACTTTGTTATTGTGCTGATCTACATCACTACGTGTACATAGCCAGCGATCTAGAAGCAGTTGTCAGTGAAGCAGAGCAGTGAAAAGGCTCTGGCACCTGGTCATGAAGGCTGCAGTTCCTTGAGGTGGGAAGTTCCTGCTCCCAGCTTTGCTTCTCCAACACTGTGTTTATTTAGGCCTCCCACAGCTCTTGGAGGGTCTGATGAAAGGCAAAGTTGAAGCTCAGACCAGTCAGGTCAACCCAGCCACAGCAGAGAGCTCTCCCCGAGACTGGCAAGGTGACCCAGCTGCTGCAGTGCCGCAGGGAGAGCCAGAGCTGGCACAAGGGAAGCAGCAGGACCAAACAGCCAAGAGGTGCAAAGGGAAAAAGGGAAAGAGCAAAGGAAATCTCCTGTTTCTAGGGACAGGACGCTGCTACAGGCCAAGGGGTTCATTGAACAGCAGTCTGAGGAACTACAGAGAAACTTAAAGCTGAATAAACAGTCCATGTATTGTTAGGAAGAACTGAAAGAAACTTAAGTACACGTGTACATACACAAAACTAGTGCTATCACTTCAGAAAATTCTGAAAAGATACAGTCATTATATCCTGTTCAATGCAAAATTGTTTTAAGTCTAGAAGCAGCCAAAAAAGGTAAAGTATTAAGACTTTACCTATATACAATGTAATCTTGAAACAAAATACTGCATTTTAATCCGGTCACCTTCTAGAAAACGTATCTTAAAGATAAAGTAGCTTCAAAAAAGGAAACATGACAAATGCAGTCAGGTCCTTCAAATACAACTTCACTTACAAAGAAAAAATCCATGTTAACAGCATACAGTGATAAAAGCAAACAAAGTTGAGTGAAAGATTGGAAATAAAACATCTCCAATAAAAGAGCACGATCAATTATAAAATTTTAAGTAGCACAACAATTCAAACGTAGTGCTGCTAAATACCATTTGTCTTTAGACAAATAAAAATACAGCTTTGATATTTACACCATTAAGATTTTTAAAGCTACATCCAGCTAGATGAAGCTTCATTTTTTAATAAAACATTTTATGATTTTATCCTGTGTAAGAGGTATTAAGATGAAACTTAAAGAAGGAGACACTTTATTCCATCACTGACTTTCTTGTTTGTCCCTCCAAAACACTCATTTCGACTATTTCCAAAGAAAATGTAGCAAACCAGATGAGTGACTACTAGGGTCTGGCATTTAAATTCCTGTTCTTTAAATAAATATTTCTGTTGAAAACCAGAAAATCACCCCAAATGAAAATCCTGTAGACAATGAGGGGAGAGCAAGGCAAACAATCTTTGCCTTGTAACAAGAAATGCCATGTAATATATAGCATGTGTAAAAATTGAGGTAAAGCACCATATGAGAGAAGACGTCATCCTTCTTCCATATGCACAAAACTTTTTTTACTTTTCTGTAATATTACCTATTACTAGATAGGAATTTCTATATTGACAGGGCACAAACTGGACAGAGTCCAAAACAGATCTTCACTTATTTTAATGCTGAAAACATTAACTATGGTACAGTTTAAGAAAGCCTACGTATCTTTTAAGAGCAACAATCATTCTGAGTAGGCATAGATGACTGCTACAAAAAAAGGTAGCATTTGCTGAATTACACAACACCATGGTATTTCAGCTGCATTAATTTCTTTCTTGGCTTGAAGTCGAAAGTGCATAAATTGTGAATTACTTAGCAAACATTAACTTTTTAAAGTGTCATTCATATATATGTATACACAAATACAGACACGGGTAAAAGCTGCAAAGTTAAATGTTTAGGACACTGCACAAAACTACAGTGCAGTTACTTAGCATTTTAGACTGAATGTCATTATACAGCTCATCAGCCATGGAGTACAATCTGGGGCATATAGTAAAAAAAATTATTATTTCATACACTTGAAAGCAAAAGAAAGCACAGAAGAAAACAACTGGGTTATTACTTTCCAAGTAGTAAACCTGGTTTGTCCAGGGGTTTTTTGTGAGATTTTGTTTGTTTTTTGCACTACCTGCATATATTACACCTAGCAGAAAAAAGTTCAGTTTCATATTTTGGAATTCAGGCTATAAATTATTTCAACAAGAAACAGTCATGTCAAGTTTCTAGGTTCCCAAATGTCATACAAAAATGGCACCTGTAATTCCACCACTTCATATCAAACCCAAAGTTAAGAGATTTGCAATGAAGTGCCCTGCTCCTTCTGCCTGAAGTTTTTTAGTTCATAAACAAGGTTTCTGAAACAATGTGACAGTAAGTTGTGTAATAAATCAACACTTGATGTTCATGCTTCAGGAAAAAAGGTGCAAAGTAAAAAAAAAATGGAAAATGGATACTTGTAAAACCCTGCTTTGACCTCCTTAGACAATATTGTGTGCTCAGGGTTCTAGTAAGCTTTCCTAGGAGCCTAACGAGTGATTAGGTCAAGTTTCAGACTTGTTATTCAGCGGTATTTTGTTTTGGTATCAAGGCCATGTGTGTTTTTGCACTGCTCTGAAGAGTTAAATGTAAGGTAACATTACACTCGGGCCCTACATAGTGACCATAAATGGTCCCTGATGGTCCATAAAGTCTTTACTGTAAACACTGAAAAGCAAACAGGTCAGAAGACCAAGAAGAAAAAAAATACCCTTTTTATAGTCTTGACCCATATCAGCTTTATGTTTGCTCTCTACAAGATCTGCCAAGTTTTCAAGAAAAAAAAAAGTAATTATACTTGCATGTGATAATGTCAAATATGTTGCGAAAAATCTAACTACAAGTATGACCATTCTGTCCTTTGCATCTTTCAAAGACTACAGACAAACACCATCTTCGAAGCTATTTCCAAGACCTAAAAGAGAAAACAGTGGCTTAGCAGTATAAAAAGAATCAAACGTCTGGAAGAACTGCAAAGGCACTGAACCTGCACCAATGAGGACATGAGTCCATTCCCAGTTCTGACTGACCTCCATACATCTGGAGTCTTCTGCTCCATCTCTCATGATTCAGTTCACACCACACAGAAACAGGCTATTCCCAGCTTCAAGAATGCTGCACCTGAGGTTTCTCCACTAACTAGAGTGTGGAGACAAATATTGAGTGAAAGCCTCCGTAGTACCTACAACCATGGAAATTCCTGCTACCTCCCTGATACTACAGGATCCTCAGGCCAGAGCCAACAGCAGCCTATACCAGTAAGCCTTTCATTACAAATGATAAGTCATACAAAACCAGGTTTATGCTGGAAAGAGAAAAGTAATACAAAAATTACTGAAATAGCTTGATATATTTTCCACTGTTGTTTCAGGGAGAGAAGCACATAAACAGCCACCAGTGCACATATTTTCCTTTAAAGCAGTGAGCTGTTTCAGTAAGTGAACTCCTGTATTAGCTTTTCAGACAATTTAGCACTCTGATTTCCAAGAACAGACCAACTGAAATGTTCCCTAACCAGTGTGCTTAGATTTCTGTCCATATCTGAATCTACTATTACATATAGGCCCAGTACTGGACTCAGAGAGGGGGCAAAACCAGACTCAGGAACAATAACTACAAAGTTTCTATAAATTCCATCCTCTATCAGTACTATTTCACACTCAGCTCTTCAACTTTTCAAGTTCTTTTAACATTTGTACAAGATGGTATCTTTCCATTAGCATATCTAGAATTCAATCACATCCATGCCCCCGTGTTGTAACACAAAGAGAACCAGCACATCTTGGAAATCCTTACACAAGCAACACACAACTTAGGTACTTGATTATGTCAGGATAAAAAGAATGTGCTATGCTTAATGACCAACTAGCTGGCTTTTTCCTTCCCAGAGGACTGGAGAACTGTTACTACAGTGCATCTATTGCCTCCCTCTGGGTGCCTTGGAGAATTACTGAATTACAAACATCTTGGAACATCTGTTAGAATTTCTTTAAGCATATTTTAATCAGTTTAATATTAGATGACAAGAAGACTTTTTTGCTATCTTTTGTGTTAACTTCTTCAAGTCCTGCCTAGCCAAAGGATATCTCACTGTAAATTCTTGCTCACTCTTCTGCTGTATCTTTGAAAGATCAGTCTAAGGAAAAGTTCCATGCAGCAGTCATTGGAGATAAGGACCATCACACAGGTAGACAGACCTGAATATACATTTAGATATGCAACTCCAAACTTCCAAAACCTATAAACAGCAGTTTGCATGCAGTTGGAAACAGGTATAGATATGAAAGTTGTCCTGAGGGACACTGCTGAACCACCTCAAAATTCTTGACTCCAATAAACTTTTCTCTACTTAAATTCAATGTTTTAGGCCAACTACTCTGAAAATCATGAAATGCACTGGAATCCCCAAGAAACACACAAATTATCACCTTGATCACAGAGATTGGCTACTGGATTCTCTTCTCTCCACCCCTCTGTCAATTCAAGGACATTAATCTTATAGTGCACCTGCAGCTTTAGATAGCTCAGCCACCACCAGTAATAAATTAATTTAAAACCTTGTACAGATCAAGAGCATATTTCTACAAGACTAACAAAAATAAATTTTCTTAAACAATTCTGTCACCAAGTCCAAAAGTAAAACTCCAATTCATCAGATTCTAAATCATTCTTCTACCAAAAAAAAAAAAACAACAAGTGTTCCATGCAAAGCTGAAAGAAAATTATGTGATTCTGCTCTTAAATCGTTACAAGCCCTAAGCTACCTCGTCTCTGTCTTTGAAATAAAGTAAGCAAAGGTCTTGCACCCTGGACTAAGGAGCTTGTTTTGTATTAAAATCCAGTCCTATTATGCTTTTTACAACACTGCATGCAACATACTGTCCTAACAGAAGAGTTATGGTAGAGTATGGGAAGATTCCTACACAGGTCTCAGATGTGCCTCATCTGAGAATGTAAAACAAGATTTTGTTTAAAATAAAATTAACAGTTTACATTTAGCTTTTTTTTTTTTTCTTCTCCCCATCGTCAAAAAAAAATAAAATTGAACACTGCTAGGGGCAATGAAAAATGCATTCTTTACTTTTCTCTTCACCCTCCACAATACTGAAATAACATCAGTCAGGGTTATAAACATCTGTAATTGCCAGGGGAATGTACAATACATTCAGAAACTCCAGGCCCACATATCCTGTAGCTCTGCACTTCACAAACAAAAGGTTGGGGAAAGAAAGAGGGGGTGGGGTACAGGGAATAAAGGCTTAAAGATTAAAGTCACAGGCAGAGACAGACGGCTCCGTTTTTTAATAACTGAAAACACGAGTTGTGCCTGAATGTGCTCATTGTTTTATGGCGGGGGGGAGAGTCTCCGCATGCTGGACTGGCTGGCGACAGAACTGCCTTTGCATCAAAAATAAGATTTGCAAAANNGGAAAAAACTGCGTTGTCAAAAAAAAAAAAATTAAAAAAAAAAAAAAAAAAAAAAAAAAAAAAAAAAGACACCAAACCCATGCCCTAATTTCCCCTCTTGCAATGGTTAATGATGCTTTTAGGTAGCAATCAACAAATTATCCCACCTTACGTTTATTAAATTGGGGGAAACTTCATGACTGGAAGTATTACCTGATTGAAATAGTGTAAGACATGGCTGCAGAGATGGCTGAAGGTTTTATGCTGTGAAGGAACACAGACTACGAACAAGAACAGTCGTACATAACAAACAGGCATGTCTAGGGAACAACGAGCTTATAAATCTATTTCTGATAGGTTCTTCACACAATAAAACCAGTGCTGCAAGGCTGAACTACAGTGTAAGCAGATGTTTATACGGTTTCAAGAAGTTTAGCTGTCATGAGGAAGTTCTTAAGTCCTTACTTTTTAAAATCCTCAGCAATACTTTTAGTGAATGAAAAGTTTCATGAGTTGGGTTCATTTCAGTCAATAAAAATGCCATTAGCTTAAAATACTGCACTAGCATTAAAAAATTGAAAATATTTCTTTTAGGTTTTAAATTAATTTTTCTCTCAAAAATTTAGGAGTACCAGCACTTGCACATTACATGGCTACTCAATATCCATGATTACAAATGTGTATTATTTTAAAATTCCATAATATTAATTCTTCGAATCCAAATAATCTAATACTTATGTTGATCTACTTCAGTGGAAAAATTTTTGCAGGTTAGATCTCACCAGTGCCCAGGAACCCATTGTAAGGTCAATGCAATGAGGACAGTTCCAGTGCCGGGTGCCAATGGACTACAGGTAAACAAGCAGTCTGAACAAACATACGTAAATAAAAAATATTAAATCAGTCTTTCAGTTTTATTCTAATCTAGCCTCAGATGTTACTATAAGAGAGCTTTTGTTTTACCGTATCTTTTTTTTTTACCTGCCACTTTGCTTTAAATATAGACAGAAAGGAGATAATCCAACAAGACAACAGGCTCTTTTATCTAAAACCATGAAACTCCCAGTCATAACTTCTGGGGGAAGCCTAAAATAAGGAGCAGGGAGGCACACAACAGGAATCAATGAAAAGTAGTCTCCTGCCCAAAGCAAGCATGCTGTGCCGGGAGGAATGAATGGCCACAATACACAGCTCCTCAGCCAAAAATGTCAGACCTGGAATGCTCCAGCTATCATCCCCTCTTTGTTGATGCAACACTTTTGCATCATCAGCCATTGGACGTCTTGTTGAGATTAAAAATATTGTGGAGAGTTACTGTCTGTTTAGCAAAGAAAAAGACAAGAGTCCATGTCAGAAAGGGAGGGGAAAGGAAAAGCCGAACATGAGCTCATAAGCCTGATGTGGAGGATAAAGGCAGGCTTTGTTTTACCTCATTCATACCAAGTACAAACAAGAGACTCATCACTGTTTTGAGCTTGAACTGCAAAATTTGTTTTGTATGCAGCACTGCCAGTTTTTTTCTTCATGTAACTCAACTACCCCTCTCTCTCAAAAATAGCTTCTCCTGATGCTCCGATCAAGCATTTAAGCCTAGATGAAACCTGTACAATAACAGACTCTCATTCTGCCCATGCTACAACATTGTGACACTTCAGAGCACCTACAAAGACATCCTTATATAGTAAAGGCCAGCCTTGGTTATATCACTGATGCTGCCCTGAAGTCCTCGTGCACTCAAAGTAACTAAAGTTAAAATATAGGAAAATTTAAAAGTAAAGAAAAATGACTTGGAGGACACACTGGCTATCCAGCCACACCAAGAGTTAGGCAACAGTTATTAACCTGGAGATACTTCTTTGGGCAAGAAGTATTAATTCTTTTTAAACTTTCAAATGCAGAATTCAGTTCAAAAATACAACACAATGTTTAAAAGGTACGGTCTTTGGAAGATTAGGTAAAAAAAAAACCACCAGAAAAAGTCTGTCCTCTGAAAAACGCTACCCACCAGTGCTGTCCCTAAAAGAGCTCAAGGGCAATACCAAAAGGCAGCACGGGAAAGCAAAGTCTAGATTCTACTTTCGTGCTCCTAGGAAAAGGCGAAGAGGGTGGTAATTTACCGTGTACAACGAAATTGTACATGAAAGTTTAAAAATAGCCAATTAAAGCTAACATTATGGAATGGAACTGAGGTCCGAGTGGAACGCGTTAGACACGCATTCCACACAACGGCTCCAGAGTCCGCCTGCGAGGCGGATACTGTACGAAGTACAAAGGGTCAAGAAGTTCCTCTCAAAAAGAGCCCCAGCTCTGACCAGGAGTCAGGACAGCTTGCTCAAAACACAAACGTGGTGCCCAGCTGCAGAGTGACACCAAGGATAAAAAGCCAAGTCATCACCTGCATCGACAGAACGCTATGGAGAGAGTTTGAAAATCTGTCAATCAAGTAAGGGCAAATCTCACTGTAACTGAGAATCAAATGGAGGGAGATAACAAGGAACAAAGAAGAACCCCCCCTACAAGTAACAGCAATAAACATGCCTGTTTCAGTTAATCTCCTAGATGTATCTCTTTCATACACTCAACTACAGCTTTGCTTCTCTTAAGCAAGTCAATGTAGAATGAGTAGAAGAGTTACTAATACCTAGTGTGAAGTTGGAAGATAACTACCTCAAGTTACCTCAAGGTAACTATATAACCTTTTGCCTTAGAGTCCTCTGTACATTGGAGCACGGTGAACCCCAGTTTTGATGCAAGTTTCTTGACTGCTGTGACAGTAATGCAGAAAACTGTTGTGTTGGTATTCCTGCTGCAGAACATAAACAAATGGAAATCCAAAGAGAGAACAATTATGTTACTTCTTGTGTCATATATTTCAACATACAACTCCACACACATGCAAACCGGGAATTTAATTCAGTGTCATGATCCAAAATTCTGTGAGACTTTTATAACATTAACACTCTAACTTCTAAACCTTCACCATCTCCAAACACCAACAAGAACTATAATATTTACAAGAACAGTAGTTGGATCAAGGATGAAAAATAGATTCATGTCAAAAATGTAAGCCTGTTCTCAAGAAAGACACCCTGCAAAACAATCTCAGTTTTTATGTCAAGCTTTATTTCAAGCACTCACATTACTACAAAGCTGTAGCAGTGCAGCATGCAGAAAAATCTCAAACAAATCAGTCCCAAACACATTAAAGATGCCCCTTCTGAGAAATAGAATACTTTCATTCTCTGCAGTGTGCACAGATAATTAGAGCCAAAGTAAACAGCAATATTTTGGAAAACTAATTTTTCTGGACACATTGTAGGCAGCAGTCAGTTACCCTGACTTGCTGCCATGCTAAATATTATGTGCTTTGCTAACTTGAAAATTTCAGCAGAAGGGTGGCAGAAGAGTTAATGTTGCCATTAAACTGCTCCAGCTAAGCTTTTAAGACTTTATACGGAACTACCAAGAGAAGTTTTTATTTGCAAAAATCACCACAAACTTATCACTTGAAAACCAAAGTCAAACCAGTGATCTACTAGTTTATTTTCTGTTCATTTTAACAGAGTTTTCAATGTTTGTGCACAAAGGCTGTAACTTCTCTTTGTCTTAAGTGGATTCACCACTCAAATTTCATTAAAGATTTATTTTGTATTTGGTTCTCTGGCCTTCAGTCTATGGCAAACATCAGGCCCCGCCTAACAATTCACTACCTAATCATGACAATAGCAAGCATTTTGCACACTTTGTCATTCCACTAAGTCACATCACATTGCGTCAGAGACCCTTCTCCAAGGAGGCCATTATCGAGCACATGGTACTATTTCATACCTCCTGCCAGGCCAGCACAAGGGCTTCTGACAGTGTATTTATTTTTATTTAAATTTTTGCTGACTAGGATTGCACAAGATACACACCTCATTTCAGAGCAGTCCCAAGGGGTCAACAGTCATGTAAATCTCTCATCCCAGCCACTTCAAGACAAAACAAACTATATCATGTGGATATGCTATCTAAATTGCCAACACCACAAAGCACTCCAGAAATTGCAGGGTGTATGGAATTTGTGTTTCACATTATTACATTCTCCATATAATTAATAAAAGTCCACTAAAATACAAAAGGTGATGTTCACTGTAAAGGAGGAAAGCCACGCAAAGTTTAATTACTAAATAAAACTAAGCACAACACTTGCCAAGATTAGAATTTATACTGTGTTAAGAGGAGCTGGAATTTAATGATCTATAACCACACAGAGATAAGAGACAGTAATAATGCCTGAGTAAATGTTTTCCATAATACTAATCGGAGGCAAGGTGAAAAATCTAAGTTATCATGATTTATAGCCAGATGACTTCTTCAAAAAAATTTTACAGCAGAATGAGTGCCATAAAGATATTCCAAATTTCACTGGTAAAGTATTAGTTTAAAAATAAATATTTTAAATGCTTTGAATTATATACTTTATTATTTAAAATTAGATATTCATGTGAATGAAGTTTTACAGCCAAGGAGCAAAACATAGACCTGGTCTGACTTCATACTGGTTTCGACCTTAATCCTGCAGTCTCCCTTACTGAGTTCATTCCTACAAGGCTCCATGGATTCAGAACACCCAGCTGGGCACTGAAATGGTACTTCTATAAAGCTGCAAGTGTGCATGGCACTTCACAGATAAACACAAAACAAGGCCCTAGGTTTAGAAAGCTCACAGACTAAATTTAGACGCATTGCTCCCTAAAATAATGAAAGTATTTTAATCTCTGATGCAATCATGTTATTTTATTGTTTCAAGTTTTATACTTGGGAAAGCATAGATCTTTGTGAGGTGAACATATAGAAATCATCAACGTACAAAACCAGGCCCTTTATCTCTAAAAGCCCTCATAAATAAAGGAAAAAAAAGCTTTCAGTTATGTATTTTGAAGAATTTCCAAAAGTGAAGTTATTCAGCACAACCCTACATAGAAATTTCATAGAACAGCTCAAACACTATATAAACCAGAACATGATTATCTAATCATAGATATTTCAGTATAATTCAGAGTGAGTCCTTCCAGCATTTTCTCTAGGATGAGTGAACAACTGAATAAAATACAAGCGTTGACACAAAGGTACAAGCATGTTACAAGCAACAGTGGCAGTTTGTGTAAGCTAAGTTTGTGCACAGTAACATCTGTGGGTTAAGCAAAACATGACTCAAGCTCAAAACCTTCAACGAGAACAGAATTGTGACAAAGGAGGATCATCATAAGCGAAGTACCACAGGTCTCCTCATTCTGCATTCCTACACTCATCCTCCTGTTTCAGTTGATCATTAAAAACCACTTTTTGTCTCACAAATCAAAATTTAAATTTTCAAGCTAAAACAAAGGCTGACAGCATCCCCAGGGAAGTGGGAAGAAAGCCTACAGAAAAAAAGTCTGCTCAGAATACACATTGCTCTGCCAGGCTCATGTGACCAGCTCTCAGGAATGCTGGCACTGCTCAAGTTATTCACTGGAAATAAGCAACAAACAAGAATTCTGGATAAATAAGAAAATAACATGGAATGCAAAACACTAATGCTGCTACTCCAAAGCTAGAACAGTAAATTTGCATTTAACTGCATATTTTAAGAGAACATCAGTCTCAGCAAAATTTCAAAGAGCAGCAAGTCCAGGCACTGAGCCATCACTCTCTAGCTTAGATGGGGTTCTAGAAAAGAAGTGCCCAGGAGTCCAGTAAAGTCATCTGCCCTTGCCAATCTAACCTCTGTGACCAAGAGAAGAAATTCCTAGGCATGAATACAAAATAGGATCGAAAGTATATCAAGCATACAAAGAATATTTAAAGATTACACACATCACTCTTTCACAAAATCCCTTCCTGATGCTTTTGCCTTGTACAAGCCTTTTTGATATTTTTAATTATTGCTTTTCATATTTTGTTACGTCTTGTTTCCCATTCATATCTTGTAGACTTACAGAGCACAACAGATTCTAAATTGAACTTCCTGACAGTAACAACTAGAATTACAGAACAAGGAATGGAAAATTCAGAACGAGAATTTAATTTCATATGAACTTAAGTAAATATACTTCATTTGTTATCTAACCAATTCGGCCTCCACATCAAATGATGGAGACAACTGCTGTTGAAGAATTGTATAATAGTAACGGAAGAGAAATACAATGGAACTTTATTAAGTATATTCTTACTGACAATTTAGTGTAGACTTAAATTAAATTTTGTTAGAAGAGTTCCTTAAAGTACTTCCAATAAATTATTTTTATTAATTATGTTTAAAATGTCATAGTTAATTTGCTTTTGAAGAAAAAATTATCTTGCCATTTTGTAAAAATCTAATATTGAAATAAAGCATATATGAAGAGGGGAAAAAGGTATGTAGGTACATAAAATGACATAGTCTAATGACTGGTATACAAAGAAGAAAAAAAAATCAAATCATCACAGAAATGGATATTTGATTTTTTTCCTCCCTTAATAAAGTAATAATAGCATCCGTTTATATGCTTTTTACCTCTAGTGCCTGTTAAAAGCAAGGCGCTCATTGGGGCTGGGGAGAGACCTGAGACACCACAAGAGGGAAAAAAGTTTTTAAAATGGTTTTCTCATCTGTAGTCACTAAGTTTTAAACATACCTAATGTTTTCTGTTACGCAGAAAAACAAGAATTCAGTGTACAATGAGAACATTTGCCTCTCTCCAGGACCTAGATTCTGTTAGCAATGGAAAATTGAATCCCAACATCTCAAAGTACACAAGTTTTAGGAAGGGCTTTACCAGCAACATGAAAGCTTTGAAGTTTTCAGTCCCAAGAGAGCAGCAACAATCTCTTCCCTCTGCAGCAACATTGGGCAGGCAGAGAAGCCTATTTCATTGCAGCTCTGTTAATAAACTGGAACTCAGGCTTGGATACTGTTAAATCTGGAAGCAAACCGATCAGATAACTTTAAAACATGTAAACAGAAAACATGAAACAAACAGAAGTGAAGCAACGTGAGTTATCAGCAACCCAACTCCCCCTGCCACAAACCACCGTAACTCTCAGTCCAACAGTGCCCACTTAAATTTAACCCCAGTTATGATACAAAACAAACAAGGGCAGTTTTTAAAAGTATCAAGATCCTTTTCTTCTCCCTCCTATTCATACAGAGAAGGACACCATATAAACATCAAGAAATTGGTTTTCAATCCCATTTCACACTACACTGTCTCTCCTCTTTTCCTTCTTCCTTGACATCCTTTTAGGTAAATAAGATCTTTTAATTCATTTCTGGAACTGCCAGCTTATGAACATAGAGAAAAATCTATTCCAAGTACAAGCTTCCAGAGCAGCCTGCCACAGAGCTCATTCCCCTGTACCTGAAAAAAGCACACGATGAATCACTGATGTTCAGCAGGCAAAGCCGTTGGGGATGGACTTCAGAAAGGAATTCTAAAAGTCCAAAGCGGTGGGAGAAAGAAAACAACAAAAAAACCAAATAAACAAAAAACCCAAAAACAAGCCTCATTTTTTTCCTTTTTTTTTAAATCCATAAAAACCAGATAAGATGATCATTTAAAATTATGCCAAGGCTATAAATCCCTCTCTACTGCTTTCTTTTGTGTTCTTACATGGCAAGAAAAAAAGTCTGCTGAAACTGCTCGGCATCAGCCAAATTCAATAAACCAACACTATCTCTAACTGTAAATGCATCACTAAGATAAATGAATACATAATTGAAGAGTACTAATCACTCCTTAATGAAATGCTGAAATCACCAAGAAAGAATACAGCCTTGGTGATTAAAGCTCAATTTTAGGTGCTCAGAGCTAAAAGAAATAGAAAGAGAGATTACAACTCATGCATTTGAAGTATTTTACAGTGATCATTACCACTTAGCAGAAAAACATTTTCCAGAATGTATTTCATTTTGAAAAACTGGCTGGATATTTTGCTGACCTACTACAAAATCTCATTTGCCACCTATAGACTATGCCTGAGCATCCCATACTTCCATCATGACTTAACCACACAACTCTACTGTTATGACAAGTTCTTATAAATGGCCTCTTGCAGCTGAGCTCACCTTGGCTGCTTTTACTGCACCGATACTGTACAAGGCTTCTGACCCAGAAATTAATTTGTTACTGCTAGAGAACATCAGACTCCACTTCAGCATCCTCTTAGCAGAAACAGATTTTTCATTCACAGAACTTACTTATTCTGCTTCTGAACAAATAGTGCATAAAGGGGAACTGGGACAAAAGTACAACTTTTTCACATAAAGCTTCTAAATGAAATAACATCCCCAAAATGAGTGCATTTTGATGATTTCATCGTGTCATCCTGAAAATTTTCAGAATCCATTAAGAACAGTAAAGACAGGTGCACTTGAGATGCTGCAAAATTGTTAGCTCTCCAACAGAAAGAGAAACTATCATATATACTACTATATATACTACTAAAGTAAGTATTAGACAGCTTCACTTCAAACATTCTTGTAACTATTTTGTTCCAACTGTTCTTACAGGAGCTCATAAGTTACTGCAAAAAAAAATTAAAACAGTGCACGAGCCTTGAAAGGATACTGTCAACTAATTTAAATTTCACATTAGTCATTTCTGGTTTTACCTAGGATTAACTCAATTATATGCAAGAACATAACAAAAAATTCCATAAACCTGACATCACTTTCTATGTGATCTATTCTCTTCCTAGCTACACTCCACCATTTTCTTAATGGGACAAAAATAAATATCTTTACAATGCAAAGGAAAAAGAAATAAGTACAGTGACCAAAATAACTTTCATCCACTGCATCAATTTGAATGCAAGTCTTAAAAAACCAGCATTCTTCTACATAGTAAGTTTAGGACTCACTGATTTCTTGGTGCAGGGTAAGTAAAGAAAGAGCTAAATTTATCTTCACTTTGCTTTGTTTGGCTTTAAATTACAACAAAGAAAGCATTAAACCCCACAAAAGCAGTGCTGGCTATTACTAGAATAATCAACTATTTTATACTGTAAATAAAGTTAAAAAAAACCAAACCAACAACAACAAAAAAAAAAAAAAGAGAGAGAGAGAGAAAGTACATTTAGGGACATACGATGAAAGAACTCCCAAACATCCACCTCCACATAATTTGTTAGCGAACACAGTTCAGTAATGAAAACACATCTGAGACAAACTTTCTGTACAGACTGCATTTTCAATCATGTGTTTTGGTTTTTGGGGGTTTTTTTAACAGAATTTAGCTTCAGTTCAAAACTCTTTTGTTTCCTTAAGCAGAAAAGTATTTCCTATACACAAAGTTTAGTACAGTTCAATTTAACCAAATATACTTTTTTTTTAAATTTCCCCTAAAAGGTGAATCTCTTCCCACAAGAGACTCCAGTTCAACACCAGTTTTAGACAGAAAAAAGCACCATTGCTGGATATGGCAATACACACCAGAGAGAGTAAAGGGAGAGCTCAACTACAAACACAAGGGCAAAACACCACCAGCCACCACAACTTTATCACAGCACTTGAAATAATGGGAGAATCTCAGTTGTTAGTCAGGTGAAAAATCCACTCAGAGAAAAAAATACTCATGATGGTCCCTCCCACAGGGTGAAAACCTATCACACAGCAAGCAAATCCAAAGAATAAAATTACTTCCTTAAAAAAACTTGTCAGGGGTGCCTAACTTGTGACTTTTGAATTTTTAGCCATACACAAGAATAAATATTAACAATTATTTCAATGGTTTTATTATTTGCTTTATTTATATATACATAAACAAACATATAATTTCAGTGTAAAAGCTTGCTTTTCAGGCTTTAAAGAATATTTTAAATCAGGCATATTATCACATTATTTGAAGCTTTAATATAGCCAGACAGTGGCCAGTTTCAGTGTCAAATGCCCAAAGCTAGTCCCTTAGGTGGACAGCACTGCTGACAGTTGGTGACTTTTTGTTGATAAACCTTTTAATACTCTAAACTAAATACTTATCATTTCAGAGATCAGGGAAAGATTCTAGTGCTGAATGCTTTTAAGAATGATGATGTTTTGGGATTTCTTTAGTCTCTAAATGCAACCTAGACACCTAAAATTAAGGACTATTTGAACCATTTTCCTTATTCTCTGATGGGATGTGTCTTGGTCAGTTCTTTTGATGTCTTTAAAGGATACTTCCTAAATTAGAGTACAAACTCAAAATGTTTTCTACTTAACACAGAGTTCATCATTTTTTTCATAAATCTTCAGTGTCAGGGGACAGTACAGTCCCAAAATTGTGTACATACAGAACCGCACAATAAAGCCAAATAACACAAAATATTTATCTCAATCTTTCCATCACACAGCAACACTGCTGCACACGTACATTCCGATTTTGCAGGATGGGACAATCTACCTCTACAAAGTTGCCTGTAATTCTTTACAAATATATGCTTATGTTGGGTTCCTCCCCAACCAGCAGCACCACACTGGTGCCATCCTTCAAGATGCTGAATGCCTCCAATAAGCACTTTGAGGGTTAACAATAACACTTGCTGATGGGTCCCAAGCCCTTTGCAAGAGATCATTCACAGAAACCTCCCTCGGCCCACATTTACTACTTCTCTCCTGTAAGCAGGTGACCAATACACAAGAGCAGCTGCCGTGCTCACCCGACGGTGACAGCCCAGAGCCAGCGAGGACCGAGCTGTGCCACGCTGGCACTTTGCACGTGCACTCTTAAGCCACACTCTAAATCACTTCACACACTGGAATGTCAGCGTGGATAACCACTGCCAGAACACGACACAGAATCCCCCCCAAGTCAACCACAGGTTCAGGTAATCATGACCTCTCTCTTTACAACATAAATGCATAATTTCCGCACCACTCTTTGATGAAGGGACCACAGACTTAAAAAGAGGAAACAATTACAGTCATTAGAATTTCACCCAAGCGTGAGATTTAATCTCAGGCCATGGTCTTGCCAATGGCTGTGGGGGTCTCAATGGAGACAAAATTGCTCTGTGGGAGAAAAAAATGCCTTGATGATGACATTAGTCAGCAAGAGAGACTGAGCTTTGTCTTCCATCCAACAGCACAGTCAAATACAAGGAAACCATTTTCCCTCCCCCCTCTTCTTGATCCCAAAAAAGAAAAGAACGCTACAATTTTGTTTTCTCTCTGAAATGCAGTTTTTGCATACTTTGGAAAACTTTCTTCCCCAAAGTAATACTGCTGGAAGGCTAATTTTTAATATAAGTGAAGTAAATTTAAGCACGAATAAACATCTATAACAAAAAAAA
>VZTE01002610.1:1024029-1049860 GCA_013397775.1 Eulacestoma nigropectus | reverse complement strand
AAAAAAAAAAAATTCCCATGCCTATCCTTATTAATATGATAGGATAGTTCTATCAACAACTCTCAAACACTTCTATAGCTTTTCTTTACCCAACAGGTTCTTAAAGACCATTTCAAATTTTACATATACAGGAGAATCATATTTAATGTTCACCTGCTCTACAGTGCATTTAATGGAAACAAGACAGGTAAAACTTGGCTGAAAAAAAATAAGGTAAAGTTTAACAATTAAAAAGAACACCTGAGATCCAAGAATACCAGCTACTCTCATATGCCAATCATACACTGCATTCCAAATAAGACAGAAAACAAAGTAAAATGTAAGCACAAAAGACAAGAAAGTGCTATAGGCAGTTGTATTAAATTCATTTTTCCAGTACTGCAGAAAAGAAAGATATGCAAAGGACAAAAGAGTCATCATCATCCTTCTGTAACATGAAGTAAAAAAGGAATATCTCAACAAAACCATA
Organism: Eulacestoma nigropectus; assembly: GCA_013397775.1. Classification (NCBI taxonomy): domain Eukaryota; kingdom Metazoa; phylum Chordata; class Aves; order Passeriformes; genus Eulacestoma; species Eulacestoma nigropectus. The sequence goes on along the minus strand of VZTE01002610.1, from coordinate 1,049,391 downwards.
AGCCGAAATGAATCATCTCTTCTCTAGAGCCTGAGGTGAGGGACCCTGGATTCTTACCCAGATCAACTTCTATAAATCTCAAAATTCAAACCTCAATTTTTATTCCCCCTTATCATCTTTCACCTCCATGATGCTCCTGCATACAGTTTATACATTTTTATTTAAGCTACCCTCTCTATTCCATTTCCTCTCCTTCTACTATTCACCAGTTCCCTCTGCTGTTACATTAAACATATATATATAAATACATATATTTTTTTTTTTCTTATTGTTTGTCTGGTCCCAACTACCCCTAGTGCTGGTAATGCTGATAATTACAATCTAATGTAGGATTAATCATCTTAAATTTGAAACAGAGATTGCAATTCAGTTTGGAAGCCAACACTAACCATTTCATGTTTATTTGAAGAAATTAGATAAACTACACAAGAACATTTTGGTAAAATAATTTATAAGGAGATGGGAAATAAGAATTATTGGTATTTACTTAGCCTGCAACACTTTCTGGCAGCAAACAGTTTAAGGAAGCACTTCAGAACAGCTACTTAATCTGAATTTTACAGATAGAAAAGGAGTATTTTCTCACAGAATGCACAGTATCTCTGCAATCCCAGCTATTGAAGCTGTTCAAGTCTCTTTGCTGAAGCTCTCACTCAGTTTTACCCCATTATGAGCTGTGACTCACGGAACACAACGTGTTCAAGAATCCAGCTGGAAATTACCACTGCAGAACATCTGTCCTTGCTCTTCAGCTTGCCAGGCCAACCTTAGGGTTCCCAGACAGAAAACGACTCACTGACACAAGGAAAAACAACTTTTTATTACACTTAACGGACTTTAGCAATGACAGCGTGCAGGTTTGGTTTGCTCATTTAGTGAGATCTGTTGCACATCTGCTTTACAATTATAAGCTCAATTTTTCCTTCAGCATTTTGTTTTTCTAGGGGTTTTCATAAATAGTACTTTACAACAGCCACACAAGAATATATATTATTATTTCTAGTACAAAAACCCAAACAAATATATTAAGGAAATTCAGTTCATGGCTCCATCAAGCTAACTAGCTATTAAAAATGAGTTTATACATAAGCAACATATCATCCAGCTTATATCTAGCATCTACTAATTGAAGACAACTTCTAAATCAAGATGCAGAACAAATACAGTAGAACCTTATAAGGCTTGTTTGTCGATCAGCAGGCCACTGAATTGCTAAACTGGACCATTTAGCAAGCAAGCATATCCATCATCAGTAGAAATGCTACTCTGAAAAATGTGCTTTAAATTTATTTTGACAAGGGTAATTTTAACTATAAACATGCTTCATATTTTACAGTAAGTTGTTCTAGATTTTATGCACTTATTTATAATACTTCACTACATTAGCTGATATTTTAAAACATCTAAAAATTGATTAACGAAGCTTCCCCGCTCTTCCAAACAGCTTACAAAATAATTTAAAGCAAGCATAAACATGAAGCAAAAGTTAAATGAAAAGTGGTTATTTGATGAATTCTTGCACACAGTATGCTGGAACAAAGAAATTCTGTTTTAAAACCAATAGGAAAAATGATCAAACAGACTTGAACAGCACCATTACAGTGCTTGGGGATTAAGTTTTCATGAGAAGCTGTCATGGTTTTGTGTAAAATAATGAAGTGTCACATAGCACAATTTTGTTGTATACAAGCAAACAAACACAACCACTCAGAAGCTTTGTAGAAAAATTGTCATATAATAGCAAGGGACAATTTAACATCCAAACAAGTTTCAATAAAACCACGCCTGGTTAAAATCTACACTTAGGATTGAGAATTCCATTATAAATCACATCTTCCAAACAAAAAATGCACACTTATTTTTATTTTTTAAACCGAACACAGAAACCAGTACATTTTTGATAGGATTATAAGAAGTAGCAAAAGAAAACGTGATCATTCACTGTAACTTTCGATATCAGGAGACAATGGGTCTCTTGCTCCTTGTAAACTTTTTGACCGATAAAATGAACAGAAGACTCCTCCTGCTTTGGTCTCTAATATTACCTAAGAGTTATTGTGTAAGTTTAGGAAGTTGTTGAATACATGTAACTTTAACGGGGAAATCAGCTTCAAGTCAATATTGCAAAAAAGGGCATAGAACAGAAATAATAGCAGCAGTCCCACTGTCACATCACTCACAAACCTCACAAAAATGAGAAGCAATGCTAGACATAGAAAGTTAGAACCACTGAAGTTATGATACAGACAGACAAAAATTCCACAAACCCCCTACTTTAAAGCACCCTGGTACCAAGTTTCATTCTACCCAATCTCACACAACAAATCCTATTTCACACAGAAGTGGTTCAAAGCAGATTTAGTACAACTAGCTTGCTTTGCCCAGTTATTAAAAGACATGGGGAAGGAAATAAAAGAACTGTGCACACTAAATTCCATGGTTCCCACATCAAACCAGTTATTTTTTCTCACCTGTAACCTGTGTCTTGTGTCATGTTTAAGACAACACCCCATACGTTTTTATTGCTTAAGGTATAAAAAGCACTACCCAAATTATAGATGAAAATAAGACTAACCTTCCTTAAAACATCAGAGGATGTTTTCTTTAAGAACGAGAAAATTAACCCAGAGTTGTGTTCCAAATCTTCTACTTAATTCTGTTTCGATTCACAGGGAGGTCACTCCCCCCCACGCTGACCTGTTACCCCGAGTACTTATCCCTAAGATCCTACATTGTAAGCAAACACTGCCCTCTTGTGCACTGCAACATCCAGGAGACAAAGTTCCACTTCGGGGGTTGTGGAGAACATGCAACAAAAATTTTATACTGGTTGCCTTTCTTCATGCATAGTTCCTTAATTAAAAAAGTTTTTAAAAGGGCTGTTATTTTAAAGTGTCAATAAAAATACTCCTTTGTGTTGTCAGGCAAGTATCTGGCACCGGCCAAATTACAGTGATTAAAAAAAACAGACACTGTTTCAATTTCATTTACAGAAATAAAGTTTATTTGAAATTTTAATAAAAAGCAGTGTCAGCAATTCACAAGCACCATGAACCCAAAGAGTCTAATAGGTTTTAGAAAACATTCCCAGTAGTGCTAGCTGAAGTCTCTTGACCCATGAGTACTTCCATAACATCAAGGTTTGTGGATAGGAATTACACTACACAAGAGTTATATGTTAATGTTTTTTCCCACCAGCACAGGGTTCTTTATTATGTTACTCTCACTTCAAGCTGGCAGCCAAAGATCTCAAGACTCTCCAGTGACTTCTCTCTGACCAGAATGATATCCACTAAACACAAGGCACTCTTTCCTCCAGAGGTTTCCCTTCATTCAACATCTGCACTCAACAGCAAGTCATCCACATATACATCTACAACTATAAAACTCTACTTGCTCACTCACCTAGAACAGAAAAAAAACAAGAACTGTCACAGCTTCATAAAGGTCTCAACAAACAAAAGCTCACACCGACACAAGTGTGTTTTCATTGCAGTAATGCAAAGGTAACCCCGAGTTTACAAATCCTCTTAAAAGCTTACAACAAAATCAGCAAAACAACTAATCTGTGATAAAAGGTGGGGGTTTTTTGTGATATGTAAATCTTACAAATAATCTGCGTCTGACTGAATTTGAATGCTGGTAGCAAGACCACATTTCCCTTGATCTCCCAAGCCTGTTTTCATTGTACTCATTTGCATCAGCAAGACATGCTTTTGCTATGCTCATTTCCCCCTCCCCAAGCTCTACTGCAAGTTCAAAAGTCTTGGCCCCTCCAATGTATCAGGTATGAATTAATACCCTTCCTTAGCCGAACACAGCAGCAAAGTGGAAACAGACACTTGCAAGGCAGTTTTCTTTGAAAGGAACTGCAGGGACAAATGGTGACAATGAAGCTCTAGTTATAAAGTAAAAAGGTCAAAAGTTCAGACAGGCATAAGGATTACAAAACTACAAGTTTTTCAGAGTTCTCCCCAGCCCAGGTTTAGACAACCAGGGTCAAGAAGTAGCTTTCCAATTAAAACCCTATAAGGATACTCTGTCCTTTGAACTTCATAGGGAAGGAGAAGAAAAAAAAAAAAGAAGACAATTTTCTGATTTAGACATTCTTTTGAGGACCCATCTTGAAATCAAATAGATAAACGGCATCTGACAACAGCTCACCTAAAGCAAACACTCGGTATCCCTTGGCTGCCTGTGTGGGGGAAGCTGGGATGAGGTAATCATGTTCTCCTGTATTAGTGTGCTGACCCTTTGTAGGGCATGAAATTAACCATCAGCAAGGAAAAAATCTGCTACTGCTTAAACTACTTTGCTACGCAAAGTGGCCTTAAAATGAAATATGGGGATTGAATTTCTTCTGGCAGATTAACTTGTCTAACCTCTCTGCAGGCATCTCTTCCTGCTGAACTCATTTGAGAAACTATTCCAGACCCTACTGGGTGCACAGGTCTGTGACAAACAAATGCAAAAGCAACTCTTATTTTATTTCAACAACATTAACATCAGCTTTGTGGAAGATCAGGAGCTGAACATTAACAAAAGAACAGAAGCTTAAAAAACCCCATAGTGCTGTGACAGAAACTACCCCATCTCAGTGTGCAATTTTACCAAAAATACCACCCGAAACCTCTACAGCAACAGAAGAATGCAGTAGTGACAAAAATATCAGTCCTGCATCTTGCAGTCATTCCTTTAGTGCACAGACCAAGTGTAAGGCTGATGCGGGTGCTTTCATACTGCTTGGGACAAGCTAAGAACTGGCCCTTAAGGTTCAGTTACTCAAGTTTGTTTGCTCTCCTTAGAAAGTCAGGCACAAATGGCTGTAAACATTGTTTTTGTTGCATTACCTGAGACAAGATCCTGCCAAAGCACAGGAAAAGTCTGAAATTTTATTTTAAAATAAATATTTCTTATTGTTTGAAAGAGTAAGACAAAAAGAAATAAATAGCACAGTCCAAGCTATACAGCTACCCACTAAATTAATGCCTTCCTGCCACAGACACACAAGAGCCTTAAAAGAATATAAACCAGTATGGTTTAAATACAAATGAAAGGCATGATGTAGTACACCAAGTGACTATTATTTATTCCATTCCAACCTTGACTATCACCTTCCAGCTAAAACTTAAACAAAACATCTTGGGTGAAACTGTCTGCAACATTTCCAATTCCCAGCATGCAGGTGAAGGAAAAAAAACCAACCCAAAACAAAACACTTTTGATTTAACATTTGATATGTTTTGTTTTCAAGGACAAGCTTTGCAAGAAAAATGTAGCCACACAGAATGAAATACAACTTCCATTTTTCATTCCATTTGGTCTGCTCAAATATTCTGCATTCATTTAATCCTAAGGTATTGTGTCTGAACAAGCATCTTGTTCAGAGTGACTGTGAGAAGTATTCACAAGGTCAAGCACTACCTGGCACAGCATGACAAAAATGCAATACTAGATTCTGACATGAAAAAATCCACTTCAGGAATTAGCTACATACAGAAGTATGTTAAAGAGTGGTAAATAGTAACATTTAATCTGTGAGCAGATTTATCAGCTATGTACAGCAAAGGAATTAACCCTTAGAGCACTCTGGGAGCACAGAAAAGATGACGGTTACAAGACAGAGATAACCTGGGACACCACTGGTGAAAATGGCACTCTGGAAGAGAAGAGCCAGAAAGTGACTCCTCAGAAGGAAACCCTTGAGCTCCTCACCTTATGGGAGACCTGAGTGAACAATGCTGGTGCTACCTAGCCACAGCAGACAGCATTTCCATGAGATGCGATCACTCAAGGGGAAGACAACTAGTTTATACCACCTTCAGTGAAAAAAGAGAGCTTCAAACAATAAGATGCAATAACATTTTCACAGCTGTAGCTTCTCCTGCAAACCCTGCATGCACATGACTAACACAGACGTTTGAAGCAGCCCTCTCATCTCTGTTGTCATTCCACCTTCCAAATCCTCACATCCAGCTCCCTTGCCCAAAGGCATCCTACCCTTAGTTTTTCTGCAGATTTTAACTTCCACCTATAGCTACCCCAGGATTTGAATTCAGAACAGTGGTATTTTAAAGAGTTATGGGAAATATGAGGTGCAGAATAAACATAGGAGGATAAAGCACTTTGCACTTAAGTCTTATTTAAAAACCATATATAGAGAAAACGTGTAGTAATAAGGAAATCACAGATTCCATCAAAAAGAAAAGAGTAGTGACATTCCTGGTTGCAGAGAAAATGTTTGGAATGGTGAAACCTTAACACTTAGTGACAAGGAAGTAGATGAAAATAACCTAAATTTTTCAAGTATCATTATCTGGAAGGACTCACTTTCCATTCCTGAAGTGGTGAAAAAGTTGGCATTATTGAAACACACATGAACACCGAAGAATGTATCCTGTTACACAAGACATGCTACACTTCAGTTTGAGTTTCACCAAACCTGCAAGCACCTAAATAGTCTCACAGGCACAGATCAGGTTTTATCATCAAGGTTTCACCTTTCCAAGCTGGTAGTAAAAAAAAAGCATCCACTATCAAGATACATCTATGTTATCAAGCAGAAAACTGAATTTCCTAATTCTTTAAACTATTAACACAATACTGCATTTTCTCTACAACCCTTTCTTAACACACAGAATTGCAATAAGTCACACTAATCAACTGTTTTCAGTAAGATCCATAACCTGGTATAACCAGAATGAAGCGAGTTGGATGTGCTTATGTGTCTGAACTACCATACGTAAAGAATCATTTCTGCTGGGAAGAAAACTGTCATGTCATCTCATCCAGTTCATGGCCTTCTCCCTGCACGGCCTATCATAAAGCAAATCTGAATAATTTATTCAGCTGATGTGAACAGCTGCGCCTACATACTTCAAAGATCTTAATAAAAATAACAGAAAGCAATGAGAAGTCTGTCTATCAAACAGCCACCCCAAATAAGTGGTAAAGTTATTGAAAAATTAAACTGGTTAAAGATGATTTCGAAGTTTTCCCATGCCCCCTTCATGAGAAAGTTTACACCACTCAGATTACTTGCTTCTGGCAGAAAGGAATGTCTGACTACAAGCGACTCTTCAGTACATCCAAGGAACACTTGCCAAAGTAAATTTTGCTCTTTAGAAGATAATCAGGTGCTTACAATTACTGAAGAATGATAAGGGATTATCAAGTACAAGAGATGACTACAAGACCACAGGTTTCTGGAATTAAGCACACAGCCACTCCTCCTTTGCAGCTGTGGAGCACACATTGATGATACAGAACATTTTACTGCTGGTGAAACCAACAGATAAGTAAATATCTATTATCCTACCCACAAAAAGCACAAACAATACAACGCAGTTACCGCTAACACAACTTACAAATAACAGAACCATTCAAAAGGGGGTTAAATTCATACACTCATAAATTCATACACTCATTTTCATGAGTGAAAAGTAACTCAGCCTGAACCTCCGTCTAGCCGAGAAGAAACTACAAAACTACCACCAAGTTGTCACTAAAGAGACACTGGCAGAGAAAACAGAGGAACTGAACTTGCAGGCTGATCCCCGCAGTTGCATCAACCTTAGACTAATTTAAACTCGTGCAGCTGTGACTCGATCACATCCTTAGTCAAGCAGCGACCACCTGTCAACGCTTTTTAGAAGAAATAAAGAGGGAAATAGAACAAGGTGAACTAATTTAAAATGAGTCATAATGCAAATCAGATTAACCTTCCGATGTCACCTACGAAGACTAAAACGAAGAGTTACCAAAATCCACGAAATTATTTCTAAGCCTAAAATTATCATGTTAGAACTCCCTGGTCCTCCAAGACAACACAGGTATGTCCAGCAAGTATATCACAGCTCTCAACTACAGGCAACGTCAAATTCTGACAACTTTAACAGGCAAGAAAATAGAAATTTATAGAGCCGTTCGATGTCATTAATAGGGCCTCCATACAAAATAAATAAAACTTTTTTTTCAGTAAGTGTAAGAAACCTGAGCACACCTGACCATCCAAACAGCGCCCCAACAACTCACGTGTGCACAGTGCTTTTCTATGAGCACTGGTTCTTTATTCGAAGAGCAACTACGAGAAAGCGTAGCAAAGTCACAAGGTCTGTGAAAAACCTGACCCCCCCCCCCCGCCCCCTCGGTTGGGCACAGCCGGAGACCCCGGCTCCCACCACGGACACGGGCGGGCGCAGCCCCGCGGGGCGCGGACCCCAACGAGGGCTGGGGCCCCCCGGCAGGCACGACAGCCACCGGGGCGGGCCGGGGCGGCCACCCCCGCGCCCCCCTTACCGCCGATGATGGTGCGGATGAGGGAGGCGTGCCCCGGGCAGTCGACCAGCGTGAACTGCAGCTCGCCGGGCCCCGGGCCCAGCTGCGGCGGCAGCGCGGTGCGCAGGCAGGAGAAGCCCAGGTCCAGCGTGATGCCCCGCGCGCGGCTCTGCGGCGCCCGGTCGAAGGCGGCGGTGGAGCCGGTGGTGCTGAGCGCCCGCGCCAGCGCCGTCTTCCCGCTGTCGATGTGGCCCAGCACTCCCACGTTCACGTTCAGGACGCGGGCGGCCATGGCTGCGCTGCGCCCGCCCGGTCCGTCCCCACAGCGCCCCTGCGGCAACGCGGGCCCCGCCGCCGCCGTTCCGCCCGCCGGGGGCCCGTGCGCACGGTGAGCCGGCAGGGCACGGGCTGGGCAGAGGCCGCGCTGGGCTGCTCCGTGCTGCGCGTCTCGTCCGCTCCGCGCCGGGGCACGAGAGCCAGCGGCCCGGCAAATGCCCAGCTCACCTCCCTGCTCCGCGCTGCCCCTGCCAGGCACCCCCTGCAAGGAGAGGCAATTTCAGCAGGTTACTTGGAAGGCCACATGCCCAGCAGCTGGGCCCTCTCCCCGGCGTGTGCCTGGCCTGAGGGAGGGCTGGGAGCCAGCAGCCCTGGGAAGGGGCACTGTAATTGCCCTGAGCATCCGCACCTTCGCTCTCATCTCGCGCACGCTAATTAGACACTGCAGGGCTGCTTAAACCCCCTCACTGTCACATCACCCCCTCCATTCTGCCCCCAATCACACCCTGGGACTGCTGGAACTGTGGTGACCAGTTTTGATTTCAAAGTCGCATGCACATTGCAAACCCACGTGAAAAAGCAGGTCACGTTTGGATCATTTACTCTCCTTACACTTAATAAATTCTAGGCTTGCATAATTCATTTTCCTGTAAAAGCATATTTAAGTTAGGTAAGATGCTGCTTTAAAAATCATATCCTTAATGGATTAAGAATCCAAGATTATTAACAGTGATGAACAGCTCTCCTGGAAACCACCACTACCACCACCGAAACAGACAACAACAGGTAGATGAACATTGGAGAGGCCTGAGGGCATTTCAGAGGCTAAGGTAGGATCACTTCACTGATTTAAGTCACTTGGCTTTACTGATAACCCAGGGAGCACAGGGGGGCAAATGTACTACAGGATAAAGCTTAACACATGTGCTCGGCATTTCAACAGTGACTAAGGAGCCCAAAGTACCTCTTCAAATGATAACAGCTCTTTACAAACCAAGAAACCAAGACCATGTCATGGACTTCCCACAGCTGTCAAAGTAGACTAAACTTGTTCTATGTTCTACTCTTTTTTTCTTTGAAAGCAGTGCTGTTGTTTTTCTGCTCACTCTGTGCTGTAATACATATTGCTCATAGTAATAACATTCACATCTGAATAACTAATGAATGAGCCAGAAGTGTAAAATGACTTGCCTAAGGCTACTGTCAACATCGTGCATTTGGGTTTTAGGCTTTGACTCCAAACTCCAGGCTTTTTCTTACAAAGAAAGCTGGTTTATATAACAACATTTTCAATATAAAAGAGTTTGGTTTAAAGCTGGATGCAAATTGCTCCTCCTTCCCAAACACACGGAAGTCAAGATGACAGAATCAATGACTCAATGAAAAGGGGGAAAAAAATTCCATTTCTTCCTAGCACTCAGTGTTGAGAGACAACTGTCTCCCTAAAGTAAAGACGTGAACTCACAAGGAATACTGAGCTAGCCTGGCTAATCAGCTTCTTGAGCAGAGTAGTTCAGCCTGATGGAAGCTCTGTCATGGGAGCCAAATTAAGCTTAATGTCACTTTTCAGACCAAGTTCCCAGGCTTTGAATAGTTTCCTGTTAAATCATAACGCTCATATACACTTCCTTGTGCTGAATCTGTTACATCAATATGCACTTGCAAAGGGAAGGGAAAGTTTACATTAATTCCCATAAAGCCCTAAACAGTTAGAATCCACACAGATATCCCTGTATCATATTACCTACCCTTTACTTCTTTTCTCTTAGCATTATTAGATGAGTTCAGATGGAAGAGGTGGGAAAATATCTGATTCTCAACCAGAAAAGGTTTTATCCAGAGGTCCTCCCAAATCTTCTAAAAGAACAGCCATTTTCAACAAGCCTTGACAAAGTAGAAAGGTCTATAACTTTCTACAACTCTTGAGAAAATGGGCAATGATGTCAAGGAGGTCCCATTTCAATACTTGCAGTGTAAGAGGCCACAGCAGAGCTCAGGTGAGATCCATTTTGGTCTGCCAGCTTAACAAAGAGATGCATTTTGCTCAGCCAGAATTTAGAGGGATACTGGACAGAACTTATGGGATGAAAAAAAAGATAATTCTTTCTGTTAAGGATAGCTAAGGAAGGAAGATAAAAATCCACAAGAAAATGGGTTTAATTCCACTCTTCACATAATAACAGTAGCCCTTCTTTTAGTCTTGAGTGACCTGCAAGGAGGAGGAGTATCAGGTAGAAATGAGGGTTTGGTTTTCTCCCTTTAGACAACAAAAACATTTGCAACTCTCTAGATAGGGAAGCAATTGTTCTCATGTAGAGGGAAGGAAAAAAACCCAATGCCTACAGCTTTGTTGTTACCACTCAGAACATACCTCTGTCTCCAGGATTTTAGAGCCTGTGGATCTGATTTTGCCACGTATCACTTGAGGAAATATTAGAGTGCACGTAGTACCTGTGAAATGAATTACTTAAATCACCAATATCGAGAAGAAATCAAATCTGACAGACATAAGCACTTTCAGTCAGCGTTTAGAAAGGCCCATTCTGTTACCATACAAAGTTTTAGAATTACTTACAAATTTGGAAATTAAGATGTGGCATTTGGTAAGACACATCACTCCTATTGCTTTGAAGAGGAGAAAAAATTCAGCTTCTTTTGCAGGGAACAAAACAAGACATGACCACTACCACCACCACTCCCTACCCCCCCACGAAGATCTTGGTATTACTAAGAAGGAGCGGGGAACCTGGCAAAATGAAAGAATCCCAACTCTCCAGATTTTTCTATATCCCTCACAAAATCTGTAGCATTTAGCTATTTTCCTTGTTTTCCCCTAAATATACCATTCCCCATCCCTGTTGTTCTCTCCTATATGGAATTTCTTCCTTAAAACATGTTCACTTTAATTGCTAAAGTTTATGGACTCATGGGAGAAAGGGCAGGAAGTCAGACTTTTGGGATAGGGTAAAAATGTAAAGGTCATTCACACACTCACACACACGTACTCTCTCTCACTCCAAAAATAATACACTATTTGACAGTTTCAGGATTCAGCATGTCCCACTGAAATTTGAAAGCTTATGTGAAACTAGGCCACGTCCTGTAACCTCAAACATTTAGTCTAGGAAAACAGCTCTCAAGTCTCCAGCTCCCACATCAGGTATCGCATGACGTCTGTGCCAAATAGGAGACCTCAAACCAGGGGGCAAAAGAAACGTTGGTAAAACGAGTTGATTAAACCTGGGGAATAACAGTTCAGACTGTTAGTGACAGGTATTATTTTTTCTAGTTAGCTGGCTAATGAAATATTAAATTATACTCAAAGCATCCATAGAATGAGCTGGGCAGCAACCTACTTATGTTCCATCTGGTAGCCTGGACAAAGGAGAAAGAAGACTCATGCCTTGCAACTGAATTATTTTATCCTCCCCCTCTAATATGTTAACTATTCAAAAAATCACAAAAATCATGTAAAAGTTGAGGTTTGATATTTCCTCATACTGATGCACCACAACACAAGACACTAGCTATAAAAGATGATTTACACTATTGAAGTTCTGTTCTAAACTTCCCAGTAGTTCCACTTGTACTCTGCTCTTCCTGGGGAATAAACAATTAATCCTGTGTGGTCTAAAGGATTATTGTTTATTTTCCCTCATCTGAATGTCCTCTTTTGCCCCTCTTTAACTGCAACTTCAGGACAACGCTCAAAGAACAAAAGGAATGAATGAAACAATCAATACAATGAGCAATGGGGCACAGTTAAGTAATACTTGTGAGCAAACAAGAGGGAGACGCCAGCCTCACATTTATCCAGCAAACTGTTTTTTACTGTTCTTATTTCTATTGAGATACAAACACAAACCCAAATAATTTTAATCACGTTTTCTGCAGCTCAATATTAATATTGTACCTTTATTGTGGCAGCAGATTTTATTTACTGAACAGCAATGGTCACTAGCAGACAGAAGTTTTAGGCTCTAAATTCTGGGTTTGAGACATTTTATTGCTGTAGACAGACAATTAACACTCTGTTTGTTATCCACTTTAAGCAGGAAAAATCCCTAATTGGTATTTCTAAAGTTAAAGAACCTTATGTAGCGTATCTGATTTTTATAGACATAGAATATTTCTATCTTTCCTCCAAGTTACAGTGAAGATTAATAGCAATTCTCTATTCCTACCGTCTACATTCCTGTATATTGAATTTCACCAAAAATAAATAAGCAAATATTACTAAATAGACTTTGAAATGCCATAATTTCAAAAACAGGTCTTGCTGCAACATCAAACAAGATAACATGGACCATATGGATAGGTTTCAGTCTAAGTTAACAAATTATTATGTATTTCACCCTTTTGCAAAGGAGGGTCATACCTATCCTGAACCCCTTGATAGCAACATCACTGCCATCAGAGCTCCTACCAGACTTGCTAATTATTCTTCCAGAACTGGCAGAAACTTGAACTCTGACCAGACTTACCCACAGCACTTGCGGCAGTCTAATGCACTGGAGAAATCAAAGTTGTATATTTGCTCTTTTACAAAGGAAAAAGTCTGCAGCTCAGTACCTATTAGGCATTTGTGTTCTGTGACTAATATGACCCTGAGAGGATGTACAGAGTCTAATGGCATACACACTTTTCTAATTATTTCAATAGCTCATATTTGTTAGTCAAAAATTCTTAGCTGAACAGTGTATAGCAGGATACCCTTACAAAGGTGTTGAACCACACGTGTGCAATAACATTGTAATTACAGTTTTAAACTAGAGTATGTAAATATAAACTGACAGAACAATTAAAAAGAAAGCAACAAATAGCAAAGTCTTTTTTTTGCCAAATGACATTTATAACAAAACTAATGGAAGCTCTTCAACAAAGAGGGAGTGAATAGCATGTATATGGTTCACTGGGCTTTTGAAAACTGAACCATAACTCCCCCATCCTCCCTAAAACTGCTCTCCAAGCTTGTGCTGTCACAGGACCGCTTTTGCAATTCCCCTGGCAATGCACTGGAAAGCCACGATGGCACCAGACATCAGTCCTGCCTTATACAACATTAGTCCACTGGCTTTAAACATTGCAGACACAGCCACGGTTTTATAATCACAGACAACTCTGTATATCCATGGGAAGAGCCCCCTGTCTATTTTGTGGGAGAAATCACAGTATCTACAAACGAGGAGAACTCACTAGAGCTGCAGGTTCCCAGATCCCATCTAAAATTTCACTGGGAGCGATCCCCATATTAAGCTTTTAAACCCTTCATAGAAGGTGCAGCAGAATTACCACCAAACCACAGTTAGGAGCTGTTACAGCCTAAAAGCTGTAGCATCACAGAGCTCATGAAACACGGATGTTTCTGCGAGGCCATGAAACGACCTGCTGAGAAGCTGGAATGTTTTTACCCATTTCAATTGCTCAAAGCTCATAAGGAATACGTGCTGTAGGTGCAGCACATGTCACAGCCTCAAATGCTTACAGGAAGGCTTTCGAGATGTGGAATAGAATTATTCTGAATGCTAAAACCTACTGAGCAACACCGAACAGGTAAGAGACCACCCTTACTTTCAGGGGAGTTAGACTAGATGATCTCCAGTGGTCCCTTCCTTAACAATTCTGTGAATCTTTGACAAAGTTTTAAAAAACACCCTTGGAAAGCCTCAGCTTATTTTTGTGAGCTAAAGCCAGCCGAGGTTTTGATAAGGCTCAGGGTTCTTGGCGCACTGTCAGCGGCTGTGGGCGGGCAAGCGACAAGACAAGGAGAGAGGCAGCAGCCCCACACCGAGCCAGCCCTGGCAGCGGGGAGAAACGCTGGCTCCAGCGCCAAATCGGATTCTAGGAAGGCAGAAAGTGCTGATGGTGCTGCAGGGCCAAGAAACTTGCGAGCAAGAGCGAGCTGGTTCCGCCTCCAGGAGGGCTCCGCTCGCCTCTCCCCAGACCGCCCTTGCCGATTCAGAGAATCGCAGAACCACTGAGGTTGGAAAAGACCTCCGAAAGCACAGAGTCCAGCACATGACAGACCACCCCTTCTGACCCAGACCCTGGCACCGAGTGCCACGTCCAGTGTTTCCCTGAGCCCCTCCAGGGACAGTGACCCCGCCACGTCCCCGCTTCCCCGCCCGGCCCGACTCCTCCGCAGTGCCCGCGCCCGCCCGGACCCTCCGCGCGTGCCGCACGCGGAAACGGGCGGGCGGACCCTAAAAACCTGCGCCCCTGAGGGTGACGGGCAGGTCCCGCGCCCAATCAGCGCCGAGAGTCCCGTCACGGGGGCCAATGGCGGGGCGGGGGCGGGGCGCGTCGGGCGCGCGCCGGGAGCCCCGGTAACGCGCGGGCCGCGTGAGAGGAGCGCGGGGCGGCCGGGCCGGAGCTGCCCCTGCCCTGCGCCTGCCCTGCACCTGCCCTGCGCCTGCCCTGCCCCTGCCCTGCGCCTGCCCTGCCCCTGCCCTGCGCCTGCCCCGCCATGAAGATCGAGGAGGTGAAGAGCACCTCGAAGACCCAGCGCATCGCCGCCCACAGCCATGTCAAGGGGCTGGGGCTAGACGAGAGCGGCGCCGCCAAGCCGGCCGGGGCCGGGCTCGTGGGGCAGGAGAATGCGCGGGAGGTGAGTGCAGGGCCGGGCCGGGCCGGGCCGGGCCGGGCCGGGGCGTCTGATAAGTCCCGACAGCGAGTGAGAGTCGTGCCTGGGCTCCCCCGTGGCGCTGCTGCGGTGTGAGATGCGATGGGGGCGATCGGGGCTGTACTTGCTGCGCTCCCGCTTCGCGCAAGGACGGTGACGGTCTCCCGGGTGTCGGGCGTAGAAATTGGGTGTTACAGGCAAGGGAACCAACCAAAAGTCAAAAGATTTGATGCAAGGAGGGATTGGAGCATCTGTTTCAATGCGGTGCTCGGATAAAACCGTCATAGAATCACAGGGTGTTTTGGGTTGGAAGGGATCTTAAGGATTATCTCGTTCCAACCCCCCTGCCGTGGGCAGGGACACCTTCCGCTGGACCAGGTTGTTCAGAGCCCCATCCAGCCTGGCCGTGATAGAGGATCTGTAGAAGATCTGCGGCTCAGACAGCGAAGATTAATTTCCTGCTTTACTTTCAAACCTCTTTCCGCGTGTGGGACTGTGGGAGGGAAAAGGAGTCAGAGCTCACAGACTGAGTTATCTTGTCTGTGATTTTTAATGTCTGTGTCAGATAAAATGAATGTAGAAATAACATTTTTCTGATCTTATTTTTCTTTTTGTGTGCATAAAATTGAAATCTTAATTTTTGTAAAACCTATTATTTCTAAACTCTTTAAGTAGTATTGGAAGAAAAGATACTATAGCAATATTTGTGTTAACGGTGTAAATACTTAACTTACAGGCATGTGGGGTTATAGTGGAGCTAATCAAAAGCAAAAAAATGGCTGGCAGAGCTGTGCTGTTGGCAGGACCTCCTGGAACTGGCAAGGTATTATTTCTCTATTTTGTTATGAAATAAAGTATTTCCAGATCTATTTTAGTATGTTGCCAAAACCGTTTTAGGGTAGTGGTTACAAAATGTTTTCATCTACCAGAATTTTTTTTCAGTGTATTGATATCGTTTCCTACTTTAATATTTTTACTTTTGCCGTGTCATCGATACTGGCAGTACCCGGTGGTGTGTTCAGCATCTTTAATGTGAAACCATCTCTTGTAGGTTACTAAACACATAGGTAACATAGATTTTTCTGAAAAAGCTTTACTTTTATATTAAAAATTACTTTTATAGCCAGAATAGTTTTTGTTTGGTTTACTTTTTCCCCCATGCTATTTAAGGCTTTTTGCATCTGTATCAGATGTCAAATTCAAATGCCCAGTATTGTGTCTTTAAGGCTTTTTAGAAGTCTTTGGCCAAAGTTACCTGTGTTGGAGGAGGGTTGTTACATGTGAGAAATGTATGTCAGACGGAGTAGTCTTACCATTGAATTGGTAGTTGATATGTAGAAGGTGATACAATGAGGAAAGTTAACTTTGTGCAAAGAGAATCCTTTCTTAATTCTCTTCAAAATTAATGTCTGGGTTTTGTATTTGTTTTTTTTTTTTTTTTTTTTTTTCCTCTTAAAGACTGCTTTGGCTTTAGCTATTGCTCAGGAACTGGGAAGCAAAGTTCCCTTTTGTCCTATGGTTGGAAGTGAGGTCTATTCCACTGAGATCAAGAAAACAGAAGTTCTAATGGAAAACTTCCGACGTGCAATTGGTAAGTGTCGGGAAAAGAAGAATTAAGTATTTGCATGATACTTATTTTGCTTTTTCCCGGTCATCTAAAAAAAAAGAACTTTCCAGTGGTCACAATGTTCTCAGATTTTTGTATGCTCATTTTCTTCAGTGCTGATTCTAATTTAGTGAATCTCTTTCACACTTAGTGGAGTCAGGTTTTCTGTTTACGAACTGTAACTTCATTATTGTATTACAGTTTATACTTCACCAAATTATTCTCTCACCCTCCACACTCACCTCTCCATTTCGCCTGTGACTGAATAAAGCTGAAAGAAAAAATTATTTTTAGTTTCTTACATTAGCAGAAATACTTGTAGACAGAAAAATGCTCCTCCTAGGTTTTTTTGGTTTAGTGATTTCACCCTGCTAAACAAACAGTCTTAATCAGGAGCTCCCAAACAGCAGCATTAGCCTGACTTACTGTTCCAGCGAGAGCAAAGAAAGTTCCATGCCAACTAAACAAACACTTTAACGTAATGTCTTCCTCAATTCTACGGTGCATTTACAAGTTTGATGTAAATTGGCTTAATTTGTGATAGAGCCTCAGTGACTGTCTAAAATCTCTTACATGATTGCTGCTGACAGCTGATAAATGCAGATAGAAGTGGCCCTTGTTTGTGTGAGGATTGGCTAAAGAGAGCCCAGTTGATTTTAGTCCTTAACGTATTAGCAGTTAATTTTCCTGTTTCAGTACCGTGTTTTCTCTTGGACTTCATCTGGCAGCAGCAGGGTGAAGAAGTCTATCAGTTCTTCAGTGAAACAAAAGTATTCCATTGACTTTTATAAGAAAGCAACTTTCAGTAGTCTGGTCTTCTGGTTACCGTGAAACTGGCAGGGCCTGGAGGAGGGAAGCCAGTGACTCAGTAGTCTGCAAAATTTCCTTGATGTGATGAAGTTCCCTGTCAGAGGTTTGGAAACTTGAACCAACAGATGAAACTTATGCTATCCATGTTGTCATTTCTAGAGATAGCAGTATTTTAACTCTCTAAGGTTTAACAGCCAGCTACATTGTTAGTTCCCTGCATTCCCTGAATGTCAATAGAGAGACACTTCTAAACAATTATTAATGTTAATGAAAGATGGAACTTCTTTTATTCCTTTCTGTTGAATTCCATGTCACATTTTCATAACACAGCCTTTATTGAATATTTTTATGAGCGTAAAAAAAAATTCTCTGAAATATTTTAAAGGACTAGTAACCACCATTTCTTGTAATGAAACACTTTCCAGTTGGGTTTTAATCTCGAGTAGATTTTAGCTTCCCTGCTTGGTAAAGAAATATTTTACAAGGGTGCATTTTTAAAAGAATGATTATTTGCAGTGGCAGCTGGGTCTGGGTGCAAGGGAGGCTTCAGCTCACGTGTCCGTCAGTACTTAAAGTATTCATTTAGGTTTTATTGAGTTTTGTTTGTTTGTATGGTTCCTTGGTAGCAGGTTCTGTGTACATCATTAGTGCTCATATCATGCATTTTACTTTCAAGGGGTTTAGCCACCTGATTTTTTAAAAATTATCAGATGTTAATATCAATTTTTGTAGTTAATGGTTGGGGTTTTTTTCTTGGAAACAACAAAGTCTGACTGGTTTGGACCCAGAGAAAGTAGGAGTTACTCTGAGTTTACAGAATTTTTATTTTTAAGAGTCTTTTAATAACAGACTTGACATAGTCTCATGGCCAAGTAGTGTTTGGGATGCAGTAAAGAGCTTATAATATGTAAGAAGTAGAAAAGGACAGAGTGGGAAATGAGGAGATCAAATTGTTGTATGGGTTAAAAGAAATTTAACCAGGGAGAGATTAATCCAGTATAGAGCTCATTAGCAGCTGGTGAGGATGATAATAGCAGCTAGTGTTAGAGCTCAGTTGCAATTAAAAATAACTGCTGCAATAGCCACTTCAGTAGTATAACTGTTCCTTGTGTTGCCAAATTGTACCTGCCAGTGAGTCAAGCAAGCACTGTTTAGCTCCATGGAGTGCTGTTGAACTAACACATGAAATAGCCCACAGTTGCTGCCTTGGATTTGTGTCTGATTTGAAAGTAGGAGGTCTCCCTAAGAACTCTTTTGAGAATGAAGTTCATAGTTGACACGTGCAGATTAATTTGAAATCAAAGGATAATCAGCAGCAAGTTCAAAGCATCAATTACCTCTGTTCAGATCATGTTCATCTGTAAATATTTTCTACAGACACATCTCTTAAAAGCACATTAGTCTGGATTAGAGGCAGGCTTCTGAAGCAAATCCTGGGTTTGCCCTCGCTGAATTGGCTTTGACTTGTGTTATGGAACAGAATGAGCACGTGAACTGGATTCTTTTCAGATGAACTGGAACTGGAAGATTCATTGCATGCTTCAGCAGCATACAAATTGTACCCTAAACACAAACAGGCTGCCAGGTTTTCAGAGCAGAATAGAGCTTGTGCTGCAAGTTTAAAAGCAAAACAAAAAAAACAAGCAAACCTGGTCCAATTTGTGGCAATAGCTGTTTCAGTGTGCAGATTCCTATATTGCTTCACACTCCTTGCGTACGAGCCAATGTGATGCAGCCTCGTCTAGGTCAGTTTTATAACTCAAAGGTTCATTAATTTCTGTCTGGTGTTGGCATACCTGAAAAACATTTTAAAAATTACTGAAATTAACTTATAACACAACTTTTTATTTAGTCTTAAGCAAGAGAAAGCAATCATTTCTTACCAAGAATGTGTCGTGTTAGCCACAGTTACACTGTTTCTCGCATTTCAGATCCTGGTCTGAATTTGGGCCCAGTAGAGGGAGACAGACTCATGTTTGTCAGTTCTTTGTAGTCCCTATCAGCAGCTCAAAATTACTGGTGAAGTGTCTGATCTATTTCAAAGCAAAATGAAAAGTTATGGAACAAGGAAAGTTTTATAAAGTCGCAATACACCCAGACTAGGCAGGATGACTTCCTTGTATCTTGTTACAGCCCATTCATTATTTTTGGTATGGCATGTGTGTCTCATAAAATACTTTATAGAGTTTCTTCAGATGTGGATTCTTTGAACTTCTATGTAGTTAGAATGTACATAATTATAGTGGTGGTGGTGATGATAGTGGGTTTGCTTTGAAACAGCCTACCTGTAAATCTCATCAGCTCTATATTATTTATCAATTTAAAATAACCTAGTTATTTAAACAGTATTTGTGACTAGAACAGAAGATACCCAGATACTCTAATGATTGCTTGGCTGTGTGAAGAATAACAAAGTGAGGATGTAATTTTCAGCTATTTTGGAATAGTTTTAAATTTGCATTGTAGCAGTTTCTGCTAAATTTTATCTAGCTCAACTTTTGCTATTAACTTGAAAAATATTTGAAATTATGCATTAATCCTTTAGTAATTTTATGATGTTCTAGCACAATACCTGTTAATCAGTTTATGTAATATTTTTAACTCAGTTGCTAAAATGTAAATTTTTTATGAAGTTACCTTTTTTTAAATCTTTTTGTTAACTTTGCAGGGCTTTTCTGATGGTCCAAAACTTGTGTAAAACTCACTGTTACATTAATGTCACTAGTTTCAGAAGATGATCTGTATTTCTGGCTTTAGCATAGGGGAAAAAATCAAGCAAATTCCTTCTTTGTGGGAGGGAAAAGAGACAGAGGATCCTAACATTTGCTTCAAGAACTAGTAATAATGAATAGAAGAAAGTAATGTCTAAAAGTTTATTAAACTTCTTAGCAGGTCAGAACTTTGGCTGAGCTTTCATTCTGATGCACAGGAATATTCTCACTTAAAATTGAAGAAGAGAACAATAATTCATCTTTCTGCCTTTAAAAGTAAAATATTATCATGAAATGTCATGCAGCCTAATAATATGTTACATTTTGTTAGCAGTAAAGCAGCGGACTCCTAAGTGTATACTGAAACTATTCTGAACAATTTCTTGCAGGGCTGAGGATTAAAGAGACCAAGGAGGTTTATGAAGGAGAAGTCACAGAACTAACTCCCTGCGAGACTGAGAATCCTATGGGGGGATATGGCAAAACCATCAGCCACGTAATTATAGGACTCAAAACTGCAAAGGGGACCAAACAGCTGAAGGTATGTGTGGTAGAGTCTCAGAGATTTCCTTAAGTATTTCAGGTTTGCAGCTTCTATTTTTAGCACTTCTTATTTCCATTTCAAGCTCTTGATCCCCATCTCTGTCATGTGGGGCTGCCAGGATGCTGCTTTCTTTGGCTAGACAACTTTATCCTGACTGTTCATGTTTATCTGCTTTGTGTAGAATATTTGGATATTGGTCTTGTCTCCTACTAATTGAAATAGGAGATAAACCCATCATCACTTGGTTAGCAGCTGCTCTTATTTCTCTGTTTGGCAGCACACAACTGTATGTCTTCAGTGAGTTAAAGGTGAGTTTTAGTAGGAAGAGATCCTGATGCAGTTTTGTAGATCACTAGTACCACAAAAAATGGGCTGAGTTGGCAATCTGAACTTTGTTCTGTTTCAGTCTGTGATACACTCTGACCCTGGCTATAAATTCATGTTCATGGTAATAAACATACGAGAAAGGCCTTGTTTGGTTTGGTTTTCCTGATTGTCAGGAGCCAAATTTTTGAGGATGGCTAGGGAAATATTGCCTGTTTAAATATAAATTGTTCTTTCTGTCACATCCTTTCTTTCTGCATGGAGTGTCATGCTCTGGTGAACATTTGATAGAGAACTGGAAATTGAGCTGGTGTGTTGCCAGCTCAGGCCCACTTTCCTTTTGTTTTCTTGTCTCCATTCAATTTCCCTGTCAGACTAGGAGAGAACTAAAAGCTGTCTCTGTTGTTAAGTATCATCTTTCATTTGTTCACTCTGAAAACAAGGAAATGAAGAGCAAAACTGAATAAACATGTACCAAGAGAAACAAAGGCATCTAATATATTCCACACCCACTCTCGCTCACAGAGCTCCACAGAGGATAAGGACTCAAGAAATCAAGGAACATAATTCAATGCTATAGCCAGATTTTTTTGTAAAAGTTTTCCTAAAAAGCTAGAGAACTACTGTTTCTTAGGTATAAATACATTGTCACATTACTCAGAGGTATGTTTTGTAACTGGTACCATTATGTTTCTGGCACTGTCACTTCCTTTTGGATAGCAGATTTTTTTGGTAAGACAGTTCTGTGCGTCTTTCAGATTTATTCTCTATCCCTACTTCAAATGTTACGGCTTTATAAAATCCTAGAGGTATTGTCGGGGTGAGTTGCAGTTTGTTTTTGTCTGGTGGGAGTGAGCTTCATACTGAATTTCTTTACCTTGATTACCATAACAATATGGAACTGTTTTGACCAACTGTGCTCTTTGCTTGTCTCCAGCTGGACCCGAGCATTTTTGAAAGCTTGCAGAAGGAGCGAGTGGAAACTGGTGACGTTATTTATATTGAGGCAAACAGTGGAGCTGTCAAGGTAAAAGGAGAGTTCTGTTCTGTACTGTTATGCAGGTGTATGTTTCTTGCAGACCTTTCTCTGCCTTTGTCAGAAGGCTCTGTGATTTATTAACCTTAACTGACATGAAATGGTTACATGGAAATTCTAAAAAGAGCCCAGTGCTTTCCTTATCTGGAGAGAAAAGTCTCTTTTGCACCCAAAGAACATGGTGATCCAGTTCACAATTAAGGTCATCTGGCAAGGAAGCTATCACTGATGCTGTCTGGATGAGTTTTCTTTTCTGTAAGATCAAGGCATCTCTAAGGGAAGAGGGGAAAAACCAAGCAACTTTAGTCATTTTCAGGCTGACATGTGCAGTGTATTTAATCTTTCTTTTATCGCTCTGGTATTTTCTCCACAAGATATATACATGTAGAAAGGAATACTGCATTAGTTAGCGTTCTTTTCATATCTGATTTAGAAAGTAGTGTATAGTGATACTTGCTGTTTAATGGATGAGCATAATATTTTCTATCATATAATAAATCACCCACCTACAAAGGAGTCTTGAACGGTTCTCCCAATCTCTGGGTAATCTGCTGGATTTGTCCTTTAGCAAGAATTGCATATGGTTAATAGAAGGGGAGAGAGGAACGGAATATTCTTTCCACTGAAAATATCAGGTGTTTTTCAACAGAGTGTTGAGCTTTGATCAGTAGATAGTGTATGCCTGTTGCTAAGCAGGGAGTGGGATGTCTGGATTGTCAGCTGAAGCTTGTCAGAACTGGAATTGTGAACTAACCCCGTTATCGAGCTCATGTCACTCAAGGTTTTGGCACTGAAATTAATTCTATACCTGGGTTTCTCTTTGCTGTTCCTCAGAGGCAAGGCAGGTGTGATATCTATGCTACGGAATTTGACCTTGAAGCTGAAGAGTATGTTCCCTTGCCAAAAGGTGATGTGCACAAGAAAAAGGAAATTATTCAGGATGTCACCCTGCATGACTTGGATGTGGCCAATGCTCGACCTCAGGTATCTGACTGCACAGATGAAGTCTTTACAGAAAAATTATTTGACATAGATGTGATGTTACCAGAATAATTGAGATGTAGGAAGCTGAGCTAACTCACTCACCCTCAAAGATTCCACTGTAGGAAAAGCAGTAGGTGTTACACATTGAAGGCCAGTCTAGCTCTTCTTTCCTTAGGGAGGTCGTGCTGCAGCTGGCTGCCTCAAGGTCCTGCCGTGGAGGTTAAAGAGGCAGTTGCTTCCTTAGGATTCATGTGCCTGGTCATGGAATCCTGGTCAGAGTAACACTCTCAGCACTACATAGAACGGTCTTGGAGTTGTAGAAGAGCTTCCACACAGGTGTTTGGGATCCACCACCTTCACAGTTAATGCATAATCTAGACCCTGCTCTCTTTCCTTCCACCACTGTGCCCTGTCACTTGCAGGAAAAGAGTGATGTGGGCTGTTCCCTTTGACCAGGAAAAGAGATGATTGCTTTCTCTCCAGAAGGAAAGCTGCCTGCAGGTGTGAGGTAGCAGCAGCCAGACCTGCATAATTTCATTTACTGGAAGTTCTGAATGCTGATTAATATATTCTGCTCTGTGTTTATGGTTTCATGGCCATGAAATGGAAACTGCAAGGACTGTGATACTAAGTGTTTTTGACTACTGTGGATTCCGTTGATGTCCTCACTTTCTTCAGAAATATTTCATAGCCACTTGTTGAACTTTTTTGTGAGTTTCAATAGAGCTCTGCCTGTATTGCAGAAAAAAAAAAAAACAACCAGAAAATAGGAGAATTACTCCTTGCTGTGTCTTAACATAAGTACACTCTTGAAGGAACTATCTATGTCAAAAACAAAGTCATTAACAAGTTTAAAGGCTGAAATCCCTACAGTATAACAATACAACTCTTTAACTTACTCAATTTCAAAATAAACCTCCTTATTTACAAAAAAAAAAATTATTTGATAACAATCATGGTATTCAAAAGTTGTAAAATCTAGAATAATTCTTCCCGTGTTGACAGGCTGAACACCTACTGTGTATGCAGGCAATCCAAGTCTCTGTGTTCCCTGACAATCTCATTCCTTAGGAGTTCCTCTGTGACAGTTTTTGAAAGAGAGGATATCTCATTTTGATTTTTTATGCTCTCCGAATGAGCAAGGATGAGGAGGTAGCTAGGTGATTATGTTTAGAATGCTGTTGTGGTGAAGTGACCTAAACTTGGACAGATTATCAAAGACTGCTGATATAAACTGTCAAGTTACCTGTAAGAAACAACTTCTTTAATCAATTCCTGATCCATAGGTATGTGCTTACTACATGACCTCATAGGTGATCTGTAACTTTCTTTTCCTAGGGAGGACAAGACATCCTTTCTATGATGGGACAGTTGATGAAGCCTAAGAAAACTGAAATTACTGGTATGAAACCTGTATGGTATTTTGAGACCAATAAAATCTATGTGTTTTCCAGTTAGAAAAGGATAAAAATAAAATAAAACAGAGTTTTATAACTCTAAAAATAAAGTTACTATAAAATAAAAATAGAGTTACTATATTGGAATGAATGCCAACATAATACATATTCATAAATACGCAGCTTTCAAGAAGCAGTGATACAGTTGCTAGAATTGCAGTAGCTGGAGACAGTACAACGAGTTCATGCATAAAGTAGGAAAATGTATACACTGCTCTGCACCCATATTCCTGGGGAGAGGTCAGAATGCCAGTGCCATCCCACTTCCCACAACATTCCTGCCACAGTGTGAGATTCAGGCTTTCAACCAAGAGTCAAACTGGACAGCAGTGATACACAATGTCTAAAAAATGCTGTAGCAACCATACTGAATTTTGGTGGAATAGAAACATGGCACCTCTGGAACAGCTGTCTAAGGACCTGATGTTCCACATGCACTGCTGCTCTTCCTACCTACAGGTGTTTGGAGAAAACAGTATCTACAGACAGATCTGTTCTCCTTTTTGCTTTGAAAGAAATGATGCTTCACTAAGTGACTATCTAAATTTAAATCAAAGTCTGTTTCAATGCCTAACTCAATGGCCATTTTTTGAAGTATTTTGTCTGTCCCAGAGGTTGCTTTGCTTATTCTTATACCAGATTTATTGATGTAATATCTGGCATAGCTTTGAGAGCAATAGGTTCACAGAAACTTATATAGCCTTTTTTTTTTTTT
>VZTE01002610.1:924817-1023970 GCA_013397775.1 Eulacestoma nigropectus | reverse complement strand
TTTTTTTTTTTTTTTGGTTAAACACAACTTCTTTGCTAAAATAGAGTAGCAAGATTTCATTCTTTCAGTGATGTTCTTTTCAGCCAGGCTTGGAAACTTCAGTAAGTTTCATGTTTTAAACTGATGTTTGACTGACTTCTACGCCCCCTACCAAACTCCACAAACCTACAACAATCAATTTTTCATTAAGTGTGAGAAACTCAATTTTTAAATACTTTGTTGCACAGATGGCTCCCCAGTACAGTGAAAAGCCACAAAATTTTAGTGTCACTTATTATCCTTATGGCTGTAAGATACCAAACCCTGAAAAAGTTCAAGAAGAATTTTCCTTGCTTCAGTCTTTACCTACTAACCTATAGTACCCTAGCAGAACAACCAACAGTTTCTCTTTGTTCTCAGACAAACTTCGAGGAGAGATAAATAAGGTGGTGAACAAATACATTGATCAAGGCATTGCAGAGCTAGTGCCAGGTGTGCTCTTTGTGGACGAGGTTCACATGCTGGATATTGAGTGTTTCACATACCTGCACCGAGCTCTGGAATCTTCTATTTCCCCCATTGTCATCTTTGCTTCCAACCGAGGAAACTGCATTATCAGGTATGATGTCTAAACTTGAATTTTCCAGTTTGCATTGGTCCATAAACCTTGGAATTAGCTGTATCAGTAGAGTTATAATCTTTGAAGGCTTTTGTCTGTGACACTGACACCTGTGATAATCCTCTGCATGAGTTGCAAGCTGCATCAGTGCTCAAGAGCTGTTCACGAGCTTCATGATGGGACAAGCATTTAATGCCAGGCTGACTGAAATTCCTCCTTTCCCCCAGCACATCTGTCCTCCTCTAACAGCTTCTGAACTGTTACATTTCCTGGGTGATCTGTAACAGTTATCATTCTTATTGTATACCTCAATACATCTGTTGCCTGCACATTAGGGACATCAAAAGCACCAGAGCTACAAACCTCTAATAATCAGTGTTTCCTGCTTCTGCATTATTTTGCTATTAGCTATCCTAATTCTATCAGACTTCAGCTTCTTTTTCTTACTGTTAAAGTGTGTCACAGTTCAGCCTCTCCCTTTTCCTGCTATGTTGGTCTGGCTTTTTGTGATTTTTCAGTCTTGCCAACCAACTTGTTTTTCATCTCCACTTTACTTTGTGCCTTCATTTTGATACTTTGCACCCACAAAAAGCATTCTTTGCATGTTCAGTAAAAGTGCTCTCCTCTTTCAGACTCTTCTGTAAGTTCTACTACTAGTTTGTGGTCTAGGTCTAATTACGTCTAAACAAGCTGTCATTAGCAATCATTGGTACTCTTTGCATTGATTTAATTCAGCTGTGTAACCAGCTTTTCCTTTCCCTCATAGTGGCTCATCTGGTATTAATCTTTCTCTGTTTGCATTGCTTAGAAGTGAAAATGATAAGCCCTTCAAAAATGTTTAAGGTGGACATTACAGCACTCTCTTTGCAAAGACAGGAAAAAGTTGTCTTGTAAAAGTAAAGGAAGTAGACATCTGTCAGCATGGATTCACTACGGATCTTGTTATGAAAAAGCTGTGATTTAAGGAAGTTTTCCATGTAATAGTGGCATCTAATATTGGAGGACCATGGCAAGAGTTGCAGTGCCTAAGTACTAGCACTGAAGTTAGAAACGTAGTTCTTTACCAGCACTACACTGTTTTTACTGCAATCTCTGTCATTGTCATAAATTAAATCTGGGTATCTTTCACTCTCGATTTCACAGCAAATTATGGTGGTCTTGGGAAACCAAGAGTACACATGTCTGCAGGCTTTGCTGTTGGGTGTTGTACGTCAAACAAATAAAATGGTTGGGGATCTAGATCCTGCCCTGTCCTTCATACAGAGACCTACACTTCTCAGTTTGCTGGATTGCAAGCATGGAATGTAAACCACTGAAGTATTCACTGGAGGGACTGGGGAAAGAATGGCTTGCCCAGCAGCAGGGGATGTTCTCTAAATGGATGATAGTATATATAATTTCTGCTGATCTTGCTAAACAACTTAGTAGGGATGATTTTTTCCTTGCTGAAAGATACCTTGGAACATTAGATAAGACTGTATTGTAGATACAAGGCAGGAAAGCACCTCTCACTATTTTTGAATGGCATGTTTAAGAGCTCCAGCCATAGTATTTGTTTCCCTGGGGCTGTCTGGAATGAACCTTAGACCAGAATGTTTCCTGTCTCTGACCCACGAGTGTGTGTCTCTCTGGACACGAAACAATTGTAAACTAGCATAGTCACTTTCTACTGATTTTAACCAAATCAGTGTACTGAACTCAGAATAGTGTCTGATCCCTTTCTGTTTGGTTTCTCCTCTAGAGGCACAGAGGATATCGTGTCTCCTCATGGAATACCATTGGACCTGCTGGATCGAGTAATGATTATCCGAACCATGCTTTATACACCCCAAGAAATGAAGCAGGTATGCACAGCGTTTTAAAGAACTTGTAACAAGTCCCCAACGTTGTGCACAGCTTCTGCCTATTCTGCTACTGTAAAGCTGTTTGAATCTGAGGTCACCAGGGCTTGTGCCAAAAAGCTTCCTGCTTGTTAAAAGCCTGCTTCTCTAGGAGCCAGTACAGTGAGCTGGTTAAAACTGCACACAACTTCTCTGTCTGACTCCCAGCCACTGAGGAGTTGCTATGCACATCTGGAGCTGAAAGTGGCACCTCACTTGCAGGAAGGCATGAATTGTCAGCTGAAGAAATCTCTTGCACAGATGTGCTTTCCATAGTTTGCAGATTTCAGCAGGTAGTGCTTTTTCAGTTGGTATAAGATGAAGTGTCACATCGTGGGATCTTTAGTCCCAGAGCTCAGGCTTTTCCCTCACATGAAACATGAAAGGGATTGAGAAATACAACCTCGTGCTCTGCATTTTTGCCTTTATGCCCTGTACTGTAGCTTTAACCTGCGGGGGCTGTCTCCTGAAACTGGGAGAGTTTTTATGCTCCTAGTCAAGTTTGGAAATGTAAGTACAGCAGGTGTTACAGAGATATCCTTCCAAATGCCTGGAAGTTTTCCTGTGGGGCCATCACGATGTATTATGTATCGATTATAATGCTTGGTGCCATTATGATGCATTGTGTCAAAGATCCCCCCTCATTAGCGTCTCAATGCCGGGAAGTGACACAATGCAGAAGACATTCGGGTTTACCATGTCAATTCTTTGTATTATTTAAGAGATAGTGTCAATGGAGGAGAGCGTTGTCACCAGATAATGGTCTCCTGCTGCTGGATAAGTGCCAAGGTGGAGCCGAGGCATTTATCGAACATAAACGTAGAGGCAAAGCTTCCTTTCACTTGGTTTGAGGAGCTTTTCACTGATGCTGTTCTGAGCTCTTCTCAGGATGATTTTTTTGTACCTAAAGGATACTTTGAAACATTAAGGTGGAGATTGCAGTAGAAGCAGCCCAGTGATTTAACAATATAATTAGGTTTAGTCTCTATACAAAATATTTTCATGTGTGACTTTTACTCAGCCTGGCAGTATTAAAGACTGTGTGGACTTCCCTGTAGTGTAAGTGAATTCTGTGTAGTTAGTGCTGTATTACCATGCAGATAAGACACTTTCTGAACTGCTGATTTTCAGAAGAGCGGGATATTTCCACCCTCCCCAGGGCTGAAGGAAAGGAAATGTTCACAATAGCATTGCCTAAAGCTAAAAATAGAGTCCAGACACTGGGCCACATAAATCATCTTCCCATAGTCAGATAATCTCATCTTCCCTTAAATTAAGGCTTTTGAATGGCAGCGTCTCGTGGGAGGAGGAGCTGTTACATTTAACTTTGGCTTCTAACTGAGTACAGCTGGGGGGAAAGGGGAGTAAAAACAAGGCATCCATAAGTTTAATTCTCTGTTTTTGCTCTCATTTGTCTTTCATGTTAGGAAGAAGTTTCTGCTGCTAATGTTTCTGTGTGAGACTACTTGCCTTCACAATTGATTCCTTTATCAGCACAGAATCTGGTCATGTATCTACTGAAAATTTGTTCATAACCAGTTCAAAATATTTTTTGTGCATGTTGATAAAGTAGAAATCCCATTGTGAAGTGCTGCTCTGAGACAAAACACCCAGTAACCTTGGTGAAACCAGAATAGGGAAAAAATTGACTTTTATGCTTACTCTAGTCAGGTGTTGTTATAATCAAACTTTTTTGCATATGTGCCTCCTGTTGGGTATTAGAGAGTATAACTGAGATGTTTTGTTCCTAATGTATTTTACCTGATAAACTCTTGTTTTCCTATTCCATAGTAAATGCATATGTAAGCAAGCTGGTGGGTTAATGGCTTGGGCCCCAGTCCTTCAGTAATGTTCTACCAGGTTGCTAGATAAAAAGTTATTTAAAAAAAAATTGTTAAAAGTTGTGGCATTCAATACCTTGTTTGTAGCAGAGGAAGAACAAAGTAGCAGTGTTGGAATGGAGGGAAGGGAATGTCTGGGTGATCTACAAGTAAAAAATCTTAAGCCTGAAGTTGCAATTTGCAGCAGCATTGCCAATATTCAGTGTACGTATCTTAGCACCAACTTTCTGCCATTTCAAGCCCCTCTCTTACTCTGCTCCCTACCCTGGCTCCCTGAGCGCATTTTTATGGCTTTAATTTAAACGAGTGCTTCTTGATATCTTGTTTACAAAGCTGCCAAAGTGAAAAATACCTGTATTATATGAGGCTTGCAGTTCCAGAGTTATCTCAGCACTACAACACAACATCATTATCCAGTCTGCCCCTTATCACTCAGCTGGTAATACAGACTACCGAGAGACTTGTGCCACTTTTGTTACAGCTTTATATGCTCAGGCTTATTGGTGATATCTTCCTCTCCAACTTTGTGAAGATCTTCAAACTGGTACAAGCCTGAGACTGTTCTTGAAAGATTAGATTCTTCTTAGTGATTTTTTTTTTTCTTCTTGAAGGAATAGGTGAATCATAGAAAGTAACTTTTTGGTTTATTTTACTATCTTCTTGTCAATTGAATAAGAAGTGTATTGTGAGCTGCTAAGGAAAGGGTGTAGCTTTCTGTAGGGCTTTTTGGAGGGCTCTGCTGTACAGCAGATACACTGCAGAATTCAGTAACTGGTGTGTCCACAAGACTCCAGCTGCCACTGCTTTCTCACACAAAGAGAAACACATTTCTTGTATAAGTTCTCATATTCTGCTCCTTATTAGTAGGTAGGCTTTGCTAACCATGCAGAGTTACCATGAAGGGTTAGCAGTCCAGATGTGTTACTTTACCTTCCTTTTGTGAAAATTGCTTTTTCAGCATTATATTTGCCTGTTCAAAGACTTAGAATTCTACAAATTCTGGTTTAGTGCTAAGTTACACCAGAGTAACTCTCCACACCATCTTGTTTTGTAGCATGTCCCATCTCTAAGCTGACAGTTTGTAGATGCTAAGTTAAGTAATTTAGCATGTTCATTGTTTGGGCTCGTACCTCACTTATTTTTCCCAACAGATCACAAAGCTTCGTGCTCAGACAGAAGGGATTAATATCAGTGAGGAAGCTCTAAACCACTTAGGGGAAATTGGTACCAAGACAACCCTAAGGTAAGTTGGGTGCACTTTTCTATTAAGCATGACTGAGTCTAAATCCACTCATTGTAGGATAACTCACTGTTGGAAGCGAGACAGACCTCTCCTTTACAATGACATGGTCTGTTAACAATCATTAAAAAAAGAGTGGTAATGCTCCTCTTTTCTCCTTTAAAGAATATACGTGCTGGAGTGCTTGCTGACTTTTTCGTACTGCTGGCAGAGCTGTGTTTCCCAGCAAATGTCCCACCCCTCTGTATCTGCAGTTCCCTGGGTTGCACTGAATTGTAATTACTCATCTGCCTCTGTTTGATCACAGGTATGCTGTGCAGTTGCTGACCCCAGCTAACCTGCTTGCCAAGATTAATGGGAAAGACAGCATTGAGAAAGAGCATATTGAAGAAATAAATGAACTTTTCTATGATGCTAAATCCTCAGCAAAAATCTTGGCTGATCAACAGGAGAAGTACATGAAATGAAAAGCTTATCATGTTAGATGCTTTGAAGTAGCTTTAACCCTTAGCTAGGGCTGGCTTAGTTATTGAATGAGAAACGTTAATGGTTTGTCTCTTTTGGGACTGAAGAATATTTAAATGTTGGACTGCTTTGACAGGCCAGAATTAACTATCGAGTGTTCCTACTTCATTATCAACAATAAGATGCTCCATGGTGTGTGTGTAACATCTTAGTCTCCCTTTTATCAGTATATATGAAATGAATAGCTCTTGACCCATCAGTTTTGTCTTTAGATTTCATTACAGAAGAGCTCTAACTGAAGTTGATGCTTAAGAACAGTCTATTTTCTTTATGAATCCAGTTTTAAAATAGTTTCCTTTTACAGATGAGAACTGTTTGGTTTTGAATCAAAGTTTGTCTGAAGTGCTTTATAATAAAAAACATCAAGAATATTGGGGATGTGTGTGTGTGTGTTCACTCTGGGTGTTGGCCTGTCAAAGAAACAGTCAAAATGAATTGGAATTAACAAAGCCAAGTATGAGTAAAAATGGATCTGCAACACAAAAATAGATTGCAGCAAAGGGAAAAATAGATTGGGACTTTTGAAAAATGTTTACTTCTTTGTAGGGTTTGGGTTCTATTTCCTGAAGACTTCCTTGGTGAATGCAGAAATATGTAATAGTTATCTTGGCCCTATTTAAGGCCTTTCCCCCAGAGTAGCTTAAACTTTTCTTGGGTTTTCCTAAAGCAGATTAAATAAAAATTGCTTTCCGTCCTGATTAGCTGTTTTTTCCACTATCCCCACTTTCTTGATCACTCAGAATCAGGAAAAATTTTTAAACTAAAACCAATATCCCTCTCTGCACAGACTTTGGATGAACTTCAGCTTAGTCTCACGTTCAAAGTGTGCTTCCTTGTTTTGTAAAGCATGGATACCTGATTGCTTCACAGCACTCTGAGGATAAATGATTAAAGATTTAGATCCTTGTAACACTGAAATACAAATCTCTGTAACCACATAAATGGATGTGTTGAGGAAAAAATGTAGAAGCCTTATGAAGTGAATAACCTAACGTTCCTTATTAGAACCTTTAGGGATTTAAAACTCTCTGTGTACACTACTTAAATAAGCATTTCTTGGGGTAGGGTGGGAAGGGAAAAAATAATAACTTATTACAGGACCCCAGTTTTAAATGTCCTTTTTAGCATCTGCAAAGTGAAGAGGATGAGTTTTCAGTTAATACATGTAGCTCATCAAAAATTGAAATCTGTGTTCATGAATGAGACACTGTCTCACAGATACCAAACAGATATTCAGCCTTCCATGAATCCTTCCCAGGAAATCAGTACTTCCTCATGTGTGGAGAATCTCTAATATTACATTAGGCAATCACAGGCCTTTTAAGGTTTGGGGTTTTTTTTGTTTGTTTTAGAGGTAAAATGCACCTCTGTTATTCATTTTGCTTTCCTAAGAGGTTTTCTTCTGAGACTTCATGGTAGTTAAAATGCTAAAATTATCACAAAGCCATAGCATGCACGTTTGTATAAAATATATTTATATAGCTTAATTGCTACGTATCAAATGTAACAAAGCTCCCTTGTTAAATCAGAGAATTCTGCTTTCTAAAACATGCAGGAGCTCAGTCATCATCTCTTTGGGGAAGGAGTCCAGCTGCTAAAACTCTCTGTCCTCACCCCTGCATGCTCTAGAGGCTTGTCTCTTCCTTGTGCTGAAGTGCTGTTAGTGGAAATGGCAAATGATTTTTCAGCTCCAGAAACTGGGCTGGACAGCAGATGCTGGGGAGAAAAAAATAGAGCTGGAAGGAAGCTGGGTAGTTTGGATTTAATAATGTTTTGATCACATTCTACCATCTCAGTCATGTAAGAACCTGTCCCATTCTTCAAAGTAAAATTCAGTACTCTTGTCAGCCAGCCCTAATTAGCTTTTGTACTTTAAATAATCTATCTACTCCTTTCTCTACATCTGCAACTAAACAATAGTGACAGATAGATTTAATGAATGATTTTTGGTTTATCTGTGAATATTTTTGGCCAAGGAGCATTCCTGCTTTCAAACCTAAAAATCCACTCTCTTACTGACTCCAAATGAATAAAGATTGCAATTACACCATCAGACTAATTTTCACAGTGCTTCTAAAATCTCTTTTTACTGTGGCTGGATGGCACATTCTGTTTTAGTGCTATGGCAGCATAGACAGAGACACAGTGAATTAAGCTGCTGCATGATCAAAATTGAACCTTTTTTTTTTCCTGTTGCAGTTTGAAAGTCCTTCTTGGCAATGATGAATGTAGTTATTTAAGAATATAAGTACAATTTTTTTTTGAGTTTTCTGAAATATATAACTGATCAATTTAGAAAGAAGTTTGAATAAGCCCTAAATAATTCTGAATGCCAGAGCAGTTCAAAGGCCTAATAAACGTTTGATGGCATTGGCTTTTGAGTGATAACTTTGTCTCTGTTCACTCTGCAGCAAAAGACCTACTGGGGCAGTGAAGGGTGGTACCTCCTGGCATACTGAAATCTTAAGACCACTGTTCCCACTTACCATCAGCAAGAAGGGGCAGAAACTCTTGGTTCTCCTTTAGCAAGCCAATTGTTTCTTTGCTTACAAAATGTTCTTTATAAAAATTCAAGCTCTGTAAAACTGGGGAGAAATATCTGTTCTCTCAACTAGTAAAACAAGTGATTCTCTGTAAAACTCGAGCTGGGTAGCCTGCCAGACCTCAGATACAAGCAAAGACCTGGGAAGAAATGAACTGTGTGCCACACACTGCAAATGAGCAGCTCCATCCGACCCCGGTTTCACGGCAGACTTCATGACTGATGGTACCTGTCACTTGAGACTGACTGCAGGTACACAAGTGTACTTTAGGAAGAAAACAAGATCTCAAAAGACACATGGGGGGAAAGCAGCAGCAATCAATCTAAATCAGTTTTCCCAAACCTTGAGCAATTTAAGAAAAAAATAAATCATTACATCATCATGTAAGACCATCCTTCCATCTGCCAAGTCTGCAGCAGAGCAGTGGCTGGTCCCAAAGAATCCCCAGAAAGGAGCAAGGACCCTTCCAATGGGCAGCAGCAGAACTCGGCGCAGGTTGTGCTCAGGAGGGGCTGCAGTTTCCTACAGGGTTTGCTCCTAGAAGGGCCCCACGTTTCCCTTCTGCACTTTCCTGTCTGTACAGCAATCAAGCCCCTGCCCCAGCTCTGTAGGGCCCTGTCCCCAGAGTGCCACCTCTCTGATGGCCATTAAGTGCCTAAGGAAGACGTAGAGCTGTGGTACAAAGGGAAAATCCTTCCACGCTAAATGGTGAGCCAATGTTTATCTAGCCTATTAAGTGACATCCAGCAGACCTACTGGTGTCAAAGCTTTGCCCATGAAAAAAAGTCTTTCATATTACTGATAAAAATAGTTCTGTTGAAAGAATCACTGCACCATGTACAATAGGTGCTGCTGAAAGATCTTCAGAAAAAGTAGAAATGCTTCTGACACAAAGCTGCTCCTTGAAGCAGGAAGGCACAGGCAGCAAGGAACATTCCCACCAAATAAGTCTGGTTATTAATATTAAACATGAAAGAACAAACGATTATTTTAATTCTTTTCTTCCTATTTTCCACAAAGGCTGCACTTAATGCATTAATCTTCTCAGCGAAGTTTTTACGACCGATTGCCTACACACTATGAGAAGTTTCTCCATCCATTACTCGCAGGGAAACGGCCCCTGCTGTATAGGAAAATATTTGTTACATCTTATCAGGGTGACACATAATCTAACAACAATTACAGCAAGCCCATATTTTGTACTATTTCGGTTTCAACGTGAAAAATAGTTCTAGTATTAAACCTGGGGTGGGTGGGGGTTATAGTAACCAGTTGAATATTATAAGCTGTGATTTCCTTTCGATGCAGAGCGGTGCCACACTCGGATCCTGCTCTGAGACAGTGGATACACATATATCCAGTGTACGTGCCTCCTATGCAGATGCCATGGTCTGGTAGTACCTGAAAGTTGATTCCTCCTCTTTGTACACACCGAGGGCAGAAATTGCCATGTCTTTAGTTTCCGTGTGGCCAAAGCATTTAAAACACAATTAACCTTTGTGAGAAAAATGGGAGATACTCTGGAAGATGACCCAGCCAGGAGACCACCGCTGTCAAGAAAACTCAAGACTATGCGCATCCTGAAAACTTCCTATCTCAAAAATTCGTCCAGATTCCCTCAATGGAAAAAACTTTGATTCCCTTCTTGCATTGGCTTTTACCATTTGAAAGTGAGGTACCCACAAACAGCACCAGGGTAAGCACAGCGGCTCAAAGCATGGTAAAAGTTTTGCTGTGGGTCAGCAGGCACGAGACACAGGTACAACCTTCTCTCAGGCTGCAGGATGGCCAGAAGATGTGCTGGTGTTACACCACTGCCCTGATTTACACCCTGCAAGGCCAGCAAAACACTCGTTTGGGAAACCTTTCCTCTGTACTGATGCCTGCGCACACAGCTGGGGTGTGAGATACATCAGAGTTCCTCAGGGTGGGAAACACTTCAGAGAGGTGAAGATGATGATGCTTTTTATTTCTTTTGACAGAAGATACTCTGGTAATCAGGCGTCATTACCAGCAGGAGTTTAAAATAAACTCTACTGTTCTCATCCAGCCTCAAAATGCCCTGAAGCAAACAGGAGCTTTTCCTGCCTCACATTTTGATATCTTTAAAAGGAATGAACAAGTGCTATGCTCTGCACCAGCTCTGGGAGCTGGGTATAAACACACTTTGGGCTCTCAGTTCACAATTTGTATCTCTTCTGCCCATTAATAGCTTTGGAGCCTGTGCACCCATGTACATATTTAATTGTGCATGTCCAAGTGAGTCATTGACACCAGCAAAGCGACAGCACTGATATCCTGGGAGTTACAGCCACAAAATCTATTTAGTGGCAACATTTTGATAAAGTGAGCAGGCCAGGGAAAGAGCAGACTTTTTTCCCCTTTAAACAATAAAAATGAAGAACTAATTAATTTTTATTACAAAACACTGTAAACAACCTTCACTTGGGATTTTATTTTGGGTGCCAATTCAAGATTTCCGAACGGGAGAGGACATAACACTCACTTGACCTTGTACCCATGCAGCCTGCACGGCACTGCTGGGCTCCCAGCCCCGATCTCCAAACCTGGCACCAGCCTCCCAGCTCTGCCACTGCCCATCTCCACTGGCTGACGGCCCCACAACTCTGCCAGCAGCCAGGGGAGCTTGTGATGGTTTTCTGGTGTAAAACCAGGCAAACAAGGGGAAAAAGGAGAGATTTGAGCACGTTTCAGATCGGAAACCAGGCGTAGGAAGGGGCGCAGGGACGGCAAGGAAGCAAAGAGCACGCTCACGTCTGCAGCTGATGCTTTCTTTCTCTCCCAAAGAAAGCTCACATTCCTGAGTTTGCAATGAAAAGTGGGAAAACGGCACAACCTGAGGTTTTACCGCCTGCTCAGCATGGCCTCTGATCCCACAGCCCCGTGCAGATCCTGTCTCCTGTGGGACGGTGGAATCCACAGGGGTTGTTAAAGGCAGCTGAGATAAAAACAACTTCCAGGCTGAGCTCAAGCTGCACAGGAGACAGTCAGAGAGGTCAGCTTTGGGAACACAGGGGTGTCCAGACCATCAGGTCTGCCCTCATCCAGCCTTGGGCTGAGCTCCTGGCAGAGGCTGTTGCTCTGCAAACAGGAAGAGGGGATGGCACTGGGCTCCCCGCAGTAAAAGTCATTTGCCTGTTCAGGACCTTTGTCAAGCAAGTGCCAGCAAGGACAAAAGCAGCATTCCCAGCACATGCCTGATCCCCTAGACCTGGGGCACTGTCCCTGCAATTGTCACCCCCCAGTGCACTGAACTCCCCTGGCCACAATTAGCTCTGCCTTACAGGGTGCTCAGCACACTTGTGACTGCAATAGTTGTGTTCTGGATGGATGACTCCTCTCCTTGATGCCTGGCTTGCTGTTTTCTACCTTGGGTGTTACTCCCCCTCAGAAACAGTGGTGGTAACTTTCAGGAATCGAGCACTGGTGCAAGGGCCAAAACAGATTTTGCTTTCAGACAAATGTGTGACTTACAGGGAGCCCATCTGAAGCCACTGCTGCAGTACAGAACAGTGAGACCAGCACTGCCAGGTCACACAGACCACAAAACCCTCCGGATTTGCTTGTGGAAGTGGAGACATTGCCCAAGGACAGCAGCAACTGCCACAAAACCCCAACACTCAATCACAGGGCCCCCAGGTAAACCCCCTGTGCCCCTGCAGAGGCTGCTCCACCTGCCAGAGCTGCCAACCCCCACAGCTGCTGTGGGGTCCCAAGACACACACCTCACCCCCAGGGGTGTTCAGGTAACTGAACTGAGCCTCAGAGCATTGCAACACAGATGAAGCAAAGCAGAAAAGTTTTTTTAAACTGTCAAGTAACCTTGTAGCTGTCCTGAATGGGATATCTGTTGTTCAGTTTTCAAAATCGTCTTGGGCACTTGAGTTAGAGGCCCCTGCTCTAACATCTCCAGGTCATGGACTACAGAAAATTTTACCAGGCAAAAGCATTATTTACTCATTTTAGTGCCAGCAAAGCACATCTGAATCATCTCTGCAGAGTATAGATGAAGGGTTCGTCCTTTTAAGCATCCCCTGAAGCTCCTGCATGGACAGACCAAACCAACTGTGCAGGACCCATTTCCCCTCCTGTGAGTCCTTGGTAAGATCTGCATGGAAACCAGAGCTCTGCTTCCCTGCTGAGCTGGGCAACTCTTCCATCTGGATGAGGGAAAAATTCCTCAAAGACAGTTTTCACCACCCACTATTACCAACATTTATCCCAGCCATATGGTTCACACACCCACCAACCCCTGCCTGCAGAAGTTATCTGCTGCCATGGAGAAGGCAGGAAGTAATCACCACTGAATTTTTGAAAACCAGACAGAAAAAACTACTCATTTTGGAGATGCTGCCTAACCCTCCCTACTTTCCTTCTGATCCTGTGGGATTTGAGACTGTAGACCACAGAGACGAGCACCCCCAATTTTACAGACAACCTGTTTGATCCAGATCTTCATGTAATCCCCACTTTTATTAGGATAAAAACAAAACAGATGCAGATTAGCAAATCAGTTGTAGGGACAAGAGAGTACAGAATGAAAGAACCGACTGCCAAATGCTAATGCCAAAGAATTCAAGTCCAGGGGCTTCATCCCAGGGAGGGACTGACAACTGCAGAGCAGAGCTGGGCAGCCTGGAAAGCTGCTAAAAACCACAGGAGATAACCATGTTTGAGGATGTTGCTTTTTATCCCTTAAATTAAAATAGCCTTGTTCCCTAACACGCAAAATGAGCCCCCTCAGTGCTTCTTGCAGATGTGGGCACCCACTGCTCTCCCCAACCCCCCAGTGCAGGGCTGCCAGTGTCTCTTTTACATCTGGGGTGGAATATACTCCCCCAAACTTCCCCAGCTGCCTCCCCCCCACACGATTGCTTGGAGAGGCTGATGGTTGTGCAGTGCTGGGTGCTTGCAGTGGGATCCCTGGGCACCTCCTGCGATGGCCCTGGGCACGGAACATGTGGACAGTGGCTCCAGGCAGCACAACATTGCAGCTTGGCCCATCATCAGGGCTTGAGGGAGGCTTCGGCCTAAAGCACAAGGAGCCCCAAGAGCACGTGAGCCAGGGACAACCACGCTATAGCCCAGAGACAAGGGCGTCATGCCCTGGAAGGCAGAACTCCTCCTTTGGGGGAATAAGGCAGTTTCTGCACAGTGCTGCTAGTGATGGCACTGTGGATTGAGCCTGGCTGGATCCAAAGGATGGACCAGAGTGGGAGGTGAGTAGCGGCCCTGCTGCAGGGAAAGTCACAGGACTTGTAACCACACATTTCTTCCTCCAGGCTGCAGAGGCGAAGAGAGATCCCTGCCCAGCATAAAGCCACACACAATGGAGTCATTCTGGTTTACACCAAGGACTCCCAGCATAAGGGGCTACTTACCAATCTCTCTCACCATGACCAGCTCTGCCATGCAGGAGGACAGTGGCTTTCAAAGTTGCTGCTGTCCAAGGGTGGGCCAAGGATCCATCTCCCTTCAGAGAGGGGCCCCGAAGCACTGAAGGCCAGGAAGCAGGACAACAGCTTCAAACCTGCCGCTGGCTCCCTGCTGGAGGCACAGGCACCTCAAGCAGCCAGCATCACCTCCAACTTCACTTTTTGATTAATGTTCTTCCAAACTTTCCTTGGCTCCCTGCGCTCCCACTTTCTGTCACCCTTCTCATTACAGATGTATCTTTGCATCGAGGAAAGCGGGAGGAAAAATTGTTCTTTCAGGGTGACAGCTGAGCGAGGGCTATATTATTAAAGGTACCAATCATAGGTGCCGAGCTATCATCGCACGATGAATGCACTTGTCAGGAGCCCGCGGCGGCCGGGGGGAGAGGGAGGGAGAGAGGTGGTGGGACAGCGGCTCTCGCTTCCCCGCTGCTCTCCTCCTGCCCCCCGCGCTCCCTCTCCTTTAATGTTGGCCACCTCCGCTCGCCTGAACTTGGACCTTCAGCGGCGACAATTTCTCTGGCCTCGACAGCACGATTAATTTCTCCTGCCCTCGGCGGGGCCTCCGAGTGCGGTGGAAGTCCAGCTGGCCTGCTGCTGATAAGATGTACCTTTTGATTTGTTTTGTCTTTGATTGCCTTTTCTGTCACCTACAATGGCTGGCCGCCTAGAGACCTCCACATCGCCTGACTGACGGATCTATTTATCTATAGGCTGCTCCCTGGCTTCTCCTCCCCCTCGCTCCCCTCCTCCCCCAAACCACCACCTTGTACCACTGAAGTCCCAGTCTAATAGAAGCCGTGAAGGCTCATCCACCATAAAATACATCTGCCATCCTCCTTCTCTCCAAGATAAAAGCCTGTCAGTGTTACTTTCCAATTCCAGGCAGCTTGATTAATGGTGAAAAGCCACTGCAAGATCGACTTCTGGTTTTTACAAGCGCTGTCAGCCAGCCCAGGGTTATGCGAAACACACTCATAGAAAACAAAACAAAATGAGAAAAGGTTGGGTGGGGAGGGAGAAGAGGGATGGGAAGGAGGGGGAGAGGGTAACCAAATCATATTGGGCTCAAGACTAAATAAAATAGGAACCTGGAGCCATCAAATACCTGTCAGTCGGGTGCAGAAATACAGTCTGCAGCTCATTGTCCCAAGGCAAATTACGGCAATAATAAATCATTGTTGAAGGAAGATTGTTGATAAATTTTTTTTTGGATGGTGGCATTCAATAGGGGCTCTGGGACACCTGCCACTGGGCTTGGAGTGAGAGCCAGAGCAGGTTATTAGCCTGTCACTCAGCCCTCCTTCTCACACCCCGCAGGAATCACAGGCAGTGGGACTAGAATAAAAAGTCTGGAAAGAGAGATATTAAAAAAAAAAATTAATTAAATAGCTGAAATACTCCTATAGGAAAAAATAAAAGAAGGGAGGGGATCAAAAGAATTACAGCCCTCTTTGCAAAGCTCATTTTTGATAAAGAATATTTTACAGTGGCCCAGCCTAGTAGTGCTTCAATCACTCCATCTGCCGTCAAGAGGCAGCCATCTCTAGGGTGAGATACAACTCTGATGGAGCAAGGTAACAGCACACACTCTGGAAAAGTCTGGGAAAATATACAGCCCAAAAAAGAAAGTATGGAATATTCCTGAACCACTGAGACTGGGCTTGGATGGCCAGGAGTGGGGTTTCTTCAGGAACAACCCCGTGACAAGCAACACCATGAAGTGTGGAGGTGTGAGTGCTGTGAGGTTGGATCCCAGTTCTCTGCTATATGGGATTATCGTCCACATCCAATGGGAACCAAGACCATCCTCAGATAAATCACTCACTGCAACATCTCTGCATCTGAGGCAAGTTTCCCATCTGAGTTGATTAATTCCAACATTTCTTGGGTGGTGAGGTTTGACTGGATCATGGGACGAGGTGCACATTGCCTAACAAAATAAACCCATGTCCCTGCTTTCACCAAGCATGGGCAGGGCTCAACAACACTTTTTCCTAACTGGAAGGTCAGGCTGATCAACAGACACCACCTTTCCTCTACTAGTGAGAGAGGAGCTGGCAAGGTAGATGTAATTTCCAATGACCTCACACAGATAAACTCCTCTGCTCATTTGTAGGATCCTATTTGCCTATCACACTGGACAGAACCTCTGGCCTGGCCAGGGACTTCAGTTTATTTCTATTGCCTGTTGAGACACCAAGGAGAGGACAGAACTGACTGAAGGAAAGGGCTGATAAACACGGAGCAGACATTGCAAGGGAGGATGGCAAACCTGAGAGGTACAAGGAAGAAGAGAATGGAAAATAAAATTCCCCAAAACAGGAGAAGAAAGTGTGAGGAAAAAGAAATAAAATCTAGAGAATGAGGAAAAAACAGAAGAGAGAAAGGCAGAAATATGCTAAGAAAGGCAAGAGAAAGCACAACCAGAGGGGAGGAATAAACCCTCTGTAGAGCAGATGCAATGCCAGAGAAAGCAAGAGGAGAAGCACAAGTGAGATGGGTTGTTTGAAAGAAGGTTGTACATCACAAGAGAAGGGAAAGAGAGAGGAAGAGTAGAAAGGTGAAATGGGGAAAGCAAGAGAAAGAGAGACCCCTGGAAAATGCAGCAGGCTCCCTGGCAGCCTTCTTCCCAGAAAGCTAATGCCAGTAAAAAAATAGAGCGAATTAAAACCAAACCAAAACAAAAATGTTGAGTAGAGAAGCAAATCCACCAAAACCCCAGGCAGAGGTTTTTACCTCAAGTTATGAATCGAGTCATGTATTCAATTTGTATTAGAGGCACCTTCAGGGCCACATGCTTTCCAAATTTGTGTGCATGGGGGACTCAAATCCTGCACCCCTTTAATCACGTTATTTGCTCAAAACTCTCAGTTCCCCTCAGTTATCTCCCCAGCCAAAAACCGCCCCAATTCACTCCCACCAGAGCATCTCTCCGCACGTCTGCGCCATCAGTCCCACGTCACCCGGCCCGTGAGCTGCCAGGTGTGGGGCCACGGGGCTGTCGCTGTGGGGGCCAGGTTCGCTACCCCAGCCGGGGCACAGGAACCCGGGTACAATGTCCCCATTGTCCGAGCGCTCCTTGATCTCCTCGGGGCACCGATCGGTGACGGCAGAGCCGCGGGGGAGCCGCCAGCGGCTCCGCGCCCGGCCCCGCGCTGATGTGAGCGGCGGCAAACGAGGGGCGACAGAAGGGAGCGGCGCAGGGGGCGCAGCGGGGACAGCAGGAAGCAGCCACGAGGTCGGCGAGCGGCGATGGGCAGGGCCGGCACCGCCGGCGCTCGTCACCCGCTGGAAGCCACCGCAGGCTCCCTTTGGAGTGCAAGCACAGGGCAATTTTTCCATCCGGGTGGAGTTAATGACTTCCACTCTTCAGCTCTTCTCATCAGCCAGTCCGGCAAGCGGACACGTCCAAAGGTTGAAGAGATCCCAGGGACACGCGGGCTCCTGTCCCCGCTCCTGCCCTGCTCGTACCCAGCCGTGGGGGCTGCGCGCAGGCTCGTCCCGGTGCCCGGAGCTCTGCCTTGGCACCGCCCCCATGGCTCCAGCTCCTGCCCGTCTGTGCTTTACAGGCATCACCCGCACCCAGGCTTCTAAAACTTCCTAGAGCCAGCATAGCCACAACTTCTGCACTGTGTCGAGTCCCTGGATCCAGCCAGAGGACGCCCATCCCCACCTTTCACAACAGCAGGATCGGGAACAGGGGGTGTCAGAAACAGGGAAGGCTCAAGTTAAAAAAAAAAAAAGAAATTAGGAACACATGGTAACATGTATAAAAATATATTCATTTTTGAGGTGATAATGTTACTTCTGAACTCCACTGCTTGAAAAAAAAGCTTCCTATAAAATGAATAAGTAACTTCAATTTGAGTTATTACATGTTAAAACAGGTAACTATAACTCCCATTTATTGCTGGCCAACTTTACTGTCAGTCCTTAATATTGTACTCTGTTAACTACATTAAAAAGAATCTATATTGAAATCTCACATTGTTTTTTTTTCCCCCAGCTAGTTCTTCAAAACAGAAGTTTTTATGTATCAGCATTATTATGTCTGGATGTAAGTTCTACTTCAGAGCCACAGATATAACCTTCTTTTCTGTATACACATTAGCAATATTGATGCCTTTTATTTTCAATATCTTATTCTCTCCTATTTTAGGAATAAAAGTGTTCCATTTTTCTGTCAGTGTAGGAATCTTTGCATGAGATGCAATTTCATTTCTAACATGGGCTGTATTTTGACTACAACACAGTAAAATAGCAAGCATTCCAGAAATATGACTATTTTCCATATGTTACCTAATTGCACCAAACACCATTTTTCATCATTAGACAAGCAGACAAAGTTTAGCTCAAAGCTACAGGAAATATTTCACTTTTCCTAAGAAACCCAGGGGTTTTCCTCCAGTCACAAGATTTTCTTCACTCAGTAGCTGACTTCATTTTAAAGAAAAAATTTATAAAATTCAAAACCTTTGTCTGTGATAATCTCTCTGCTCTGCAAGGCTTGAACGTCACGAGCATTCAAACCTG
Source organism: Eulacestoma nigropectus (assembly GCA_013397775.1). Lineage (NCBI taxonomy): Eukaryota > Metazoa > Chordata > Aves > Passeriformes > Eulacestoma > Eulacestoma nigropectus. Next base: position 1,005,351 of record VZTE01002610.1, on the reverse strand, counting down.
GCAGACTGTTCCTTACTAAACCAGACCATGGGAGCAAGATGAGCGTGAGCTTTGAACCTGGCTCAGAGCCCATCACGCATTGCTCTGTACTCACACAGTGATTCTCATGTGCATGTGGTAAGAAAGTCAAAGGGATCTGCGGTGCCATCACACCTTTTCCCTCCCAGAGAGCATAGCTCTGTGCCAGCCTGATGCAGAGCAGTGGCTCAGCAGCATCACTGCCACCACAGCCCAGCTGTCTCCAGAGGCAGACAGAGATGGATGGCCAGGACCGCCTGATCAATAGACTTTTTGTCCAAGCCTTTATCACAAACAATAGGAGCTGCAACAATCCAAAATATATTTAGGTAAATACTGGGAACTAGCAAGCCAAATGCTGCCACAGAGGCCAAAGACAATTCCCCAGCACCACCTTTGCTGGGTCCCAAGTGGTGACTGTCAAGATCCTCAGCCCTGCTTCAGCCTGTCCGTTCCTTTATCATCCCCAGTGCTCTCCAGGTCTGAGAGCTGCACGTGGTTTTCCAGAGCAGTGACCACAGGAGTGATGCGTTCAAACTCAGTATTAATGTAAAGAACAATTGCAGCAGCTTTATTGAATGGCTCCAGCCCCTCTGGACATCTGTATTGTACAACTTGGATACAGGTGATAGGCACCTAAGATTACAGAGACTGATAACTATATATTCCTAAAGGGTCCTGTCCCTCTGGATAGATTTTTTCAGAGGATGAATTTGCTTTGTCCAAACCAGAAGGCAGGATCTTGCCAGGACTATCCACACATATCATCGCTTGTCTTCAGAAACACCAGCCACCTTCCCTTACACAGAAGCAGAGCAGGGTAACCCTACCCCACCTGTGCTGGGACAGGAGGAAAGCACTCATCTAATGGCATTTAAAGACCAACAGAACACATACAAAAGAACAAGTGAGAAAATTAAAAAATTACATCCAGGAATTGCTAAGCCTTTTGGACAGAAATATAGCAAAATAGCTTTACAAGATCAAGCGCTCTCTTTATTGTTGTAAGACGAAAACAAATTGTGTGACGCTCATCTCACGCCCTTTGAAATGTCACATTGGACGAGGTCACAAAGCTCCTGTGCCCCATCTGATTTGGCAGCCAAGGGCACGAGGCTCTTGTGCCTTCCAGCAGACAGATGTGTGCACACAAAGCTCTGATGCACAGGGAAGAAAGGCCATCTCTGACCTTTGCTGCCCACCTCTCTGGGCATTCATCCTGCTCCTCAAACCCCTTGGCTCTTCCTACCCCTGACAGAGGTATTTGGCAAGAGCCACATCAAGCTTCTGCCAGAGGATTTACAAGAGAAAGGCAAAGCTGCACTTTATTGCTGCAGTAGTGGCTCTGCAGTTAATGGAACTAAACAGCGTCTATTCAGATGACAGAGGTACCTGCTGAGGGGGCTCTGGGGGGGAACAGAGTGCTCCCCAATGTGTTTACATTTGCAGCAGCACATTATTATAGGAAATGTGAGGTTTGGACAGCCTAAGGGTCAGTTCCACAGATGGACTGAAGCTCTGGCATGAGAAATACCTGTTTTGTGCAAGAACCTCCCAGCACAGATCCATCTGTGGAATACAAGAAAATAGGATGGAGGATTTTGCTCTGGTCTTTCACGTTGTGGGCTGGACTCCGGGCTAAATAAAGATCCTTTTTCCTGATGACTAGAGGGTGCTACTTCATTATGCTCACACAAACCTCCCTGAGCTGCAGCAATGTAACAGCCTTCAGGCAACTTCATTATGTCTCCAATAACACCTAGAACCCCAATGACATCAATCTGTCACCTCTGCTTAGGTAAAAGATCTAGATTTGAGTCGATTTTACAGCTATTATGTTTAACAACCAAAACCATAGAGAAATGGTTTTGTCTTCTCTTATAGTAAAGTGTTAAACTTGATGAATTGCAGGCACTCAAAGCTCTGATCATCATTTAATAGATTATGCTTAAAGGAAACACACTCTGGAGAAGTAGAGATTCTACAAGGGTGAAATAATATCAAGACCGTGAGGTATCAGCAATTCTGCACAAACAAAGGAAAACATGACCATGATGGCACATGGACTACTCAATTCTCTGACCCCCATTCTCCTACAGATATGAGCTCACTGCTCACACACTGATTTTGGGATTAAGGGCAGAATAAAGTGTATTATTTCACTAACTAACTGTTCATAGTTACATTTTAAAGACACCTATTTTATATACATACATGTATGCAGTTTGGATCTGCACTTCAGTCACTACAGAGTTAACACTTCCGTCTGGTGCTTTAAGAAGAGGCAACATTAGTGGAAGAAGCAAGTAAAGAGATGGCAGACACTGTTTGAGCCAGGACTCTCGCAATGATCAGCTGTAGGGCTGGGGAGAGGTCCTGTCCTGCTCTGCAGTTTTGGGGTTTTTTTAAAGGTGGGAGGGTTTTTTTCAGAGTGTACAATTTTTGGAGGCAAAAATCTCCATGATACTGTAATTAAAGCCAGTACCCACAAAAATGGGAACTCACATGCAAAAGAAACAACTGCAACACAAGTAACAGACAAGAACCCACTTCATAAAAATGGAAACGCTTCTAGCCTATTTGCTCTGCAACTAAAACTCTTCTCTTTCCACATGAAATATCCCTGTCACCATTCCAGTTTAATGGATCATGTGAGCTTCCACTACAAAAAGGTGGATACCTGTGTTTAAACCAAAATAAAAATTACTTTGATGTACCTCAGTTGCAGAAAGTAGTGTCAGACTCCCTGCTTTGTGCTACTGTGTTCCATCACTAAATTAGATAAGTCTTATCCCAAATGTTGGCTTGTTTCCACGAGCCTACACTGCTTAAGAAATGGGAATCACTGAGATAAGAGGCAGCTCTTTTCTACCTACTTAAGGAAATTAACATGTCCCCCCCAATAAATCTCTCCTTCTTTCAAGAGTCACTCAAAGCAAGGAGGATAGGTTAAAAAAATGCTCTTCTAGTAACTTAAAAATCAACAGTTCAAGCTTTATCCTCAAACATCCAAGATAAAAGTGCTTAGAAAAGGAGTTATTTTAACAAACACACTTTCCTATCTTACAAGTTTCTACATCTGCAGAACACAAGGAAAACTTTGTACAGTGCAAAGGAAACACGAGGTCAGGCTGGGATACCAAGGTTAAATAAATCATTCATTTCTGTAGCACACAGGTATTCCGGGCTTGTCTGGCAGGGGAGATCCAGCAGGCAGCTGCCCCTCTGCATTTTAAGCACCATCTCCAGCCACACAATGCACTCACAATTTGTTGTCAGCAGACTTCAAAATCCTGGAGCTCAAGAGCATTTTCAGATACTGATTTTAGGTATAGGCACATCATACCACCACATCCCAGCTTCACAAGGGTGCATCCCCTCAGTGCCTTGACTCCTGCACTGCTGCTTCCCACAGTTCCTTCACGGCTTCTCACCACACACCCCCAGTTACTCTCTGCAGCTGAACTCTGCAATCCCAAATCATTGTGTAAGTGACCATATTGGTGGTCACGGGGAACCCTTGCTCTACCTGCATTAGGCATAGCTCTGCAGTCCTAGGGAATCCAGCAGCAACAATTTCATGTTCTTACATTGCCAAAAGATAAAACTATTAAAACAAAAATAAAAATTACACTTATATAGTGAAGTTAATCAGGTGAAATGTTCTGCTCACTGTTCCCTGTTCCCATATGTCTGGAGCTGCATTTTTCTTTCATAAATCATCACACCACAGGTATAAAGAAGAGGCACATCAGAGCTGTAAGAACATCAGAGAGCTTCAGACATGCTGAAGATTAAAGTGAATAATACTCATCTGAGATTTCAGATAGCTAATATTCCCCAGCAGTGCTCACACCATTTTTGGAACCACCCGCTTTAGCCTTAATATCTAAGAAGGGGAATATGTGATTTTATGTATGTGCCCTGTATCCTGATTTTCTTCAAAGCAATATAAAAATACCTGAAACAGCTTCTTAAAAATATGTATCCTTGCTGTCCTATTTGTTCCCTCTGTTTTAAGCTCCCAGGTATTCCTATTTCTGAAAAGTTGGCCCAGTCTTTTTGTTCTCCAGCAAGAAATATCTGAGAGCCAGCGTCCCATCTCTGACCTTGACAGCCCCCTCTGCGATGACAAAGTGGATCATGTCTGTGCTTATTCAGCCTCCAGCCCCTGTGATACAGCTGCCAAAGGAGGTGCCAATTGTCAGGGCATTTCCTTTCTGCCAAGCGCTGCCAGCTTGGCTGGAACCACGCTGGCAATGGCCAGAGGATTGCTAGAACCTGGCCCACAGAAGAGTTTCAATTTTAGCAGATCTATCCAGGAGCATATTATAAACCAGCAGCTTAAAGTCTAGCTGACTAATTAGGTCCCCAGCTTAGAATATTGATTTTGGTTTTAAATGCTTCTTTTTTTGTCTTCTTTCCAATCCCATAGACAGTCTAGGCTTAAGTGGCAGACGAAGAGGCTCTAACAGCAACTGCCCCTTGACACCCAGCATGCTTGAAATATATTAGAAAATATTATAAATATTATAAACGCTCTAAAAGATTATTTTCAGCCTTTCCGCTTAAGGCAACCTCAATCCTGGTCCCAGCTCTAGGAAGCACAAATAAATATTGGCAAACTCTGCTCCGAACTTTTTACACTGTACGACGCCCATCGGCATCGCAGCGAAGGAAAAGAAACGACACACATTTGGAACAGATCCGATCCGCCTTTCCCTGATCCCGAGTGCCGTGCTTGACTCGCAGGGTAACATTGCCACCCGGCGGGCAGAGGCTCGGAGCTTTGGGAGGCTCGGAGGAGCTGAGGAGCCGTTCCGGAGCCGCAGCCCCGGCGCTGTTCCAGCACCCGCACGGCCGTCCCTGGCCGCGGCTCCAACCCCACCTTTGGGGGCAGGAGGCCGCCGAAGGCTGGGGGTCGTGGCGGAAACCTGGCGGAGGAGCGGCAGGGAAAGGGAGGTGAGGGACAGCCAGGGGGCACACCGGGTACAGCAGAGATGTCACCGGTGTCCCTCCCTGCCCGGAGCCCCCTTCTCCGCTGGAGGAAACACCCTGCAGCCTGCACGGACCCGCAGGGAGGCACCCGGGCTGTGGGGAGGGCTGGAGCACGCAGCCAGCACCCGGCAACACTTCGGGACCAGGGCTGGGATCCAGGCTGCGGGGGCTGGCCCAGGACCCGACAGTGTCACACCACATCCGTGAGCAAACAGCTCACAGGAACCTCGGAGACTCCCCACAGCAGTGGGAAAACTGAGGGCCACCTAAAGCTTGTTATTCCTTGCGAGAGGACAGTCAGGGAAAGCAGCTACTGGGCCACTCGGCTTCCTCCTTTACCAAAAGCTGGCTGAGAAACCTGTTCCACAAATCAGTCTGTTTACAGTACAGTTAACCCCAGAAGAAATCAAGGGAGCATAGTCATGAAACGTTTAGAGTAAAGCAAAAACCTTTATAGTTGCAGCCAAAAGGAATTCATTTATTTTCAAATATAAAAACCCAAAATCAAAACGTTTGAGAGATTAGGAAAATGTCCATTTGTTTGCCATCTCAAAATTGTATGGAAATAGGGCCTAGGAATAAGTGAACTAGAATAAACCAAACGATTTTCAAGGCTTCACGAACAATGACAAAAGGGACAAAATTAAAATATCCAGCACTTAAATGCTACAGAAGCTTTCACATGAAACCTGTAGTGCAGAAGAAAAGGCCATGTCAAGAATTTTGCACAAAACAGCACCAGCAGAAAAAGGATGTCAGATGTTGCCCTGGTGTTGGGTGTCTCATCCAGCTCTCTTGCACTTAACTCATCATATCTAGAGTGACCTTAATTATTTCTGTGATCATATTTGTGATGACATAATATTCCTACAGCAACCACAGTCATCAATGCAAGTTTCCTGGTGAAAAATAAAACAGCAAGGGAGAAATCAGGCTGCTGTTTAGAATGACTTCATACACGACCAAAATGGCGTCTGAACTTCCTGCATCCATTAACAGTATTTTAAGTAAATTTGCTTTCAAGTTCTGGGATATTTCTATTCAGGAGGAAGGCAAAATTTTGTCTTACTCTTAAGTTTAAAAACGCAGAGGGCAAAACAATATTGGGAATAGCATCAGCTTTGAGTTGTGTTGTTTCAATTATCATGCTATAAAAAGACTGGCATGGTATCCCTCATAGAAACAGTTTTTGTTAAACTGATGCATCACTACCCCACTCACCTCCTATTTATTTGTGCAGTGCCTTTAGAATTGCAATTCAAAAAAGAAAAGCCCAGAGGAATAGCCAAGGTTCAGTTATTTTGGCAACCTGCTACTGAGAGACCTTGCAGCAAATACAATTTGTCTTTATTTCACACTGATACTCACAAACTGATCAGGCGTTTTGAGGGTATCACTTTCTTGGTCTCATAGATGGGTAAGGTTATTCTACAAGTGTTAGAATTGTGACAGAATGCAAGCACCAAAAGCCAAGCACTAGCTCCAAAGATGTACTTTATTTCATTATAAAGCAGATTTTTTAGGCATTATTTCTTTTTGTGAACATCCACTGTATGGCCAGCAGGTCCTGCTTTGAGGACACAGCTTTTAGATAACAAAGCTTTACCACTAGAAAACAAAAATACATATGCACAGAACAAGTGCTGCTTAGACACCGAACAGCATATGGTCTAAACTGCAACCAGATGATATGACCATCTTCAAACAGATGATATGACCAAAAATACAAATAACAGCTCCAGCCCGGCCAGAGCTGCATGCACAGAAGTGGACTCTTTTATATCAAAACAAAGTTCATATTGGGCTTCCTGGAAAAACAACCCAAAAAAATCCCCAAAGCAGAACCATATCAGAACCTTTTCCCTCTCCTTTTAATGCCACTTTTTAACTGTCCCCATTTCACATCACAGTTGTGCTGTGGTGCACTAGTACTTTATGAAAAACAAGAAAATGATTGAACGTAGTGTGACATCATAGTGAATGGCTGACAGTGATCATTTCATGGATACTTCAACCCAATTCTTTTATTCCTTTTCCAGTCATGATCCTCACCCCAGGTGTTTGACTTTCATTGATAGGTGCATCTCATTCCACAACTGCAGATTTCCCACGTGTTTGGTATCTGAGCTCAGGGTATTAACAAGGGCTTCTGGATGTCCTCTGTGCTCCTCGGGTGTGTAACAGAGTCCCACAACTCCAGCAGGAACAGTGACTCACATACCGTCTGCCCAACACGCAAAAATGCATAGAAGGCATGTTGAGGCAGTGCAAAGAAAAGTTTCAGCATTAAAACTCCTCCTTCTGTTTTCCACGTTGTCCAACACTGATTGAGGAAAAGTGTATTTACAAGACTTATGCACGAATATTTGCATTTGGTCCTAGGCACCTGATTAGTACTGACAACCTAAATTAAAATGGAAAATTAGGTTTTATTCTGGTCCATTACAGCCTTAACTGTAACCTCTCCAATTTGAAGGTGTGATCTTCAAAAAAGGAATCCCAATACCTTCTGAAAGAGTATTTTCCTATGTACCACTCAAATCTGTGAGATTATAGGATGGAAAAGCCTTCTACATAAGCCCCTTAATGGAGTTATCTGACAAGGGTCTCGTATCTAGATCTACAGAAACAGACAAGTAACATCCATTCTTTCCACTCTTTTGTGGTAATGAGACTCAAAATTCACTAGATATGAATAATCAGATAACATCCTGATTGCTACAAGACCAGAATTCATTATCAAGGAGAGAAACTTCGCTCTAGCAAAGAGCACAAGCAGATTTGCATCTAAGCAGCCATAACACTCATTCCTTTCAGCCAGCATCAGAACTAGAAGTACAGCCACTAATGGCAATAAAAACTAATGAGAAGGTTTTATAAAATCGGTTTAACCAACTTTCAAAGTAGCGACTCTTAGGCACAGGTTCTGGCAGAATCTAGATTTACCTGAGTTTTCTGTTTGTGAAGGAGAGGTGGTGGGAAAGGACACATTCCTTTCTTATATAGAAACTTGACAAGTCTCAAGCCAATACTCAACATCTGACAAGGTCTAGTGTGATAATTACAAGACACACATTTGGAATTAGAGATATCATTTAGTAAAAAGAAACAACTGCCTTTCAAATCTGCCATACTGAAGAAAAACCCCAAACACATAAAACACCATTTGTGCTTACAACCGTAATTATGTAACTTGAGCATCAGATGGAGAGGTTTTTCTCACCATTACTGCAAAGGAGCTGCAAAAACAAGTTAAATGGAAAAAAATCCCTTCCAAATATTCATTTAACAAACATTAATTACAACCTGTAAAGGCTTCTGGTTACTAAACGTGAAAGGGGCACAAAAAATTTTCAGGAGTCATTGAACTAAATCAAAGTCAAAAAGCTGACTCTCCTAACACATAATTAAAAAACAACTTTCTTAAAAAAATTTTTTTTGCACATCTTCCTCATCAATTTATAAAATGCAAACAGTATGCTAGAAAAGTTTGAACGTAAGGGAATGTGCTTTGGAAACATTATTAAAATATGTGTTTCTATAGAATGACACTATCAAGTTTATACTTCTTTTCACCTGACTGGCTACACTTTGAGAATGTCCCTCCTCTCTTTCCTGGGTCCATGAGAAGCTAGGTTTAGAAAAGAAGAGCTCCCATACTGCCAACTTCACTCTGTTCCTTTACAAAAATTTCGAAGTACTGATAAATGATGGTGACAGCGAGCAGAATTCCAGTTCCAGAGCCAATTGCCCCAAGGAAGTCTGCCAGCACAGAGAGGGCGCCGATACAGAGCCCACCAAAGGCAGCAGCTGTAGGGATGTACCTGTAAAACATGAAATGAGAACAGAAAACGGGCCATTACAGTTTGCTCAGGATAGTAACAAAAAAGTCAATGGCAGAATACTCTCTTCTCCTGTGGGTCTGCAATCCAAGGTAAGAAACATACAATAATGCCAGTACACTGGGTAAGGAAATAAAAAACTCAACCTGACTGGAGGAGAAAATAACGCTACACTAAGAGGAGAAAGTATTACAGTCCACCATGCAATTATGAACAAATATTAAACTTATGGCTACTGGCTCTTCAAGTCATCTGTAGATGACTGAAATCCGAAGTTTCAATAACATTTCTATAACACAAAGGGTCCTACCCTGAAATCTGAAAACCTAGAGACATCAACCCCTGCCTACCTCTGCACCTAGGAGATTTAAATAAGTACTTGTTTTAGAAGCAAGGTCTGCATGAAAACAGTACTCAAGACTAGTAACACACAAAAAATTACAGTAAGAAAATACTTCTGGGTCAGTTTGAAGTAGTAAAGTACACTGAAATGCTCATTATTAGCTACCCTGAGAAGAGTATATAAATGAAAAAATATAATAGGAAAATAAAAGGTCCAGAATTTAAGGCAAATTCTTTAAATGCAAGGCAAAAATAAGCTGTACTGTACAAGTCTTCCATTAATGAGATAATGTTCTACATCTCATGCATGTAACATCAAAGCTGAAAGAATACCTGTGTTCTAGGATCTAGAAAATGTAAGTCAAAGCAAACTTTGCCATATGTTTGCCCACAATACTTTGCATGAACAGTAAGTGAATGTGCAGCTCACCTGTTGAGTTCATGTACCATTGAAGTTTCTCTGTGGCCTCGCATTACCATTTGCTGTTCCTTCAATTGCTTGGCAACCTGTATTGAATCAAGGAATGGAGCAAATAAGTTTAGTGTCATTTACCAGGGCCATGGAATACAGTACTGTGGGAAAACAGAAGCAAGACATTGCAGTAAATGGTGGAAGGGTTGGGCGATTTTGTATTGTTTTGGATTGGTTTTTACATTACTCATCTGAGTTAAAAATATCCAGTATTTTAACTTCAGATAGATTACAGGCACTTTTCTACTTGTCAATTACACAAAGCTTTTTGGATAATTCTAGTCCTACTGAGAAAAGGAAAATTTGGATACTGGTAGGCTCTCATACACATAATTCAATCCATGTTTTGCCATCTACCCTTCTGATGAGGGTCTAGTAGATGTTGCAAAACTATTCCTTAAAGTGTCCATTCCATTTCAGTTTCCTGTATTCAGTTGAGTCAACTATTTATTTGTGCAGCCACACTAGAAACTAGACTTGGAATCTCTTCTTGGAACATTATTCTTAAACTGGATTTCTGCAGTTGCACAGGGTTACAGCAGAGCCCTGCAAACACTTTACTAACAACTGTGGGTAGCAAACTCTAGCAGGGGAACATGAAGGTGCTCATCACTGACTCCATGCACTGAGAAAACACACTTTTAGATTATTAAGCTGCCAGTTCTCCACTACACAGCAAACATTTAAGCAATGATTTGATTTATCAACTTTTATTTCTGACCTTATTTTACATGAACTTAAAATAATTTTACTTAGTATCAGGAAAAAGTATTAAAGTGTTAAAAACCGTTTGTTGGTTTACTCTGAAACAAAAACCTGACTATATATGGCTGTGCCTCCCTGCATGCCTGACAAGCAGCAAGATGCAAATCCAAAACAAGAGTACTCACAATGTTACAGTAACTGTGCAACTACATACTTGTTAAAGAATGGATGAAACCATTCCATATGGCTGCCAAACTTCACTTCCTACCCAACACCACACAATACAAACATACAACAATGATAGCTATTTTCTGTCTTGTTTTCCAATGCCAATTTCAAGATGATATAGTTCCTGAATATTAAATATCCTGTAGCAAATGGAATTTTTGAGAAGCTAGGTTCAAGTACATAATTGCACTGCACTATATTCTCCATCATCAGTGCTCTCAAGTTAAAAATAACAACCTCTAGTTAATTTTCCCACAAAGGAAGCTCAGAACTCTCTATGTCAGGAATAGCTGGCTGAGCTTTACCTGCAAGTTTTTCAGTGGCAACTGCCTTGCACACAGTGCGCCTGTCATGTGGCACTGAAAGAGTTTCTACCTCTCCTGTTACCTTTCCTGCTCTCACACTCATCACATGTTTCTGTGTTTTAAATTTCCTAATTCCAATGATAACAATTATTTAAGTTTTGATGTTGTTTTGAAAAAGCACTAAAGGAAACAGAGGAAAAAATGACCCCCATTCTGTCTCAATCTTTCCCAATTGCAAAAAAGACACAGTCCCTGTTTAGAAAAACAATGAATATTACCAACAAGATTACCAGCAGAACAGCTTTTTCAGAAGAAAGTCAGTCTTATTCTTACAACAGCCCATCTGTTTTCATCATATAAGCTTACATAATTTGTCATTTTAAACTTACGTCTTTGGCAGAGGAGCCAGAGACTTCAATCCATGTCTTAGAGAAGAAAGCACAGGAGCCCAACATAAATACAATATAAACAACTGCATGTACAGGGTCTTCCAACACTGAAGAAAAGGACTCTGGAGGTGACAGATAATAACAGAGTCCACCAACTGGATAAGCACGAGCAGGGCCTCCAGATGATGTGTCCTGGAAGAAGGAAGCAAGCAGTCAGTCACCAACCTTCTCACTATTGCTTAGCCATTAAGCCAAGTCTGGGTTTGTATCACCGTTGTGTCACTTTGCGTCATTACTGCAGCAGCAGCACACACATTTACATTCATCACAGCAGGTCTCATATGCTACCATTAATTCAAATAAATTACTAATTTAGGAGTTTCAGTGTGCATGACCACTTATCAAAGTGTGTCTTAAAATTCAGAGACCATCTCTTCAACCCCACATTTCAATGGTGCCCTTGTAAAGATGTATGCAAGATGAGAAGGAATACTCACAGACCAGGTGCCCAGCAGGCTGACCAGTAAGTTGCCACTGAAGCGGGCAGAAAGCATCTGGGAGATGACGTACAAGTTTGACACCAGGGCAGACTGGAGAATAATGGGAATGTTGGAAGTATAGAACAACTTGATAGGGTAGGTGTTGTACTGGCCCCGGTAGCGAGCAGATTTGATAGGAAGATCCACTCTGAAGCCCTGAAAAGTTTTCAAGAGAAAGTCCCCCTTTACATCTGGACATGAACCCATACCAGAGGTCATAAATTGCAAATGCAAGGCCTTGACAGCAACAGAAGAAATCTGCAATCATTTTGTGCAAGTACAAATACTCTGCCCAGAGGGCTCTCCATGAGAACCCTTCTGCAAAGGGTCTGCAAGCCTGCAGGGTTGTCTAAACACACATACACATAAGAAGGTAGGAAAGATTTAGACATCAAAAGAAATCTGAAGTTTCAAAAAGACTAAACAAAGCATCCAGGAAAAGAAACATTAAAACTTCCTATATTCTTCAGAAATACACAGAAAGAGATGCACAGGCCGAAAGACTTTGAAGTACTTCCCAGTAAAAAGCAATAGCATTTGGGTTAGACAATATCACATGCACACATACATCTGGGGTATTTTTGTTTGGTTTTTTGTTTCTTTTTTCAGAGACTAAAGTAAGTCTCCAGTCTTCTGTGTGACTACAGTAAGTGTGGAAACTAATTAAGAGGAGGCACTGTATAATGAACGTCCAGATGCTGCAGGTACAAAAATCAGTCCTGTGAATATATAATTTCTTGTAGAAGGAAGAAGATTACAGACCTATTTCCATATAGTTTTACAACCCTCATTATTCCAACTGACCTGGAAATAAATGACAATTGCAAAGACAAAGATGGTGGCGATCAGATTCATGAGGTTGGGAAGATTCTGACGGTAAAAGGCCTCACGAAGAGCTCGGACTTTGTCTGTGCGAGTAGCCAGAAGATGGAACAGAGCAATGATGGCTCCCTCAAATTCCATGCCTTGGAAAGGAAAAGAAAAAACACGTTAGGTGAGCTGTGATTATCTCCAAGCTTCAGTGAAGTGCTTTGTCCCATTAAGCATACTTCTGAACTACAGGACTCAGAATGGGATTTCTCTGAGTCTTTTTCATCTTGAGCATGCTCTCAGGCTTTTATACTGTCACTCTTCATATCAGCTATGTTACTTCTAAGATTTTTTAAAAATCTCTTTATAGTGGCCTAGAAACTAAATCCTAACCTAGCATGGGATAACTTTATTGGTCTCTAGAAACACTGACAAGCACCAAGTTCTTTCTTTCCTCCTCCTGATAAAAAAAAAAGTAAACTTACAGGGAAGCATCATACTTTGTAGTGTCAGTCATGGTGAGACACACACAAGTTATTGTTTGGATTACAGCAAATGGCATAAACTCACTTCTGTTTTCTACTGTACAGCAGCAAACAAGATCACCTCCAGTGGAGTTTGGAGAATAAGGTCTTTAGGGCAAAGTGTAAAAAAGGCAAGGAGCAGAAACAAACAGCTAATATTTGGTCAGTAAGTTGGGCAGCAACCATAACACAATGGCAGTCTACCACTGCTGACTTTTAACGAAGGCACTGTAAGAAATTCAAGTCCAGTAAATATCTTGTGAGATACTATAAATTGAGAAAAAATGTCTTTGTGCTTGCACTTCGCACAGCAGCACTTGCTGCATTAGCAAGATCCACGACACAGCCAAGATGGCAGTAAAAGCATTTGGCACTAAGTTAACAGTGCAAAAAAAAAAAAGGTGTTGCCTTTTTGTAAAAACTATTGGTAAAGAAAACAGACAGTGCCATATTACCTCGCCCTGTGTTCACTGTAGTGGGGCTGAATGCTTTCCACACAATAGTCTCACAGATATTGGTAGCAATGAAGAGAGAGATGCCAGAACCAAGACCATATCCTTTCTGAAGCAGCTCATCCAAGAGCAGAACTATCAAACCAGCAACAAAAAGCTACAGTAAAAAAAGAAATACAGCATTAGTTACATGTCTTTTTCATTTCGTTAAAAAAATCATGTGTATTAAAAGATTAGACTATATATGAAGAAGCAGGTACACTTCAGCATTTTTTCTCTGCATGTGGGACAGCCTGTCCATAAGGCTGATTTTTTGACCCTTTCAGGGGAAGAGTAAGTAGAGGAGACTAGAAATTACCTGGATTGTGATAAGCAAGCAGATACCAGCACCCATCTCAGAGGGGTCGCCGTACATTCCAGTCATTACATACACAATAGACTGTCCGATGGTAATGATCATTCCAAACACTACAGAATAAAAAGAAAAAAGTATGTATTTGTCCTGGATATTTATGTCAGTGGGCAATTGGAGAAATAGAAATCACTTCTTCATAGAGAATCTTGGTTTCAGCTGAGATAGAGTTAATTTTCTTTGTAGTAGCTGGTACAGTGCTGTGGTTTGGATTTTCGATGAGAATAATGCTGATAACAGGCTGATGTTTTAGTTGTTGCTCAGAAGTGCTTACCCCTAGTCAAGGACTTCTCAGTGTCCCCTGCTCTGCCAGCCAGCAGGTGCACAAGAAGCTGGGAGGGAGCATGGCCAGGACAGCTGGCCCTAAGTGGCCACAGGGATATTCCATACCATGGAATGTCAGGCTCAGCACATAAACTGGGGGGGTTGGCCAGGAGGGGCTGATCACTGCTCAGGAACTGGCTGGGCATTGGTCAGCAGGTGGTGAGCATTGTATTGTGCATCACTTGTTTCCCTGAGGTTTTATTTCTCTCTCTCCTTTTCATTACAGTTGTTATTGTTATTATATTTTACTTTTTAGCAGTTATTGAACTGTTTTTATCTCAACCCTTGAGTTTTCCTATTTTTTTTTCTGCTTCTCCTCTCCTTCCCACGGGAGGGAGAGTGAGCAAGTGTCCCATGTGATACTGAGTTGCCAGATGGGGTTAAACCACAACACTTGGGAAAGAATACATAACTTAGGAGATGTTTAAATTCAAGAGCAAGTTAATTTTGCTGTCTGAAATCTGGCATTGAAAATAGAAATACACACAGATAGTTCAGAAACAAATGCACTTAGGAGCAGGTGGGTTTGGTTACCAAAGACTGCCTTAGATACTGAAAACTCTGAGGGTGTTAAGATATTACTAGCAATTTATGATTTTTTCCATTACCCATATCAGTAAGTAGTGTACAGCATCAAATAGCTACAAAACACTCAATTTTTTCGAGAAGTCATTATCAACTGACCACAGAGACCCTTTATTGATGAGAAAGACCCATGCCTGGAACTGCAAGGTATAAACAGCTACAACCAACATCTTAACCACTATGAAATACTTAGATTAACACTGACCATCACAATTCAAAAGCTGAGTCCCCACAGTCTCTACACAGCTTCACTTATCTGGGGAGATGACAGTAGCAAGGCAAATTGCACTGACACTTTTCCTTTTCACACCTTTCTGAAGCTTAACAGCCAACAAGGCAGAGAGCTGTCAGTAAAAGACTGATGAAATACAGGTATCTGCAGCAGAACACGAACACGCAGCACAACAGAAACCCGCAAATCCAACTCAACCATTCATCCCACGGTTAATTCACACTTTCCACTGTTAGGGTGAGATACACTCAACCACCAGTGCTTAACATGAGCTGTTACTCACATTTCTGGGCTCCGTTGAAGAGAGCTCTGTCCTTTGGGGTGTCACCAACTTCAATTATCTTAGCACCTGCCAAGAGCTGCATGATGAGCCCTGAAGTGACAATGGGTGAAATGCCCAGCTCCATCAACGTTCCTGCCAGACACAGGAAAAACAGTGAAGTTCAAAGTTAGTTCCTATCAACCTTTACATCACACTAGAGAAGATCTAGAACTCGAAATCTCCATAAACGTAGAAGTTCTCAATGACAATAGAAGCTTGTTAGTCAGTTTGATATGTAGTACTCCTCAGTACCTCAAAAATACTATGTTCACTGAAAAAGACTTTTGCTGTCAAGAACAGATTTACTCTGCATAAAACAAAGTATGACATAAACTGATAGCCCAAATGATATAGAATGATAAAGTGAATGCAGGAAACTGTCAGCATTCTTAATTCATAGCTGCATTAGAAAGCCTCTACAAGAAACTGAAATTTATATAAACTACTATGCATTTCAACATTCTGTGTGACAGACTCAAAGATGTCATCCAGGAAACCACAGCACTCAAGGAATATGATTTGAAACACAAATCACAAACCTTGAAGATTGCAATCGCAGCAATGCAGGTAATTAGGAACTGTCTCTTCCCTAACCATTTCCCTCAAAAAAAAAAGCTCAACTTTTGTAGATATAATAGATTGCACACAGTCAACCATAAACTCATTTTGTCCAGAAAGTTGTGCCTTTCCCAATGCCACACTGGTTTACAACTTTAAATAATACAGAAAAATTACTTTTCACTCTCTACTTCAGTTTTTATCTTCATTAAATGGAGTAGAATGCAAGTCTAAAACCATTTTGATTCAAGCTAAAAAAAAGCCCTCCTGAAAGTCCTACCATACCTCTATTTGATGCCAAAATCACTCTCATCCAGTAGAAAGGATCTGCTGAGTCTGATGACATAATGCCAAACAAGGGAATCTGCATTTCCAACCAAGAGATTAAATTAGAGACTTCATAGCATGCTTTAAACATTTCAGCTCTTCCTTAAAAAGGGAAGGAAACATACCTGGCAGCATACTAAGAAGATGAAGAGTGTGATAGCTGTCCATAGTACCTTTTCCTTAAACTGAATCTAAAAGGAAAACACAAAACCAAAAACCAACAACGGATTATAAAGCTGTCAAGATAACAAGACCTAGTCCATCAAGCAAACTTTCATAATAGCACATTTGATTTTCTTGTGAAGGGACAAAGTACAGAACATCCAAAAGAAAATAACATACTGTTCATCCCTTTTATTCCACATTAGACCAAGGAAAGCTACAAAGCTTTGTTCAAAATTTAATCCAAATAAACAAGCATATGTCAATGCAAGGTAATTCTAGTACTTCCACAGAAATGAGTCCTACATTTTCATGAGAAAGAGCTTATGATGAGAAAAAAACCAATAACAGAGAGCAGCTTATCTCAGCAAATAATCTTAGATTAGAGCTTATGAAGCAAAGATTTTCAAGTTGCTGTTTTAACTTACTCTAGTTTACACCTCAATCTGCACTGCCTTCAGCATCTCACCACGCACTGCTGTGACATAACCAAATCTGCACAACTGCATTTATTCTTGTACAACCACACCCACAACACGAGATGCACCACACATGCACTCCACTAAAAAAAATCGTGCCTAAAACTGCCCTTCTCCCAACAGGGAAGAACTCCCAAGACCCAAAAATGCGAACTCTGAACATTTTATATCACACAAATACAAACCTAGGAAGAAAATTTTATTAACCTACCTTCCGTTCTGGCTTTTGAATTTCAGGCAAGATAACACAGAAGGGCTTGATCACTTCAAGAAATTTTACTGTATGGAAATAAGTTAAAAGACAAAGTGAACACACAGATACAACGAACACTGGGAAAAGCTCAAGCTGAATTGAATTTGGACACATACTCTATAGAATAAAAGTCCCAGTTCTGGGGAATTTTTGGTTGATAAGTTTGGGGCGGCGGGGGGGGGTGTGTTTAGTATTATTAAATTCTTATCTGTTCTAAATACACAGAGATGCAGCTAGCACGTTTTAAGCACAGTATGGACTGGAAACAGAATTAAAGAAAGTCAAGCGTTTTCCCATTTCACCGAGTAGGTTGACAGCACCAAAAACCTTTGTCATTGCTTTACATGAGTTTATCAACATCCTTGAACTTTTACTTCATGGTAGTTTCTCCCCAGTGTGATATTTGAGAAAAAACGTGCGTTGGGTATTATATATATTACTTTTGGGCCATACAGCTTAACAATTCCTACCCATGCAATTCAGAAGCATCAAATCATGTTAGTCTACAGAACATCTCATACCATGATCCCCTCCTAGCCAAAAAGACACATCCTTAGACCAGAAGTCTGTTTTAAAATAAGCATATCATGAAGAGGGAATTTGCAAAGTCACAAGTTCTCCCACAAGCAGAGAGCTCAGAATTTGAAGAAGAGTTAATTCTAAATCTGCTAAGAGAAATCTAAGGTTGCACCCGTATTTTGGACTGATTTGAACTAAGAAGAGTACAACAGCGCAGAACTGAAACCACTGGTGCCTTCCCACCACTTCACGGAAGGCTGCAGCTTCAGCGGCAACTTAGTAACGCTTTAAGACCAGCCCACAAAGATTGCAAACGATTATGTCGGAAAAGTTACGCTGGACCGCGATATTCAATTAAAAGCAAATCAAGGGTCTCTCCAACGTCTACAGTAATACATCAATCGACTAAGAGGCTTTCCCAGCAGCTTTTCCTCGAGGTACGGGATCCTGCAGACTCCCACTAACCGGATCATTCCGGGCTGCAGACACGGTTTGTAGCTCCCTCTGCCAATGTGCCTGCAAGGGCCATGCCCGATGCCCGCGGTGACATCCCGCCCCCCCCGCCCCGATACCGCGCCCGGCACCCTCAGCCTGGCGGGGCCGGGCGGAGCGCCCGGCACGGGGCACACAGCGCCGGTTCCTTCCCCGGGATGAGCTGCCACCCCCGGGAACGGCGCTTTCCCGGCCAGAGGGGAGAAGCAAGAACCCAGCAGGAGCCGCAAAATCGGGGGGTTCCCGGTACTCACTGCCCATGGCGGCGCCGGCGGAGCAGCAGCGAGCGGCGGCCGCGGAGGGAGAGACACGTCAGGCTCCGAGCGCGGCCGCCCCCTTCCGCTTCCTGCCACGCGCCGCGTCCGCCGCCGCTGCCGCGCATGCGCCGGGCCTCTGCCGCGCAGCCCTCAGCCTACAACTCCCATCGTGCTCTGCGGCCAGAGTGAAGGATAGCCTCCATGGCGCGGATGACGCGACAGCGCACGGCTTTCTGGGAGTTGTAGTCCTGCGCCCCCGCCGCCATCTTGGTGTGATACGGGACTCGCTCCTGTGTCATGTTGTGTCAAGGAATGCGTGTTTTAGCTACCAGAAAGCGTAGCGCTGGTTTACGAGATTTCAGCTGATAAGCGCATAAATAAGCACTTAGAATTTGTTTTCTGGTTATGTGTTTTTGTAGTGGGATGTTGTAGGCCTTGCTCTGCAGCCAGAACCTCCTTGCACCTGCCGCACAACACGAGTGTCACACGTCAGACGGTAGAAAGAGTGGCTTTGTCCAAATGGCTCAGCTGCCTTTGGCCATTTAGAAGTGACGTGTGTAGGTGGTTCTCTGGGCTGTCTGTGGTCGATGGAGATACAAGTGGAGAAATACTCTGCTTACCTTACATCTCTGGAGAAATTACTCTGCTTATCTCACACACGTTTTCAGATGAGATGACTCATCCTCCAGAGGTTTTTATTTATTATAGAGGAAACTAAGGTGACAACTTCAGCCCAGATATGTGTGTTTTAGGTGTCTGGTGTCAGACAGCTCCAGGTGTCAGTGTCCCACCAATCCCTGCCTGCCGGAGGCCGGGTGTAATGCACCCAAATCCAGCTGGGCTTTAATAAAATATGAAACATTGCTGAAAATGTGAAGCTTTGGGCTTCGTGTCAAGGGAGTCACGGGACATCCACACGTCACTGTGTCACACACGGGAAATGTGGTGAGGGAAATGTGCTCACAGTGGCTGATTGTTTGAGGTGTTTCTTTCCAAGAACCACTCAATGTTCTGTGTATTTTCCAGGCCTTTACAGGGGGAGTTATCAGTGGTCTGAAAGGGAAGGTAAACAGAAGTCAAGGGAAAGATTAAAGTAAATAGAGGTGCTAATACAAAGCAATTAAAGTCAGTTTATACAGTCTATAAAGCACATAATGGCTTCCACAAAATCTCCCTACTACTTTCTAGGCACTTGAGTATGCCTTGTTTGATTATTTGATCCCTACTTTTCTGAGATTAATTTAAAAGACCAGCCCTAATTCCCATTTCAATTTTTTTTCTTTTACTGTTTTTTTATTGTTGGACTGTATACCTGCCCTTCTCCAGGCATCTGAAATCATGCATCTCATCTGTGAGTTACTGAAGACATCTGCCAATGGGTGTGAGAATGTTTTAGTTCTTGTCCAGGGCTGCTCATGTCAAAACATCCAGTTTATTGAAACTGGTTTTAATCCACCCATTTCTAATTAGAGATAAAGCAACTGCTTTCCAACTGGCATGCTGTCTTGCAGAGTTGGTTTGATAAGACTGTTTTGACTTAGTAATGTGGACATTGTGCTG
The DNA here is from genome assembly GCA_013397775.1 of Eulacestoma nigropectus. Taxonomy (NCBI): domain Eukaryota; kingdom Metazoa; phylum Chordata; class Aves; order Passeriformes; genus Eulacestoma; species Eulacestoma nigropectus. Next base: position 985,245 of record VZTE01002610.1, on the reverse strand, counting down.
GTTTATCAGAGCTGATAAGTGGAAAAGAGAGAACCAGCAGTGGTTGTGTGGAAGTCTGGACAAATAAGCACAGCAGTCATCAGGGGATTAAGGGTAGCACCATGCAATGAGACGCCAGAATTTGCACAGTCACACGTTCTTTTTGTGCTAGCAAACTCTGTCTGTGCCATAAGAATAGAGAAGAATAGAGAAGAATAGTTAATAGACTGTTATTTGCATGGCCCACCTGTCAGACTTCTTGTGTTACTGTTTTAATTTTTTAAAAATAATTTTATACAAGAAGATAATTTGGTTCTCTACTGTAAAAGAATGTATAATTACATAGAATTTTCTACTTAGGGAGGATGAAAACTCGTTAGATTTTGCCTACATCTCTATTTTGTCCATCCTGGGCATGAACAACTTCACATTTTGGGTTGAAAAGGGTACAGTCCTACAGGTAAAATTTGCCATTGAAGTTTAATTCTAGGTAGAAAAAATAGTTGCTGAAAGCAAGCTTTCTTCAGGTCTTACAGTGGAAAAAAGAAACTGTTTTGCCAACTGCAGTAAAAAAATACACAGACAGGAGACAAGTTCAGCTTCTTTATATAATCAGGTATCACTCTGCAGAAGTGAAGAGCAAAAGAAACTGAAGATACAGTTCTTGGGGCATTCTTACAGTAAAGCCATGTGAGACACTGAGTCAAATTTTGGCCTGGTATGACTCCCTGACCTTGACAGTTTGTCTTGGGGAACTATTTTGGCAGCCAATTGCAGACAGTGTGACGAAAAAGGAATTTTATACACTAGGGCTGATTTTTACACTGTTTTGGAAGCCCCTACTACTGCAAGAGGACTCAGTGTAGAGTGGTGCCAGCTGGTACAACTGGAATGATGATGATGATGATGAAGAGGAGGATAGCATGTAATTAATAAACTGCTCTTTAGAGAACAGCGATGTCTGAGAAGAAGCTATAGATTTAAAATAGCTTTTTCTTTTCATGTTTTGCTATTCTTCTTCGAACCAAATCAGTCTCTCTTATGTAACCAAGCTAATCCTGCTTCAGAAATAATGTAATTTAGGACCATTAAAAACATTACTATTTACTTACTAGCACTGAAGTTTGTTAGCCAGTGTGTTCCACTGTTTCACACAGTGCAAATCTTCAGCCTTTACTGCAAAATTATATATCTCAATATACCTCTATTGCATTAGTGCAAAGCTGATGTTTAATTACTGCTTTTCAAATTAAGCTTTGCTCTGTGGCGACTGACTACCGATGCTGGACCTAATTGTGCTGAACTGTACCCTGATGCAAACAGCAAAGACTACATGATTGCTTCAATAGACAAAGGTAAAAAGCAGAAAATAGGGGCAGAGAGTAGAAATGGGGAGAGCAGCATAGATGAATTTTTCTCTGCCTCTAAATGGTTTCTTTTTGTTCTAGTCATTGCTTGCAGAAAGCAGCTACAATCTCTCATTTAAGAGATCACATTTGTCACGTCTGTGACCTGCTAACGCCCTGTTCCCACACCAGTACATTTTATCAGTGTGTCAAAGATTGCCTGTTGTGCCGAGTAAAGGCCTTTCCTTACCAGGGAGGATGAAGGAGTCCCTCCAGCTGTTGGGATCCTGGTCTCAGAGCACCTGTAGGCTGGGATGGCCGGAGGGCATTACAAAGCTGTTGTTTTTTACACACGTGTGTAAGTGCACACACACACACGGATATTCACCTTGCAAAACAAGGCTAACTCATATTTGTAGCATCAGTCTGCAAGAGGGGTCCTGGACAGCAATACCCCTGTGTGTGCTGGGTCTGTTTAGCTGCAGTGTTTGTGTTCAGTTCTCTGCCAGCAGTTGTCTGTGTAACCACAAGGTGGAAGAACTGCTTTACTTATGGTGCCTTCTCAGCTTGCATGAAATGCACACAATTGTGTAGGCAAGTTTTATTACTGTCATTATTTAATTGTTACAGTGCATCAATGCCCAAGGGCCACTTTCAGGACCAGAAGTCCTTGTGTTAAGTGTAAGATGACACAGTCCACAGTCCTGCATGGGGCTTCCTGCAGACAGATCCCTGGGCTCCACACGATGCTTCAGGAGACCACTGTGACCTCTCTCTCCAGAGTACAGCTATGCTGTGAGTCCCTTGAAAAGATCATCTCGTGGGGAGCTCCATGAGATCCTGCTCAGATGGAGCAGCTGCATCTCCAGTGCTCTGACAGTGTGTTCCAGGGACCAACCACTACTGTGACATACTTCACGTCCCCTTTGCCTGCCACCCCCATGCTGTCTCTCAGGCTGTTTGACAGGTGCTTGTTAGATGTCCCTAAAGATTTATTTATGCGGGTAGATGGGCTCTAGAGGTGGTAGCATGTGTGAAACAAGGTCACAAGTGGAAGCTCATGATCTGAATGACAGCTGAGCACAGACATAAGGATGATGTTCAGGAAACCCTGAGCAGACAACATTCCTGAAGTAAATTGTTTGCTACTAACCTAAAAGAGACTTAGCTGCTAGCTCCTTTAAGCCAACAGCCAGACTCCATTGATTTCCATAGAGCTAGAGTTTCCCTTGTAGTCTGTAATCAGGAGACAATCTCCCAGCTTGCCTGAGAAACCTCAAGCAGCTGCCAGTTACAAGTGGTGTTCCCCAGGGCTCCACACTAGGGCCAGTTCTGTTTAATATCTTCATTACAGATCTGGACAAGGGGATGGAGGGCACCCTCAGTAAGCTACAGATGACACCAAGTTTGGTGGCAGTGTTGATCTGCCAAAGAAGACCTACGGAGGGATCTGGGCAGGCTAGACTGATGGGCCAAGGCCAATTGTATGAGGTTCAACAACTGTGAAGTGCTGGGCCCTGCACTTGGTTGTTCCGTAGTTGTGCCCATTTGGAAAAAAAAATCCAATTTCAATATCTACAATGAGATATCCAAACTACTGATTAAATATATCAAAAGAAGTAAGCTTAACTTCCCCACCAGGCATAAGTCCAAAACTGCAATGCACAAAAGCATTTCCACTATCATTATCAGGACATGAGAGGTTAACTGAATATCTTGCTACTGCTTTGCATGAAATGTTTTGAGTCCTGAACTCCTGTTATGACTCACACCCCTATTTCTCAAATTTGTTCACCCAGGTGTTCCTAGAACATAATTTTATTCCATGTATTTATGGCAATGCTTAATAAGGTATCTAAAATATATAACACTGTACCTTTAACGAACTGTGCTCCCAGCTGGCAGCATTACAGCAGTGCTTTATCAATAACGAGGATCCTGATTTCTGGCTCTGATAAAACAGACCTTCTACCTAACACACACTTTGTGTAGCATGAAGAGTCAGTGGCTAAACCCTGATCTTGTCAAAGAACAACAACAAAACTGCAATAGGAGCAGTGTTTCATCCCGCATCTTCACATGAAACCTTAATATTTTAAGTAGAACCAAAAGGTAACGTGTAGTTTTGCAATGAGAGCAGCACTATTGGTTCAGAAAAAGCTCTGTAATAAAGCTACCTTCTGTTTGCTAAACCAGGCCATGAGGGGGGCAAATTATGACAAATTATGGTAAAATTATGCAGATCAGCCAACAAGGTCAGACACTTAGCACCACCCGTTCATGCAATATGGGCAGTTGAAATACCTGCAAGAAGAATGAAGTGGTTTTACATCCTTCCCTGAGGGATGCAGTGTTGGCCACTGCTGGCCACAGAACGCCAGACCAGATTGATAGTGGCTGGTTCTCAGCTGACAGCCTGCAAATTGTACCTGCTCATGGTGAACCAATAGGTGAGTATTTCAGCAAGACTGAAAGGCCTACAGTGAATACAAGGTTAAAGTCTCTGTACCATCTAAATGCTTCCCATGTGTTCTCTTCCTGCTTCTTTAATGTTTCTGAAGTCTTCAACAGGTTGTTTTTTATGTTAACCCCCCCTCATATATTGGGTATTTTTCATGCCCTACTTGTTTTTCTGCGGCTTATCTAACTAGATCCTGTAAAAAATTATAATAGAGCTAACAAAACCAAACGTTTTCATATTTCTAGGGATTAAGAACTAGCTTTTGATTATATGATCTGTTTTTAAATCATCGAACTTGGAACCATTGTTTAAGAAAACCCTAAAAACCAACAAACAACAGTGTTTGGAACATTAAGGGGGAAAGTGCTTGTCTTGCAAATACTGATGCCAGTTTCCCTTAAGGGCCTATAGACTAGTAGCCAGATACATATAGCTCTGATGATGGACTAACTTACATAAAAATCACTGCCAGCTTGATTGTAGCATTCCCCATGTGGAAATTGGCCAGGGCTGGAAATCACCGCTATTAACCTGAGAGCTTTTACACCTTTGCAGAGACAGCTTTTGGCACAGAGCCTTAATTTCATCTAGAATTTTATGAAGCATAAATTAGCAAATATACCTTTCGTGCTACAACCACATTGGACCTGTATTTGGGAATGGAAAAGTACCAATAAGAGGAGGCTGTTTAGTTTTCAAGTCAGCAAATCTTACCTGACACTGGGTCTCTCTAGTCCAGCTGGAAAGTTCTGACAGTAGTCAAATAACCACGTGGACATTGGACTTCTGCATCAGCTGTTGTTTTTCAAATCAATGTTTGGCTATTGAATTTGAATAACCTCATGCACACGGGGCTGTGGAGTTACATTCCCCTCTTGCACACAAAGCTGTAGTGGTGGGGTGCACTGAGTGGGGCTGAGCTCTGCCTGTAGCTGCATAGAATGTAGATGCAAATGAAACATGTAATACACTGACATTTCTGCATGCAGTAATTACCATGTGCATACTTGAAAAGAAAATGCTGTACATGTAAAAATTCTGCTTTTGATCCTGGAATAGAACTGATTTCTGTTTATTTTATGGATTTTTGAAGCTCTTGCTGAATAATTCTGTGATTCTTTCAATTTTGATCTCTTGACAACATCAGCTTTTAAATCCAAACTCTTTGTAAACACCTTTTGAGTGACTGTCTTTTTCTTTTTTACTGGAATTCTGAGCAGCAGCAGAAATTCATCAAGTAAATTATCTTCCTGGCTTTAAAACCAAAGCTGAAACCTGAGCTGTTCCATTTGGTACGTAGTGAATGAGCTTTGATTTGATTTTTATTGTATTTCATTCAAACTTTATTATAAAACATCTCCCAGGGACACTTGCATGAGAAACACTTTGCAAGTAAAACAGCATTGTATTTCCAGTCTCCAATTTTTAAAGGTTATTGTAACATTTTTGTCATGCTTTCTTATCTCCATAATAATCCACTGTATGGCAGACAACTGCAGCAGTTAGGTCAGAGAGCTAGATGTCTCTGTAGGTTTTTCTAATGGATTTTTTTCCCCCTACTACAAAAGGGTTTCAATGTGTCATTAACCCAGTGACCAGCACTTCTGCAGTCAGACTGTGGGCTGTCCCCAGGCAGCTATATTTCCAGTGTCCTCTGACTCCAGTTTTGTCTCAGCTGGTTTACTGACATGGAATTTGGTGTAGATTTGAGATCCATCAAAAACCTATTATGATTTAAATCGAGCAGATGATCTTTTTTGGATGGTTCAACAGTGGGTTTTACGTTGATTCTAATAGTTGGTTCCTTCTCTAGAATTTATCCACCTATATTTTTCAGTGGAACTGTGGTGACTTTCAGCAGATGGATCATTTCAGGTTTGGATTTGGGTTGGGCATACAAAATGTTTTCTTGATATGTCTTTCCTTGCAAAAATTGCAGTTTAAATCCAAACTAGATATAAATTACAATATATCACTTATTTTTATTGACTTTTGATTACTATTTATCTCTCAATCTCAGAGAAGGCTTTTTAAAATGCTAACATTTAACAGGCTTGGTTTGATCCTGCTTCTATTTTCCATCATTGGCCAAAAATCCTGCTGGGTCATATCCTCTGAGTAGACATCTCTGTGGATCTCCTAATGCACTTTATAAAATGCATCCAGTAAATCTAATAACAACAGAAATATGATTAAATACACAGTGAACACATGGCTAAAAAAAAAGCATGCTATAGCTTCACTTTGAATTTTTACTTACAAAGATTTACTTTCCTTATGAAAGTAGGCCATATAAATCTTTATTAATATTTACTTAGCTCAGCTAGGGAAATAAAACAGCAACTACACACTGATCTGTGCCATATCAGAGTAGTACAAACACATTAAAGTCCTCCTTAAATGCAAGTGAGCAGGACGCTGGCCAACTAGGAAGAGCAAGAGAATTGCTAACACCCCTGAGTTTTACAGACATGCCAAGAGGCTTAGCAGCCTTTAGTGAACATTGCTGTTACAGCGGCTTGCCTGAAATAAGAAACAAAGAAATCAGATTAAAGACTGAGCTGCTTAGGGCAGCAGCATTAGTATGGCAAATTTTCTGGCAAGAGAGCTGTGATTTTGGGCATCAAATGGCTGCTCCATGCTGCAGTGCTGGGTGGCGGTGGATTCTTCATCTCTTCTGAAAAACACTGAACAATAACTGTCAGGAAGGTTTTATTATCTGTGAATACTAGAAAGAGGGTAAATTTCCTGTCCTGTGGTTTTGTTCATCTGCTATTTGGCATCTTTGTGTAAGAGCCCGAGAAGCCATCAAGCAGTAAGCTATTAACGCACCAGCTATGACAAGCCTTTGGAGCAATTTCAGTCTTTGTATAGTTGACTGTTTGTCCCCTCAGAGCACTCCAAAGAGCTGGCTTTACAGTGGGCTGGCTGCAGAGCTGAGGTGAATACTGGCACATCAAGGCACGCTTTGATGAGTGAATTTTCAAGTGGCAGTGCTGGCACAAGCAGCTGCTGTGCCACACACCCCTTAGCGAGCACTTGTTCTTGGTGCCTCTCTCGGTGCTTTGCCAGTATAAGCAATTTGTAGCTTCATGGCAACATGGACTACAAAATGATCCAGCTGCAAAATGATTTTTCAAATCCTGCAGATGAACTACAGATTTAGTCTTTTTTATACTGGTTTAGGAGTTCTGACTGCAACATAAGTGAATACCTTAGTTAGCTTCAGCTGAGCCTGATAATTAATGAGAGCAGTGAGCATGTAACAGCTTGGGCTTCAGCATGGGCTGTCCAAGCCAGCTAGAGATCACACTGAATTGCTCCGACAGCTGGCACCTGCGCTATTGAATCTTCACTGCTAATCATTACATCTGGCTTGGGTCCATCTATTCAGCTTAAAATCACATCTCACAGCTGCAAGATGGCCATAGCTTTGCCCAAATGGCGGTGTGTCCCTGCTGACAGAAGAGAGGAGATGGAATCAGACATCTTTAAAAGTCACTTTTCTTCTTATTTTTTTATCTTCTTACCTTTCCCTATACACTTCATAGTGTACCTGTAGACTGTTCAAGTAGTTAAGCGGGCAACACAACCTTAAAAGGTGTCATTACTGAAGGATGCTCAAGTAATTAACAAATTAAGAACCCCTTAAGTTTTACTTAGTTTTATTTAATTCAGTAGCTGAGCAAGTAGATGCCACGTTGTTTCAACAATATTGTAAAACCCTTTTATGCATATTCTGTAGGTGACTCCTTGGATGCCGCAGGGCCTTTCAGTGGCTAGTTAAATGCATCACAGATTTGTTACAGAGCTCCCCAGAGAGCTGAAGCTTTCCTATAAAACATGCGGTAGATGGTAACTGGGTCTCAGTTACCCATTAAATCTACTACAGTTCTGCAAAGCACCTTCTCTTTTTTTGCTTCATAGCAACTGTGTCTATCTAAGCAGCATATTTTATTAAATCAAATCAACTTTGAGAAAAATGCAGTTCATTCATCCTTCTGATTACTACTGTTCAAATTTAGCCTCAGTTAGTGACCTCTCAATTTGCTGAGATTAGTTTTGCCTGTGTACAAGTGAGATTGGCTATGAAGGCACATGTAATAAGCCCTACATTCCTTCTTCTACTCAACACATCAGCAATTAGAAATGTGGTGTTGCTTTTCTGTGAAGGAGTAAACAAAATGCCCTTGTTGGCTGCAAACATGCAGTCTCCCCTTTCCCAGAAAGGCTCAGTTTCTGAATGCTAGGGCCAAGTATGTTACCAAAAATCAAGGAGGTGAGAACAGTGCAACAGTCTTATTGTTCTACCACTCTATAACACTTTCTGATACGTAGATCTTAATATAACATTACAGACATGTGAGCCACTCCCTCTAAACACACCGAGGCAGACCCACAAAATGAGTAGGGATATATTATTGTAACTATTTCACATGGGTGAACCTGGGCGGGGAGACCAGATGCCCAAGACTAGTAAATGGAGTAATTGAACTGAAGACACACCCCAGAGGTTCAAATTTTTAATCTGTGCTCTAGTTACAAGACATCTCCCTGTGATCCTCCTCCTCATACTGGGAAGCCTGGAAAAGCCTATTGAATGGGTATCATAGTTTTTTATGTTTGGATTCAGCAGTTGTTTCAGCCACATTTGAAAGGAATGAGTCAGGAATTTGTGTATGTGGGAAGTGGTTTCCTCTCACATTACTGCATGTATGGATGAAATATATTTCCTCTACTGTGAAGTTGCTGAATGAGAAAATATAGTGCAGCTGACTGGCACTTTAGCGGCTGTACTTGGACCCTGATAATGAAAAGCCAGTGGCCTTGGGAGGCTGGCTTGGATAGTGCATTCCACAGAAAAGCTGGTGAAATCACTTGTATTATTATTAAGAATGACTAGAAAAGGACAAAGTGGAGAAAAAATAGCAATATTAAAACCTGATTAATTAGAGACCCAGTTCTTTAGTGAAACCCGGCCTGACTGAAAATGCAGGAGAAAATCTGGCTTTAAGACATGAGCTGTAATGCAATAATGAAGACGCCTCCCTCTGTGCTTCAGGCAGTTTTTGTAGCAACCGGTGTTCAGGAATCAGAGATAATGATGATGGCTTGTGCCTGCAGTCATTACAGCCGTGGCACGCACAGTATGCGAGGCATTTAAAGTCAAACTCAGCAGCACCACGCAGCGAGACGGCAGCAGGGCTGAGTGGATGCAGGTCACCTCCCAACCCCGACCTGCCACAGGACCTGCGGCATTGAAGAGCGGGCAGGTTTCATCTGGTATGAGAATGAACAGCAGAATTTGGGCTGGGGGTAAACCTGCCCGAAAATGAGTGTCCTCAAATCCAGGGAGCTGGTGTGATCTTCCTTTTGTCCTTCAAAGCTGCTTTGACCCTGGAGTGATAGGCTTCTGTAAGGTCAGGAGCTGTTGAACAACCCGAGTGGCTGTTCCCAACTTCTGGGGAACTGAAGGAGAAACAAAGGAGTTTAGGGCTGGTCAAATAAGGGAGGTGAGGAAGAAATGGAATTAGGGGAAGAGAAACAGAAGAGACTCACAAAAAGCTTCTGAGAAAACTCTGAGCTTCTGAGGAGAGTGGTACAGCCAGCAAAAAATTGGAGAAGGAAGAAGACACAGGGGAATAATAAAAGATTTCTCCATTTGTTCCTTAGCTCAGCAAGGCATTTAAGGTTCTTTTTGACTTAAAGCCCAGAATAGTTACAATTATTTAAAGACCAACACTTTTTTTTAAAGTACTTTGATGAGCTAGGCAGAAGACAGAGTTGCCAGGTACGTTTTATAAAAAGGATCTTACTGCTGTCAGTAAAGAACTTCTAAAAATGATGTTATACATATGTATATAAAACACATACACTTTGTGGACATTGTGGAACACTTAAAGTTTGAAGGTAATTCCTTAGGCAGGGCAGGGCAGCCTGTAAGGAGCCACAGCTCCACACCATGCTGGGTCCCTCTGCTCCAGCAATACAAACACGCAGCCCCAGCCTGGCCTGTGCCATGGGTGCAGCCAGGGGTGATTAGTGAATGACTCCATCACACACCAGGCAAGGCAGTACACACTGAGACATCCACCAAGAGAGAAGGAAAGTGTACTTCCACCTACTTTCTACGTATATTTTTGCCATTTCCAAATATTTCCTTTGCTTTCAACCTCTACACGTCAAATCATAGTAAATTGCAAATGTACTAGTTCCAGCTGAGCACAACTGGGGGTGAAATAACTTTTCTTTGAAGCTGGAGCTAGAGTCCACTTGACAAGCTGTGGGGAGAGCTACAGACATTTGCAAATGAGAACTGAATTTCTGACCAGGTGATCCAAACCATTGTGATTCATGAAACTTATTTTCAGAGGAGCTACATAATCCATTAAGAGAGCAGCCAGTGAAAGGGACCACCCCCGTAGCTAAGACAGCAATCACTAGGTAAACAGCTTATTAAAAGAATGTCATTATCTTCCAAATCAGCAGAAAAGCAACATAGATCTTTATGAATATATCTTAACATTAAAAAAATTATTCTAGCTATTTATTCTCATTGTTTGACAGATGATCCTGCATCTCAGTATACATCTCAAGTAGAGATAAAAATACAAGATGAAGATCCAGGGCAAAATCCTTTTTCTTCTGAACCATCCCCAGGAAGAAATGGGGAGGATCATTCATCCCACCTTGGCTCTACCACATGTTGTAACACCCTGGGAGTGCTTCCTGTCTTTTGTTGTCAGCCTCTTGTATTGATGCTCCCTCAGCCTCTTCCCTGGAGCATATTTGGGAGTGCTGGTAGAAGAGCTGACAGCTCTATGTGCACCAAGGCAGTTTTCTTTTAGCAAATCAAGGCATTCTGAGTGGCAATGTGTGTCTCCTGGAACACAATACAGACACTGCCCCATAAATTTCAATATTGCACACATGCGAAATGTGTGTGTGTGTTTGCCTGTTGTGGGCAGGGACTGAGGCACAGGCAACCTACCCCAGCAGTGCTGTGTGAAGATGAGTAGTCAGATGCCTGATGGTTTCCTCTGTGACCACATATATGAAAACAGACATGAAAGATCTGCAGGGATCCTTATGAAATCAGTTATCTATGGACAATTTCAAAATAAAACATTAGCTGGGGGTAAAAATGGAGAGCTTCAATTAGCTTTTTGTAGCATTGTGGTTTTTTTTCTTTATCCCCTGTGTGCCATGTGACCAGATACCATTCCAACATTTTTCTTCATGTATGGGAACTGATGAAGTACTTCAGCACTTCAAATGAAACGGTAATATATGCTTTTGCTTCATAACCCCCCACTCATTTAAACAGTCAGTAGCTTCCAGCACTGCTTGCATTTTAGAGTTATGGATGATGTAAATTCATCCTCGATGAAACACTCAGCTAACTGCTGCTCAGATGGAAAGGGGCTGCAGTAAAATATTATTTCAGTGAAACCCACACTTGGTGGAGGTTGGAGAATGCATACTCTGTAATTATTTAATTTTTATTTTTTGCATCAGGTTTTGTCATAGAAGAAATCAAGACTCTTAATGATTTTCACAGCAATGTAAGATTACCCATGGACATAGCAGACCTGCAGATTCTTATACTCTCAGAAGGATTTTGGCTGAGTTCTTTACCTCTCAGTAAGCATGCTTTCTGCTTCTGCCTTCAGACAAGCTACACTTTCAAATACTGGTTTGGAAATCGTAGTCATCCCAAGGGCAACCCAGGAACTGAATGGGGCCCACATAAAATTAAGAAGTAAGTGCCCCCATCCTAGATATTTAATCCAGAAAAAAAAAAAAATCCCCTGCTTGATAAATAGTGCTAGACACTCTGACTTGGGCAGAAACAGAGGGTCCCCACTGGTAGTCAGACCCCGTGGGCAGCAGGAAAGGTGATGCTCAGTGCACATGAGGGAAGGTCACGTGGCCATGCTGCATGAAAAAAACCCTGTTAACTGCCCAGTGCATCCCAAGCTCGCTGATTGCAAGGCCAATATATAAAATATTTGTCATTACTCTCCTCAGTTATCAAGACAGACCTTCTCAGAGTATATACTTTCCTTCCATCCAGCTCATTAAATATCAGTCTAAAAAGCAAAACATATAAAGTGCAAAAGAAACAGCCAACTCACTATTGGAATAAAAGTTTAATAGAAGAGTGTCAGCTGAGTTTCACATACATGGTCAAGTATGACTAATGAAAGATTGCAAATATCTCCCTTCTTCCCTTGAAATATTCCAAATAGACTGTCTTTCAGAGAGTGAAATCCAGTAGATTAGCCCAGGCTTTAAACCACAAGAACCATTAGGAATAGACCACAGAGCAAATACTAAAGACCAAAAAACCCCTTTAAAACATGCTTCCTTAAAACAAACAAACAAAAAAAGATGAAAAAACAAAATCAGTAGATACAGTTGCAGAATTTGGAGTTTCACAAGGAAACCCTTAATGGATGCTCAAGAGCATTGCTTCCAGCTGCCTTAAAAGCCTTGTAGAGAAGTTAGAAAAAAATTATCTTTATTTCTCAGTAACAACAAAAGTTGAAGAGTTTCCAATATTGGATGGTTATTGATTGGAAAACTTTCTGATGATTTTGTTTAAAAACTTATTAAAGCAGAGTTTGCCTCCCTGATCTTACACCTACAACTGCGCTTGGTGACCAGCAGGGTTGAGATTTTAAGAACTGGTCACTGATTTGTACCACTGAAGTTCAGGGTTGTCACACCTCTGTTCTAGGCAGATGATGACTTACGTATGAGCAATGGAAAGAAAAAAGGATGGCTGAATAACACAGAAATGGTACAAACACAAGAGTACGTGCTTAGGCTGTGACACACATTCTGCTTGGGAAACATAAAGGAAGACAAGCAATTAGCTGTAAGGCTCATGGATTTTCTCCTTTCCTACATGTTTTCCGTATCTTTTTCCCCCAAACTCCCTTATTGTCTGAGCATTCCTCAGTGTCCTACTAGAGTTATCAGGAAAACTTAGTGATCTTCCTGCTAACAGTTTTTACATGACAGCTTATTATTCTCACTGGATATTTATAGAATAATTCACGAATTACAAAAGTCAGAATTGGGAAAGGGCTTTTGGATCATCCTCTCCATCTCTGTCTGCCATAAACACTGCAGTCAAAAAAGCAACAAAAAAAAGCTGGCATTTTTTCAGCCTAAAACATGATTGAAAGAGAAAATTGAGATGCTCTAAAATACAAAACCTGGAAGTAACTATGGGTAAAATACCTGATGGACTCCCTCATTTCTTTGCCATTTTTTTTGTTCCACTTTTGTTGCTGCTTTTGTAGTGAGCAAAAGCCATTTCTTGCTGACAATGATCATTATCATACAATATCATAGTTTACTCTTATGTTTGCCTCTGACATTCAGGCTGCATTGCAGCATGCTGTCATTTACAACTGTGGCCCAAGAGTACAACTGAGATTTCCAGTTCTCTTGTCCGTACTGCCCAGGCAGTGACATGTACACTGCAAGGTAGGCACCAGAGAACTGATGAATAGTTATTGGTAATTCAAATGGGATAGCAGTACTGGTAACAATTTTCACTCTAACCTACTGTCTTCAAGCCGTACAAAGGCTAACACTGCCTTCAGAAGCACTGCTTGAATGATTCCTCTTCCCTGTGATTATAACCAATTCTGTTGGTAGAGAATTTGCCTTATGCTACTTCTTTAAAGCTATTCCTATTATATAAACCTTTATTGTTTAGCACATCTCTCATTTCCTGGTAGCTGCAATGCTGATATGCAGATAATACTGGTCTCATTTATTACTTTTTAGTTTGCATCCCCTTCTTCATCTCTCAAAAAGTTTCTTAACTTAGCTCTAAGATCCTGGTCACACCAGACCTTGTAATAAATAGGATCTTTGTGAAAATTTAATATTCTTCTTGTCTTTGGTAGAGACTGCCTACCAACTCTGCTGAAAGACTCATTTGTGACTTGCTGCCAAGGGATTAGTTTTCTACTAGCACAGGTTTGGTCTATTAGCAAAGACAGGATGTCTTGACTGTCCTGTCTGTGCTTTAGATAACATTTGCAGGAGCTGGTGTTCTTGACTAATGGACCTTGGCTAATGGGATTTTGTTTCAAAGGCTTTTCTATGCTTTCCCTTTGCATCAGTCAATTACAGTCTGGCACTTGTTTTCATCAGCTGACTTCATCTATTTCTTAGCTTCCTGGGTAGCTTAAGTAGATCCAAGTGGGATGAACAGCAAAGGAGGGATTTCCCTGTCTAGAGCTTTCTGTCATATGTCTGTAGTGAACTGAGCCCTGGGCTGCCACTGTGCCTGTGAGGCAAAGGGTTCCAGCAGCCCAGGCTGCACTCAACACTAGAGTTTGCACAGCTAGGTTGAAGCTGAAGAGCCATACACAAAAGCTGGACAACCTTGGCTTTCAACCACAGAAGTCCAGCGCACCTGTACTAGCAAATTAAGCATCGTCAGAGAAGCACAGCTCAAAGGCAATTCTGTCCTTAAGCGCGTGTTGCCACTTCCTCTCTCTGGGACTCAGCTGTGATCCAGAGCCAATGCAGCATTTGTCTCCCCAAATTCTTCAGTTTCTGCAGAATCTGAAAGCACTGAGAGTCACTGAACTTCTATTGGTCCACTAAATCTGGGGGAGGGGGGATAAGATCCCGCGGGTTCAGCCGAGCCACAAGGCAAACATCGTAATTGTCGTGCATGAGGACATTGGTGGCCACCACGTTCCACTGGTTCTCCCACGTATCCAGCTCAAGGATCTCTTTGGTGATAACTTCATGACGAGCTGAAAAACAGAGGCAACACAGCAGGGATCAGAGGGCGAGTCAAACAGGATCAAAGAGGTTTGGGCAGTTGTTATTGTGATCCTTCTGAAAGGGGGCAATAGAAAGGTAATTTCTGTGGTACTAACACTGTGCAAAGAGCACGAGTTACCAACATTCAGCAAATGAAATAGTGCAGATGGAAATCTCCACAGTGCATCCAGTCCTCACACTCTGGGTTCCAGGTGCAGCTGCAGGGACAAAAGCATCAAGTGCTCCATCTTGGTACAAGTGTGCAGGTGGCATTTTATCCTGCAATCAATTGTCAGATGCTCATCTTTTAGCAACAGAATATTGCCTCTTGTTCACAAGTATGCCTGCATGCAGGGGATTCTTTTCTTTGCCCCGACCAAGATGCAGTTCTCAGGCTGCTGAAAGCACTCCAATACTATGGCTTTTCTTGGGTGCACAGTCTGGACATCCTGTGATTTAGGGAGAAATAATGTCATGTTCCACTGTGGGGAACTGCGGAGAGTTCTTTTAAAATGGATGGTCATTAACGAAATTAAGCCAAACATGGCAAACGTTGTATCTGAAAAAACATTTATTAATAACAAAAAGGAGAAGGAAAAGGAGTTGCCCAAATGAAAGAGGGCTAGAAGAGACAGAAAAGAAGAAATAAAAATGGAAAAGGAATGGGGGAGAGGAGAGAGAGAGAGAGGACAGAGAGAAGAAGAGGGCGTTACCACCGGCGAGTCAGGGCAGTGCTGTTGGTGTCCAGGCAGCGGGGGGTGCGCGCTGCCTGCCTGTGGCCGGGCTGGGCCTTAGCGAGCCTGCGTGGCTCCCGGAGGGGCGCGGCTCCACAGGCGCGGCTCCTGGAGCGACGGCAATGGACACGCAGTGAGTGGGCGCTCGGACGGGAGGACCAGGACCCTGGACAAGGTCGCGATGACCAGCTGGATGGGGGAGGCAGGGCGGGCAGTGATGGCTGGATCGGCGCGGCAGGGTTGGAAGCAGACGGCCCAGGCAAGGACGTGGGGGCGAAGCAGCAAGGTGATGGTCAGGGGCCCAGGAAGGTAGGACAGGTGTGAGGGCGAACCAGCGAGGCCAGGAGAGCCTGAAAGCAGGCAGGCTGGGGCCAGGGCAAAGGAGGGAGCGAGCGGACCAGCAAATGAACAGTAACAAGCCCCAGCGAGCAGCAGCACAGTTAGTTTTTATACCCCCCCGGCCCCTCCCAGAGTCCGTCTGCTAACAGGGATCCATTGGCCCGGTCCAAGCTTCCTGTGCCATCCATTGGTGGAGACTTTTCGTGACCTGGTTGGAGAAGCCCCTCCACAGTGTCCCCTACTCCCTGCCTCATGGGAGGTGTTGCCAGGCGAAGTCCTCCCACAGACAAGGCTTCTTTTAGTTGCCTCCTCCACATGCCTCTGACAACCATTGTTGAGGCATAACAAAACAATCGGCTCTTCACAAATAAAGAGAGAAAAAACTCTCCAAGGCTCTAAAGGCACTTTAGATGTTCTGAAATGCTGAGGAATTTGTCATGGACAGGCAGGTTAGAAGAATGCTGTTAAATCACAGCCAATCTCCAGACAAGAAACTTTTTACAGGGACAAACAAAAAATGAAAGAGTCACCGTGAAGCAGAGAACCAGCAGTGCTATATTAAACTTCTTACAAGACCACAAACCCTTTCTTTGCTAACAACAGTCCTGAGCTCTGCAACAATTGTTACTCAAATCCAAGTTCTTTCATAAAAATAAAACAGTCTTTCATTTCTGCTCACTTTTTCTTTTCATCTTAAAGTTGCTCTCTCACAGTAAGTAACCTTAGCCTAAACCTTCCTTACTTTGAGCTGAGGACATGCACATGCTTTGCTGTCAGATGAGCCTTGGGAGAGATGTATTAAAAGCCAGGTCTTAGACTTCCAAGAACAGACACTTCACAGGTACCAGATAAGAACCATCATAGCAAGAAACTTTGAATACTCAATGCTGTTTTATTGAGTCTTAAGAAACTGGTGACAGGATAAAATTTACAGGCTCCAGACTGAGATTCCCATTCAGCTATCCCTTATGGGAAGTTTTTTTTAACAAACAAACCACCAGCAACAGCCCTATCTCACATCTATCAATTGTACCTCATGATTTGGGCACCGCCCTTATGTGTAACTGACAGTAAAGGATTGAAGAAGGGCAAAAGAATGAAAAGCAGAAGAGCATCCAGAGACACAGATTGTTCCTCATGTTGGAAACAGACCACATATTTCTCCAGGGAACAACAACCCTGGAGGTTTAGTACCCCAAAGACAGTGCTGTCAAGGTTTAGGTTGCATGCAAAATTGGTATTGATGCTATAATGATGTTGTGTGGTGGGATTTAAAATACCCCTAAGGCTCCTCTGCAAGGAGGAGCTTTGGAATGTGGGGAGGTCAGATGGAAACAAGACCTCTCCTCCTCCCAGGACTGGCTTCCTTGCTGAGTAGATACGGGACAGTTCTATTTTCTGCAGGTTCTGAACATACACAAGATTTGTGGATGTTGCACAAGTTTTGTGGACATTTCTGCACATTTTTGTCATGCTTATCCAAGGAACCCACTCACCAACAATGCACCATCTCCTCCCTCTTTCATCTGATAAAGGAAGGCAGCACAGCATTTCTACCCCAGCATCCACAACCTGTTCTCATTTCCCCCCCGCGTTGTGTCACAAATAACTATGATATAATTTTTGTTAGTCCAAAGCCAGACCTTTGGGACTCTCATAGATATCCATAAGCTTACTCTCCAGGAGCTTTGAGTAAGATTTCAGGATACAGTTTCATCTGAGTAGTCTTTGTTCCATTCCTTTCTGTGAAACAAGTTATGATGGTTTGCTTATTGAACCTGGATTTTATAGGAGAATAATAACAAATAGGAAGGCTGCACCCATTCAAGATAGAGGACAGCAAACTGCTAAAAAAGCCATTTACATGTGAAGAGAGAAGACATGACTGAAAAACAGCAAACAAATAACACGTGCCAGTACCATCAAACGCCTGTATGACCCTACAAGAGTGAAGAGGTTTTTCCTCAGGCAAATGCAGAGGCACAAACAGACCAAAGCTATGACATAGGAGTCTCCTGTCTCTGTGGGTTTTTTTATTAGATCGTCTCTTTTATGCAATAAATTTTTATGCCTGGATTTTCTTTGGCATCGATGATGACAAAAATGAGACAATCAGAGGAAAAATAATCAAATGCTGGGACCAAGACATTCTGTGAGTGGTTGCAACACTTCAGAAAAAAAAATTCATAATTAAAACGTCAAAGGCAGATTCAGAAGAAACCATTCCTTACAAGCCTTGCTGTGTTTTTTCCTGACCCTGATGACTCCCAACCTTTGGAATCCCTTGTTTCCCTTTTCTGTGGGATATTCTAACTGGTTTTGTTCCACTCTAGAAATTCTACTTTCCAGCACATGGAGTGTTAGTTAACTCTTCACCTTTGGGAGCTAAAAAGAGTATGTTTTTTAAATAAGGGAAGCAATCATTTCTCTAGTCTTATC
The DNA here is from genome assembly GCA_013397775.1 of Eulacestoma nigropectus. NCBI lineage: Eukaryota > Metazoa > Chordata > Aves > Passeriformes > Eulacestoma > Eulacestoma nigropectus. The sequence goes on along the minus strand of VZTE01002610.1, from coordinate 967,144 downwards.
TTGTTTAAAGGAAAGGAAACAGCACCCTTTAGATGTGAAAGTTCATGTGAGGCAAAGCACTGCTCAAAATAGTCATAGTTCAGAAAAAACAGTCCACCTTTTCTATTTAAAAGAGAAATTAATTGAAAAATCTTGGTTCTCAAGCCTTATTTTTAAATTTATTTTTTCTCTTAATTTTTCTTGATAAGAACAACAGAAAAGGTGCTTTTCAAAGAGAATATAACCTTTGATTCCAGGCTGTAATGCTGGATTTGGGCTTTAATCCAAATAAACTGCTTGAAGGTGCAAGTAATGCCGGATTCTACTTCATTGATTCACCTTATTTAAGTGCAATTTATTTTTTTTAAGCCAATATCTTAGCAGCCAATTTTTCTTACAAAAGAATCATGTGACACCTACAAAAAGAAATTGGCTGTATTACAGAGATTACCTTCTTAAAAAGCCACCCCACACAACTCTCTGTCCTCATAGCATTATTCTGCCTAACCAGACAACCACCTTACCTAATGAAAGGATTTCATTCATTTTATTTCTACAAAATGAGGCAGTGTTTTTCTGCACATTCTTGTTTAACCATGAGAAGTTTTAAGAAATTCTTACACTGTGTTTTTCTGCACAGGATTTAAACCACTTTATATTAGAATTATTCCAATTGTACAAACCTGACCCTGATGCAGATCCTTTTTGAGCAGTAAAACAGTGATTTATTCATACTCAGGAAAGAGAGATGCTAAACCAGCATAGGGATCATTAGTCCCAGCGTAACTTTATCCCCACCAGAAACTGTGGTACGTTAAAAAGAATCAGAACTCTTTCGGTACAGTTATGCCTTTTTGATGTACAAGTGCAGACTGAAGGCTAACACTGAGCCTACAAATCCATCTCTTCCCAGTGATAAAACTCAAGTCATACGTGAAAATGTTTAACTTGTGAGTGTTTAAATTGTATTTCATATATGCAAATACACTAGTCAAAGCAAAATGAGTCTAATCCTTAAATTATCTTTTATATTCTGGTCTGCAAATAAAACACTTTCCCACAATTTTTCATATTATTTTTTCCATTGAATGTGCAGAAAAAAAAGAACAAAAACATTAATTTTCAGTAAGTGATTGCCTGCACTCCATATACACAATCATGTTTTTTCTTGGAAAGGTTTATGATTCACTCCCCAAATATGGTCAGGCTTCATTTTATGCCATAAGTTTTCTTATGCCATTTGAATCAGGATTGAACATAAATCAGGATGAACGATTCTTGGAAAGACCCCCAGTATGACTGCAGGCAACATAAATATTTGATCTGCTTTTTCATCTGTTTTCTTTTCTGTTTTGTTTTTTTTTTTTTAACCCACATTCCATTTCTGACTTGGAGGGTGGGAAGGAAGGAACAACTTTCCATATGACAATAGTATTTATTATCACTTTTGGTCTTTGTTTTGACCTTTCTTTCTCTTTCTCATTTGTAACCGAAAATTCAGGTACAATTATTAGGTTTTGAGTTGGGAGGGCTGAAGGGAGGCAGATGTAGAAGAATTAAGCAATATGCTTAGCAGGTAGAAAATCCATATTTCATCCAGGACTATTAACCATGTAGCTATTATGTTTGTAAGCCAAGATAAATAAATTCACTCTGCTGTAGCCTGCTCAATATCTAGAGGATTGAACTAAAAAAAAAAAATTCATTATGAATTTCCATTCACTGGAGTTAAATCTATGGCAAGTTTGCTGAAATGGGGTTGATATTTCATTGTTTCTTCCAGAAGCCCATTGGCATCAGCTGAGATGTTTGCTCCAGCTTAGGAATGAGGAAACAGAGTTGTGGAGACAGTGAGAGCATGTGCCAAGTCAAGAGTCATGGTGCCTCTGCATCAGTTCAGGGCAAAGATATCCAAAGGATTTTGGGACAAGCTCACCTGCCTTCTAGCAGTGACAGAGCCACACTGACACACTGTTAGATGGCCAGCAGCACCTCAGCAACTTTATCCAGAGCAGGGCCACCTTGTGTGCTGGGGGAAGTCTCAGTGTCACATCTGTCCTTGAGCTCTGTGCCCTGGGACATCTTCACACAGGCCACTTGCCTGAGCTCCTCCTGATGTTGGTTCTCAGGTTGTCACAACATTTTTTCCTTTCCAGTTTGAAGGTTCCTAATATGCTCTATATTCTTTTGCCATAAATCAATTTATATTAAAAAAAAAAAAAGACACCAAACCTGTAGCAGTTAAACTGCTGTCTGCTCTGCTCTTGCCGTGAAAAAAAGCACTTGAACATCACAAGGTCCTTGCCAATTGAACAGTCCTTGAAATATTTACTCAGGTGTTTCTTTCACTTGTTTCCTCAGTTCTTGACACCAAACAGCCACCCAGGGCTGCCTTGAAGCAGTTCAGCCTCCACTGCTGGTTTGTACCTGTTTTTTCATGCCATTATCTGTACCAGAGAATGATTTCAAACATATGGGACCAGCCTCTGCTACTTATCTTCCTTGCCACTAATAGCCACTTTCATAATTACATGAGGCAGAGTTAGGTGACCTGGGAATTCATGTTTGTGTTGCAATGGGATGGAAGTGCATTTAGATCATTACCACCAGATGTCCTGGCTCCTCCTCTGCAGTAGGAAAAATAAGAAGTTCATGAAGTCTGCAGCCTTCAATCCCATTTGTGTGTGTGAGCTGCTCCCTAACTCCACCAGCCTCACTAGCGTGACACAGCCAGCACCCTTGTGGGGTCAAGGACATCCATCATCTGTGCCCGTGGGCAGAAGCAGGCAGAGAATACACAGGAGAGGGAACCTGGCTTGGCTATTTAACATGCTGGCCAGTGTTCATGATGTGAAGTACCAAGGCAGTGCATCCCACCAGGCACAGCCAAAGCTGGGAAGAAGGTTGGGGCTTGAATTTACCACTGTGGCGGCTTACTGTTTTCAGAGCACCTGCATGGAGTAAGGTAAGATACTCATTCTCATAGACAGGTCCCCTCTCCTCCTGATCTGCCATGTAATTCTTCAGGACCATAGTTTCATGACCCACCCATTCACTCACAAATCAATGTATACTAAAATTAAGTATATCTATAAAGAATGGGATGGTCTACAGAAGGGAACTTCTAAGTCAGTTGCTTCAACCGTTATCCTTGGGATTGACCCAACTACATAAGCTTTTAAAATTTTTCCAGATTTTGCGTGTTCTTCCTGGCCAAGGCCTCTTTCAGGACAATCTTACAAGCAGGTGATAGCGGGATCACAGGTTACAGAGGCAGCAGGGTCAGTGCTCTCCAAGTCAATGCAATGTGAACTCATGAGTAAAAACTGCAGATCAGAGTAAGAACTACTGGGCTCAGCCCATCCTGAAATACTGTTTCTAAATGCCTTACAATAGGTTCATACATTATTTATAGAGGATATAAAACATGTTTAGACTGTATGCATGACAGGCAGTTATAAACACAATAGAAGATGTCATACATGGCTACAAGCCATGTTTCTAAACAACCTATTGACCTCTTCAGCAATTAATTAAAATGCATTAAAATATCTATTAATCATTCATTAACCCTTTATAAACAATAAATGAGCCTTAGTGAGAAGGAGGACTGAATTGCTGATACCATGCTTCCAGAGAGTGAGTAGGTCAGATTTAGATGTGAAATGAGCAGGTGCTGCTGCCTAGCAATTCCCCTGACCTATTTGGCCTCATTTACAGCAGCACATTTCCAGCTAATGAGCAGGGTAGATGGGCAGCCCTCCCTGGGCAGGCAGCATTTGCACAGGTCTCTCCCAGTGCCAGCAGCTCGCACTGGTGCTGGGGGAGAATTTGTTGAACGATCAAGCAGCGTTTTTTGGGGTGGACGCAGCTTGTGGGCTGCAGAACCATGGCAGTGCCTGCAGCCCTGAGCAAAGTCCTGTGATGAGCAAAATACAGGGGCCCTGAATCCCTTCCACTGGTGGGAATATTTCTTCTAATGGCAACAACTGTGGGCAGGAGAACTTTAATTATTCATCTGTGCCCAGTAAATTTTAACAGAGGGAAACAAACAGTGCTGCAGATAAGCAGCCCGGGGTTTCAACCTCTGCTTTATTTAGCTGGGAACATGGGAAGGTGCTGGAGAAACAGGTTTTGTTCCAATCTCTCAACCCCCAAGCTTCACAAGTGCAGTATTTACTGTGCCAGACTCCTTAATATGTCTATATTTAATTCCAGTAATGTTCCATAACCACTATAATAAAAAACAAGCACTAGAATGATTCTCCATCTAAATCACATAATGGAGGAGACTAAAGGGAACAACTTTTATGTGAGATTAGTCGAAATAAATAACTATTAAGCTAGTCCACTGTTAGGAGTGGGCAGTGTGGAGATAAAAACTCATTAGCTCAGCTGGAATACAGTAATTACTACACAGTTCTGCGCTGCTGCAAGCAGAGTTGCTTCTATTCCAATGCATGAATTGCAGTTTATGTAAATGAGGAAGAATAGACTAGAAAATTAATCCATGGTAAGTTTTTGTTTTATTTTTTTTTTAAGAATCAAAATCAACACAGGTAATAGGACCCTGTATCACTGTCACCTATCCTGGGTAACAGTTGCAAGCACGAAATAATTTATATTCTTGCATGTCCAGTTCATAGATATTTCTTCCCTTTTCCCTTCCTCTGGCTGTAACACTATTTAAGTGAAAAATTAATTTCTACTTGACATCAGTAAGTAGATAACAAAACTGGATTAAGCAGCTCTGGTCCCGCACGAGGCTGAACACATTACAGAAATTTTCAACATACATGGTAGGGAAGCAGTACCTTCACCTCCTTTGCTCTAAGCTACATAGGAGGGAGATGGCAAAACTGCCAGTTCAAAGAAAGACTGTTCCACATCAAGCCCCATTACCTGATGAAATTATAAGACCTTTTTGAGGATATGTGCTGCTAAGAGCAGATTGGTTAAACATTTCATAATTTACATTGAGGTGGTTGTACCTGTACTTTGCACATCAGTTGATGTCACATGGGCGGCAGTATCACAATAAAGATGGCATTTTAATTAATATCATAGAATTGTTGGAAAAGACCTCTAAGATCACCAAGTCCAACCATTAACCCAGCACTGCCAAGCTACCAGTAACCCGTGTCCCTCAGTGCCACAACTACGTGGCTTTTAAACACTTCCAGGGATGGTGATTCCACCACTGACCTAGGCTGCCCGTTCCAGTGCTTGACAGTGCTTTGGATGAAGAAATTTTCCTTAATATCCAATCTAAACCGTCCCAGGCACAAGAGGCCATTTCCTCTGGTCCTGTCACTTGTTACCTGGGAGAAGAGACTGACTCCCACCTGGCTACAATCTCCTTTCAGGTGTTGTAGAGCCATAAGGTCCCCCCTGAGCCTCCTCTTCTCCAGGCTAAACACTCCCAGCTACTCCCAAGGAGACTTGTGCTCCAGCCCCTTCCCCAGCCCCATTGCTCTTCTCTGGACACACTCCAGCCCCTCAGTGTCTTTTGTGTAGTGAGGGGCCCAAAAATGAACATAGGACTTGAGATGTGGCCTCACCAGTGCCCAGTACAGGGGAACAATCACTGCCCTGGTCCTGCTGATACAGCCAGGATGCTTTGAGCTAAAAAGAAAAAAAAATGAAAAACCTCTGGATTTCAATTTCTTAGTTCAAATCTATGAAACAGGCAGCTGGACCAACATCTATAGCCTAAAACTAAAGCTACAATCCCCAGCCACCAGACACAGGCTACAAGGGACAGTGACAGCAGATGACATGGTCCCAGCAAACAGGCAGACACCCTTGCTTTTATTACTTTCACCAGAAAAACATGTTTATAATGCTCAGAAGCAGTCAAAAAGAAAGGGAACCTGATCTGGCAGGCGTTTTATAAGGATGTAATCCTGCATACCTGAAGAGCTGCTCCCCCCTCCGTCAGGGAGCCACGCTAATGAGGCTGCTTCTACTGGGCACGTGCTGATGTCAGTAGCTGTCAGCCTGTGCAGGTGACAGGTTTTAGTTCAATGCAAAGGAAATAAAATATGTCAACAAGAATCGTGTACAGTCAGGCTGCAAAGGCTGGTTTAAAATCCACAGTTATGGTGGAGATGTGGCAGTATTTTAGCAGAAATCTGGCTGGCTGTTGCACACTGAGCCCTGCTGAGTATTCATATTAGGGGTAATGTTTTCACTCTGTGCAGAACTATAAACTAATGGAAAAAAACCCATTTAAAATATGTCTGATTATCTTGATAAATACTACAACAGTGCTGGAAAATGACAACATTCACGACACAAGGCTTCATGAGCTGGAGCTGAGACAAGCAGATTAATGGCTCCTGTTTACCATAATAGTTTTAGTAGAAAATGAGATAATTTGTATAAAGTACTGGCCAACAGATGAAGTTTTGCAAGTCTTGCTAAGGAGGAAACAAATCAAAACAAGAAGTGGGTTTTTTGGGTACTTATGACTGTAGGAACATACAACATTCATCAGCTAGTGAAACAATACAGAGGTCTCTCAGGTGTTAGTACCATCAAACCATAGACACCAAGTTCCTGATGTGTTTGCCCTAGGTAAGCCAAGTTAGAGTCCCTCACATCCTGATTAAAACATGAAGCTTTACGAGACAGGGGAGCTCCTCGGGGTTCTCAATTTCTTTCTGCTCTTTCAGAGCAGATATAAAGCACCAAGGATCTGAATCTCACTCTGAAGTGCCTATGGTTCTCCATCTGCTGCAGGGAGCCTGGGGTTACCAAGGTCTTAATGTAGGCACTGCAAAGAGGTGTCTAAGCTTCAGCTGAATTAATCCCCTTTCCTCTTCCATGGCCAGGCTTTGAACAAGCTTCTAACTTCAGCAGGGGAAGCCTTACAAGCTTTACCAACATATCTCAACATTGAAAAATATTCCTTGCAGTTCAGAGGAAGCTTGAACACACTTTGGAGTTCACTCATCTTTTAGGACTCTTATTGCTACTGTCAGCTGGCCAAGCTGACTTCCCTCTGGAGTAGCTGCAGTTTTTCTTCCTCTCCTCCCAGGGATGACGTTAGGGCTGCACCACTTGTTCTGCCTTCAGGCAGACAAGGACTTGTGACAGGCAATACATATGGAATGGGAATCCTGCCATCACAAAACTTGAATTGTCATATGGGGCTCAGAAAAGATGGTAGCTGAGAAGTACTCATCCTTTCATCCAAATTTAGGGCCCTTTAAGCAGTTAACGGCTGCTTTTCAGCTTTGGCTACAGCATCTCTGGGCTCTAATGATCCATTTAGTTCTATAGGCATGCAGGAAGGCATATAGAGCATGACACATATCAGTAAAAAAATTAACATGCAACAGTGTCTTTACTAGGTCAACTTCTTGCTGGATCAAGAGTGCATTTAAGCAAATGCAAAGGCAAGTGAAGGCTGAAGAGTTTGGGACAGATCTATACTATAGACAGGGTTCGTTTCAGCCCCATAGGCTAAGGCTTTGCATTGCAGCAGTGATTTTGGCTTCTTTTCTTTTTTTTTTCTCTGCTGTGCTTATTCTTGAATGTTCACAGCAGCCCTTTGGTGTTCAGCAGGCAGAAAACCCAAAGACTACAGCTGTGCTTCCAGCTTGTTCCAAGAACTCCACTTGGCTGAAACTAAATTATAATGTTTTGTAAAATTGGAATATCCTCTTTCGGTCGCATCCCTCACAAAAACCAAAGTGACATGCCAAGAAGCCCAAAAGACTAAAATCAAACAAACATGTTCTAAAATAACTCTATCTGCTACCAAAGCAGCAGCAGCACATGCTGTTCTGTACCTTGAAGCTGCTGAGCAGCTGTAATTGTGAAAGTGCAGAGGCAAGTCACCCTCTCCAAGCTCCTATGTGACAGTAATAACCCTCTCTCCCTCCACCCTTCATCCCCAAACAGTACATCAGGCAAGAGCCCTTTCCAGCACACAGAGAACATGTGGCCAGGGAGAGAGGCCAGCTAGGTGACCTCTTCAGGTTCAGCTTATGGCCTCTGCCCATCCTTGTCTTTATGATGTTAGCTAAATCTGTTACTGTTGTGACCATTTAGAAAGCCCTTTTCCTATAATAACTTGAAAGTCACATTAAGAAGCCTGTCTTTAAGGCACAGGTTCCTCTCAACTCCTAAAACATGTGGTTACACTTGACAGTGAGACTCTTATTTTGGCTCCCTTGTTAATAGACATCATAACAATTTCTAACAACACAACCACACACTACTTCTTTACTGATACACAGAGTGCACATGTAGGGGGTCAGGATTCAGGTTGCACAGGTAACTGCAAAACAGACATTTTCTAACTTTGACTTCTTGTTTTCCAATCTAAATAACACTATTACTGCAGAGTTCTATATGTAATTATATAGATTGCAATGGTAGAGGGAGGAATCAGGACCCCATTGAGCTGGCATTATACAAATATACAAAAGATGGCCTTCTTGAAATCCACAGGAGGACTTTCAACCTCTCCCAGAACAACCACTCTTTATACATGACTCAGTGACAGAATGTGGTGGTATTGTACAGAAGGTGCTTTTATGTCTCTGAAGCTACCCTCATCAGAAAATTCATATTAACTTGTTAGTCATCTTTAACAAAATTGCTTAATTTGTCAGTGCTAATGATCACAGAGTCATCAAATTATTTAGGGTGGAAAAGACCTTTAAGATCATCCAGTCCAACCATTAACCCAGCACTGCCAAGCCCACCACTAAACCATGTACCCAAGTTCCACATCCACATGTCTTTTATATCCCTCCAGGGAGGGTGACTCAACCACTTCTCATGATTAGCCTTTTGAAATTTTTACCCGCTAACTTTAGGCTCTTTCATAATATTACTGAGAAAAAGTCAACTAGGATGGCACAAGGCTTGCTATGGAAACACAGTGATTTGTCATAAGCATAATTGGTCTGACGTCACAGAACTTCCATCGGAGACGACACGAAAACTGCCTGCTAGGGAGCTGCCAAACAATTGTTTTCAGGAAGCAACTTCCTCAAACAGTAGCAAATGAAGGCAGAAGGCAAGTTGTGAACTAGCTGATGAAAATCATCATTCTAAAATAACAGCATCTTTAAGTTTAGAGGTTGTTATACAAGTAGAAGTGTAATGAGAAGGACATATCTCCTGGTCATACCATGTGAACATTCCTGGTCAATAGTGAGGCTGACATGATATTTACTAGCAGTAGATAACTGCTATTGCTATCTGTGCTACTGCTTTCTTCTAGAAAGGAATTTGAGGTAGCAACTGTATGTAGCAGAATCGTTTAAGTGTACTTGCCTTGCAATCCTTTGCATTTATAATGAAAAAAAATATAGGTTATATGCGCTGGAGATCTAGACAGAGCTAAGCAAAATTGGAAGGAAGAAGACTTCAAAGAAGAAAGGTGTCGATGGAGCTAGGATTATTTAAAATCACCAGATCTGGAACTTTAGTCTCTTTGTATCTCAGTTCCCTACCCAGGGTATTCATTAAGTACAGAAGCTTTTTCAATGCTGATTACAAAAAGCATGTAAGTAAATAGGCAGAGTGAGATAACATGGCTAAGGACTGACGGACAGGGCCTTAATCTTCAACAAATATGCCCAAGTTCTCTAATGTTCATAAAACACTAAGCTACTGATTTCTGTAACTCGGAATGTAAATCCAGAATAATTCTGCTGAGGTTTTAGATTTGGACAGGTTTAGTGCAGATCAGAAACATCCTTAAATTTTCGTGGTTTTTTTAAGGAAAAAAGCAAAGGTCAAACAGAACATAATTCATATTGACATTAGGAGCTGGCAGTCCAAAGGGCAGAATCAGGTCTATGGTTCCAGGGCATGCCAGTGCCACCTGATAGGGCTGATCACTCATCAGATTAGTCTGTGTCCAGTGGAACTGATTTTAACTACACAGGGAATGTTGGACTCATTTTAGTACCTGCTCCATGAAATCCTCCACAGAGGTACAGCTTCCCTTCCACGGAGCCTGCACTGGTAGAGTTTGTTCGTAAGGAGAGGCGGGGAGAAGGCATAGGGGGTCCATCCCTCCAGAAGTCTCCGTCAGGGTTATAAATCTCCACTGCATCAAGGCATTTCCGTGTCTGTCCTCTGTCATAACCAAGGCACCCAATTCCTCCTGCAAAAGATACGTAGGTCAAATGTAGCAGTCCCACGTTCTGCTGAAGAACACATTGCTGGCTGCATTTTCTGTTTACACCTTCTCATCTCCCACTCTTTCCTCTTTGCAGCTTCAGAAGTTTGTGAGAGAACACAAAGCAGAAGCTACAGCACGTTATCCACAGACACCAAAGCAAGATCCTTTCTGAAGTCTCGTATCAAAGGAAGGACAAGCAGAATGTCTTCAAAACACAAAGGTATTTTGTTTTGTTTTCTTCCCATATGGTAGAAATTGTCATAATTATTTGTTCTATTTGCTGGACAAATTGCAATGGATCAAAACCTATTTTTCAAATACCGTTGGTGGATTTGACTCTCATACAGGCTAACTAAGAAGCATTTGCATTTGTTGGTTAGTTTTCTTCAATAAAAGAAAAATATTACACCTATCTCTTAAGGCAAATCACACCTATTTCTTAAAGCAAATCAACTTCCAGGAACAAAACCATCCAATACACAGGAGTGCCAGCTGAGTTATTAGCTGCAAGCCCTACTGCTGAATGGTTAATTAGGGTGCTTGAAGTCAGTGTGCAGGATTGAAATAGATCCCAGTTTTCTTTCGCTGGGACAGGCTGCAGATGTACCCGAGATCCCCACACACACTGGAAACACTGTACCCTGGTAGTACTTTGCAATCACTGTCTTTCCAAATCCCTTCCAGTGATCAAATCCACATTTTGAATTCACAGCCTTTGGTTCTCGGGAATTAATATGCTGACGTCCCTGCACAGGTTTTCCATCTGTGCCAATGAACACAATACCCTGTAATGAGCACTCCAAGCCCTCTTTTGTGCATGTGTACTGTGTGACCACTTTTAAATGTAAAATGACTGCAATAGGCAAGCCATTTCCACATGAAGGCTGGCATTCCAGATACACGTGTAGGGCTGCTCAACTGTGCAAATTCAAAGTGCATTGTAAGCATGTAATTATGCCCTTGCATATGCAAAGGGAAAGGACTGCAAGTGCAACCTGTGCCGGTTCAGCTGCTTTTAAAATGCATTGCCTCTAGTGCTCCAAGTTCTATTTGCATATGATTTTCCATCTACCTCTTTAAATGGACAGTGCTATTTTTTAAATCTTTTGTGCATTCTCCAAAAGTGTTTGCAAGAGGCAGCTACCTATGAATGGGGACCACAATGCTCCAAATTTGCTAGCTCTGTATTCCTGATATGTATGTTAGAGTCAGGCAAAGATAAAATCAGTTAAACCTGCATCAGAGCAGCAAAATTAGAATAAAATTCAGTGTCCATTATCATCAGCAGGAAGTTTTCCTCTGGCTGAAATTAACAGTATTTGATTTTGTTCAATATTTGGATTTGAAAACCTTCACTCAGTTTGGTTTTCAGCTCCTTTTCCAACACAACAAATCTTTACTCGCCTCAATACCTACCAGCAAGGTCCTTGCAGTTTGTATTAGGCACCTCTTAGTGTAGTGCTTACACCAGGCTGGCACCCAAATGTGTTCAGCATTACCTTAACACCCTCAAGTAAAGCAGAATTTGCTCTCATGGGCTCCTCCTCTGAGGCTTGATTCACCTAAGAGAGCTGACGTAGGGATTAACTGTGGTCATGGAATTTTGCTAATCATTTCCATGCCAGAAAGGGAAGCATCACCCTGCTGAGCCTTTCTCATGATAGAGTCTCACTGAGCTATTCCTTGGGGTATTTCAGAATTCAGACATTCACTTATTGTATTGTTCTTTATGCCAGAAGCATGATCCTCTCCTATGCAGTCTTTTCTGCTTCTCCTTAATGCCTCATTAAAGAAGTTCCACTCTTAGGACAGGACAATATTCCCCTAAATTTATCAAGTAAGGCTTTAAAAGCTGATCAAATTTTTTAACTGATAAGGCTGTTTAATTAATTGCTTATCTCATAGGGTTGCTGAGTGTACAGCTTCCATTGGCAGATTTGCAGAGTACAGCATGCAGGACAATTTGCCACCAGTTTATGTACAGTCCACAGACTGCAGTGTAACGCAGAGAGAGATTCTCAAGGCAGTTTTAACTGGGAACCAATAATATTAAAACTCCCCACAGACTAAATTGACCCTTTCAAAATACAGCTTCGTGGTGCCAAAGACAGATGGCTGCTGGTTATCAAGCTAGATATTTTTAAATTAGCCCAGGTGTTACTGTACCCCGCTGAAGAATATGCACTCACCCAAAAGAAAAGTCTTCATCTGAAAAATGAAAGAGGTCCTTGTTTAATCAGAGGAATAAATGGTACCAGTTAGGGAATGCATGCAGCGTGTCAGAAACCAGTAACTTTGCTGATTGCCTTATTATTTCAAGCAGGGAGGGGGAGGTGAACAAAATGGCCCTGAACTTTTCTAGAAGCATAATAGCTGTTTATTTCTTACTGGTTTTATTGTAATTTTCTGAATAGAGTAGCTGTGGGGCAAGGTAACTTCAGAAAGAACACAGATAATCAGGTACAAAACTGACACAGCAGTCAGTGACTTTTTGCAAAAAAACCTCACAACCATTACCTGTTAATGAAGACATTCAGCTGCCAGTCTGGGGGATCCACCACCAGACATTTTTCCTGTATAGTTATCAAAAAAGTAGCTTTCCAGGACCTATTGGTGCATCTTTTCAAAAATTTCAGAGCTACTACATGTTTTCAAGCATTTATGAAACCTTCATGGGGTGGTTTAAGCAACTTATATTTAACCGCCTTTAATCCTGTCTTTATCAGAGACAGTCCTGAAGGTACAAAATCTCTCCATTTTATTTAAACCCTGCAAAGCTATTTCAGCTAAATACAATTTCATATTCAATTTACAAGAGCAAAACTAAGTTCTCAGCAAATAAAAAGGAAGAAGGAAAAATTAGAAGGGAGTAGAATTTAATTTTCAAGCATAGAAAAACAGCATTCTGGAAAACAAGATATCACGAACTTCAACCTCCTCTGCTAAAGCAATGCTAACACTGAAATGTTGCTAACAAAAGGAACTGAGGATATCAGACTCTGAGCACTTTGCGGTGTTCCCAGATGCAGAAGTTGAGAATTACTCCTGTGAGAAAATTTATTTTTTCCTCTATGGAAACGAATGTCTCCGGACTCTTTCCAAAGAACTGAATACAAAAATCAACAACAAAAAAAGTCTCAAATTTAAATCAGTTCACATCTACAACCAAGTGGAGGAATCTCACATTAACCAGGCTATTCATCATCTACAATGTATATACCATGCAAGACTTCATATTGGCAGAAAAAAACCCCTTGCTGTGTCAAACAACTCTGGCCACTTTCTGCTCCATCACTCAAGAATCCAGATCATCCTGTCCCACTGGCTTCTTCATTCAGATTTATGAAACCATTAAGAATGCAAGTGGAGACTTAGGGGACTACAGTTAAGACCACGAAGATTGTCTTTTTCTCAGGTTCTCTGGATAGAGCAGCAGAAAAATTGAGCTCATGCTTTGCTCCTACAGGAGCCTCTACATAAAATGGGGGTGACATTTAGGTAGCTAAGGCAGGGTGCAGAAGAGGGCATAGGGGCTTAGGTCATTTGAGGGAGATTCTTGTGCCGAGTGATCCATCAGCAGTGCATGGTGTACTTGTGATTGTGCCTTAAGCCAGATGGGGTCAGTAAAACACACACCTGCTGTGGTCACAGCCTCCTGGGAGTCCCAGCAGATGTGCCAAGGGCAGCAATGCCTATTTCCATGCCCATGATGTGGGGAGGGTCCTTCATTAAGCCACACTCATGAAGAGCATGTGAATTCAATCCCACCTGGTTCAGTTCTCTGCCTAAAGCCCAATTATATGTCCTTGGTGCCGGAAAGATGGATTTCTCCCTGGGAGTTTTGAACATTTCTGTCATTATTACATTGATCACACAAGAGGATTTAATCCCAGAACTCAGTCTTCCCATCCCTTACAAATACACCCTTTCAACACTTTGGGCTTTTTACAACATGCACTTTCCCTAGGAGATATTTCAGATGCCACTGAAGGACTAAAAAAATTCAGCGAAGCCACCTTTGTGTTCCCCAACCCATTAATGCTTGAGAGCTTTCCATAGCACACTTGGATGAGTCTGCAATCAAACATACTTTCAAGGGCACTCTATAAGCAGTGGTTCTAATGGACTTTAAATTTAACATGAAGCTCCATTAGTAAAATAAATATATAAATAAAATACATGATCTTTATTAAGAAGTCAGGATAAAGAAGACAAGCCTTTGATGTAAGAAGGCAGGGCAGGTGATGTGATTAGCACATCTTCAGCATTTCAGTGTGGCACAGTTCTGTGCCATGCTCTACCCACACACGGCTCATAGCTGGCTGAAGGCAAAGCACCCACCTTGGGCTGGGGTCAGCTGCCTCTCCCTTACCCCATGCTCATTTGAGAAGACCAAGGACAATTTAGAGCCACATAAGCCCTAATAACAGCACTGCCTTCCAGCACCTGGGGAGAAAGGTCTGTAAATGATGGTGAGGTGGTAAAGAGTCACTGGCAATAATTAGTTCAGCAGGAGCAAAGGCAAAAACTGCTTTAGATATCTCTGAATATTTCTATAGGAGTGAGCCTGACATGCAGCTGAGTTACAGGAAATAGGGAACATTCCAGCATCCACTTGACTTCACCCATGTCACTGATAAAAAGCGGGCACTGGTGCAGAGCAATTGCACTTCTAAATCTCATCCACACCAAGCTCTTACGGAATTCAATTTGCCAGGGAACCAAGTCCAACAAGGACAATATCTTTTCCTCCAGGAAAACCACACAGATTTAAGTCTAGATTGCTCATTGCATAGGCAGGATGGTTGAACAAAATAACACCTACAAGGTGGCTGGGGGTCCACAAAGGACTGTGCTCCATTGAGACTGGCTACCAGATTCACACCACATAATTTGGTTCCCCCACCAACAGACATCTGAAATTAGCCATGCAGTACTGTCTCTCAGACACAGCAGTGTGTCAGGGACCAACAAGAGCAGAGCTGCTTCCAAAGGGAAGTTGAGCCAGGTAATGAGCTCACTGTGAGGGCACAGCTCCACAGAACCAGAGACGGGCAATTGCAGAAGGTTCTACCAGCAGCTGTCAGGCAAAGGCAAGGAAGGAATTGCCCCTCAGACCTGTGTTTAACTGATGCTCCTGAACCTATGGGCAAAAGGGGTGGGTGGAATCCCCAGGTGATGCTGTTCAGGATGATCAAGACCTGTTAGTGCCCTCAGGGTACTGACAGTGTTTTTCTTTATCCTATAACCGAGTCCTCAGATCACAATACCAAGCTACATGTACTCTTACTAGTGCCTCTTTGAATTTTTATCAAAGAAAACTGGGAAATGTAAAAAAAAGAAAAAAAAGAGTAACTCTTCAACAAGCACATGAAATCCAAGCTTTGTCTCCTGTAAAGTAATTCGTTATTAAATTGATCTCTGGAATGCACAGTGGATTTAATAGTGCTAATCTCTTATGTAACGTTTCCCTTCATTACCAGCACTCAAGCTGAGTCTCAGCAGTTACATTTCCCTCTCACTCTCTGCTAAGCAGGACTGCATAGCTGGTGTCTCAGAGAAGTGAGGGAGCCATAAACCAGCCCTGGCAGGCACTTCCAAAGATGAAACCAAGGAGCACTGTCATCCTTGGCTAACCCAGAGCACAGCAGATGAAGTAATGCAGCTTGTAGAAGACATGAGGGCAGAAGATTGATTAGAAACAGGGCTGAAAAAACCAGATTATTGTCTTCCTAAGCATGGTCAATGTTTCAGATTCAGCTCCTTCTTTTCTCATGAAACGCCTTTTCTCATTTCCTTTGATAATTCTTAAGTGTGTAGAAAGCAGTTCCAATCTCTTCTATCAGACCAATTTTTTTGCCTATTTTTGTTCCTCTCCGCACATGGGCATTTTGGAGGCTGTTGCACAGGTATAAAAGCTCAGAATCAGACCCATAAGCTGCTACTTGTCAGAAGTCCAAAGCATATTTATAAATAGACATGTTTATTTTAAAAGAAAGTGTTATTCAAATGCACAGTTAATACTCAAGCATGAAAGCTAAAATGTCTCCTTCCAGCTCCTCCTACACACACTTTGTTTTCCAGAGAGACCCCGAAGTACATATTCAAATAAGCATTTTATGATCAAGACATTCAGTATTTAATTGAACCTCATTTAACTGTTTAAAACTTTTAAAAGAAGCTTTCAGCAAGAACCTGGGGGGAAAAAATGCAAGTTGTAAGAGGTAGGATGCCAGTTTGAGGAGGATAAACACAAATTCATCGGTTCCTAAATCTTCCCTAATAGGATTTCTCATTTAAGTCCTTCAATATGTTATTATTTATAAGGCAGGAATTACACAGCATAAAAGCAACACATGGTTAAAGCTGTCATGGTGATACAACATTTTTTTACCAGTGACCTGTATTTCAGAGATAGTAGTTCTACTGAGTGTGTTTTAACTTAAGTAATGAATAAGGCATTCAAATGGATTCATTTGGATAAATTTTCCTAATTTGTATGTTGGCTGTGATAAGCTTTCAGGGAAGTAGCTGGAAAGGATATTTTTTTAAGTGAAATTAAAATGCATGACCCTAAATAGAGCCCTCCCATCTGGTTTTCTTCCATAAGTCTCTCAATTGCCTCTGTCATTAAGAACACAATACTGCTCTTTCTTGGGCTTTCCAACGAATATAGTTATGTTCCTGGGAAAATATGGAGAGAAAGAGCTGAGACCAGTGAAAAGAGATGAATAGGAGAAAGAATTTTGAGCCTTAGGAAATGCTGTTCATTTACTTATGAGGATTATGTATGGTGTATAAATAGCATGAGATTCTCTAGGAACATTACACACAAACACACAATTACGTTGCAGGACTGCTGATTAAGACACACGGTACAGATTCTTGAACAATACTATTGCTCAGACCAAAAACTCTGATCTATTTCTCATTTTCCTTCCATCAGTGTGACTCTAGAATAATTCCGTTTGAGTGATTAGGGTTTTACATGCTGGAGCTGGCAATTAGGCTGCAAAGGGTTTTTGGACAGTGACTACAGGCTCTGTGCTGTGCCAATAGGACTTTTCAGAAATTAACACTTCAAAGGCTAAGCATCAGATTCTGATCTGGGTGAGAATAAAACGAGCCTGACACAACACAATTGCCATCAGTAGACTACTTACTACAGATTTACACCTACATGGATGAGAACAAAAATTAGACTTGTCTATCAAAGAGCCTTCTACTGCACCTTATTCAAAGCTAGTATTCCATCGATTCTTTCTGCTTCTTATTTATGATAGGAATTGCGTTTATACATCACAGACATTAGAGAGGATCACCTTTCTCTGCAGTGATTTTTCATTTATGATCGAGAGTCCCTCGATGTGCTGACACCTGTGTAAGTTGTACAGGAAGGCAGAGATCCTGCTGGAAAGAGCTGACAACCTTACTTCATTTAAAGACTTTGTTTTCAAGGCTTGCTTGAAAGAAATCTCATCTCTCTGCATCACTACTTTATGTGCCCAGCTAGAACGATCTCTTTATTTAATGTTTTTGTTCCTGGAAAGCAGGGTGTGGTCCTCCAGGCATTCAGAAGATATCTTGCATTTACCTGTTTCCACCTTGCCTCCCTTCCTTTCCTTCCTCTACCTGCAGCAGCCTCCAGTGGATCTCCTTATCTGGGTGCAGACTGCAAGATGCCTGTGGAGATGATGCACTCCAAAAGGAAAAAGAATGATAGGAGAAGTGGGGGATACCTGTGGGAACCCAAGCAGTGCCATTCCATGCTTCTGAATGGCCCCTTCACTGAGTGTCCCCTGACTTGGGCTGCACAGGAGCCCATTAGATGTTAGATACACACACACTTCACCATGAGGAATTCCCATTAGGAGTGGGGAGGGTATCAGTAGCAAAGGTAGAGGCTCAACAAAAGTCTCTCATCTGTAGCACAAAAGCTTTGCCATTATGCCTGAGCTATCTCTGAGGCCACTACAGGAGAACAACCTACAAGCTGTGATCCTCTTCAGAACGTGTCTTTTTGCACAAATCACCCTTGACAGCATTCTGGACTCCCAGAGTGCCCAACACTCCTTATGAAGCAGGGTCATTCTGGACTCCCAGAGTGCCCAACACTCCTTATGAAGCAGGGTCATATCTGAGGGATCCACAGCTTTGGGGAGCCTGCAGTGGTTTTAATACCCTCATGACAGTTGCTATTCTTTGCTCTGTCACTATCAACCTCTGTTCTTTCTGTTCCCATTCTCTCCTGAATGTCATCTGCATGATCAGATGACCGCATCAGCCAGATCAGGAACACTTTCACTGCTTTCCTCTCAATGCCACAAATTGCCTGTTCCTCCAACTGGAGTTACCATCACAATTGTGTCCAAAGGGGAACTGGATCCACCTCACAGCCCAGCAGCCTGAGAACTCACAAGGTAACAAGAACCTGTCACCACGGATAAACCATGGAAAGTTTTTCTGTGTGAGGTTTAATTACAGTTGGCGAGTGTGAGTTTACAGCTGGAGATGAGGCCATGTGTGGTATCTGCAGAGTAAGATGCCAATATCGTGTCTGTATCACTGTTTCCAACCAGAGTTCATTTGGAAATTGCTTCACCACTTTGAGAGGTCTTGGAAAATGCTTTAATCTCTCCACAGAGTTTTCAGACTGTGGTGGTTAACATTTAACAACCACGTTGTCTTCTTAATTTTAACAGATAAATCTCCATTTCCACCCATACTCTTACAGGTGGATTTAAACCAGCATATTCAAAGGCAGAATTCGTTGACAAAAAGTTTTTGGCTCAGTGTCAGACTTGTCTTTCCATTAAAAAATTAGTTGTGATATTATTTGACTTCCTAAGAAAACAAAACTTACGCAATTCCTCTCACTATATGTGTGTTATCTATCTGCATTTACATTATTTTCTCTACATAGCTTTTGTGCCTGTTGGCCAGTTTCAACTAAATTTTTCAGATTTATGGATGTTAAAGTTCTTACAAGGTTTGTGAAAACTGGCAATGAGGAGTTTGTGAAATCAGCCCAGACCTAGGTCAAAATGTCTTCTCTGCAGCTGATATTCCTGCTACCTGATGGTAACTCATCCGTGTCTGCACTTGCTGCAGTTACGCCTTGAGGGGGCAGAGCATCAGTAGAGAGGCAGGCTCAGAAATGTAATGGTAAAAAGTAGCCTAATCTTTCTCAAAAATCTGCTTCTTGGAGCAGCATGTGAGCTTTGTTACCCTTGGTATAAATCACAAGCAAGTTTGTCCATTACAGTGAAATTACCCCAGATTTACACTGTTAAAACTGAGAACAAACACTGCCTTTATGAATGTTTAGTTAGACTTAGCGGCAAGAGTGAAGGGTCCAGTGCAGCCAACTGTTAATCTCAGCATTAAGTGCATTGGTTCCCTTGGAATGGGAATGGGCTCAAATAAAGACTGCCATGGGAAGGTGTGTGAACCAGCAAAGTGATGGAGACAGAGCAAAAGCCTGTTACCACCCATGTGCAGATCGGATTGTAGCAAAGATTTGCTCTCTCACACACAGAGAATTATTGGTATTAGCCAGCGTGTAAGAAAGAATTCAAGTTAGTGTTCAGCTCCCTGAATACTGGAGCACTGGCTGCTACACATACAAAAACAAGGGTTTTTTTTATTTTTTTACATTAGCAAAATGCTTCTGAAGGTCTGTGAGACCATGAACTTTCCTCAGTGACACTTAAACAGGCACTTTCCAGATTTAAGGCTGTTCTGTGTTCAGTCTGTACATTTCATTACTGTAATCGCTCAGATATGCTTCTTGCTTTGTGAGATTTTGAGGGAAGAAAATGGATGCAGTTTCCCCCATTAGCCACTCCTTTTCCTTGTGCTAGTGTCAGGCTTGCTGTGAAGAAGACTGTCAATTTGTTTTACCACATGCATCCCAAGGCGGCTCCTTTTTTTTGCTCCCTGACTCCCTGTGTCATCACAGCCTTCGAGGTCTTGATCTTGGAGCACTTCATACTGAAATGCATGAATGCTGCTGTTCTCTTCCCAGCTACTCCAGCTGCTTCTGCTGCCCCATTAGAGCATCAGTGTCAGTATAAATAATTATATATTTAACCTTTTACAGAGCATGAAGTCTCCACGTTTTCAAAGCACCTTTGAACCTGGGCAGCCAACACTCTCATTATTTAACATCACACTGACATTCTCTATCACTAACCTTTGACAATAATGACACGACTTTCTGTTTGCAAAACTCTTTTCCATATGGGCTTCTTTCACTCTTCCTCCTGGCTGAGCCTATGGGCCTCTCTCAAGCCACTTAAGAGAACGAAGTTGCTCTAAAAGAAGACAAATGCAGCATTAAAGCCACTTTCCTCTTCTGCTTCTAAGACACCTTTCCTGCATACACCCCCTGCAAAGCACTTTCTGTATCATGTACCAGGAACAAACACTGCTTTATCCCTGGTATTTAACAACCCAGACAAAGCCAGAACACCCTGATACAGGAGGTGTATTAAGTTGATATGTCTGTACTTTTGCGTTCACTTTGATAAGCTTGTAAGCAGGGGTAGTTTGAAGCAGAAGGGATTGAAATGTCCTGAGGTGCTGATGTGATTGCTGCTTTCTTCATGCGTGAAGCTGCCCGTGAGATCACAGGAGCATGGAAGGGCAGGAATCACTCACAGCCCACCTGTAAATTAATTGACTGGATGAACTTTTTTCCTGCTTTTCCTGTCATGTATCTATCTACAATAAGATTTTGGGGCAAAAGATTTTGGGGTAGGTAGGAGATTATTGAACTTATTTGCACAAATTGTAAATCTTTTGGTCAAAGTACTGTTTTGAAACAAAATAACTGAAAGGATTCAATCAAAAATTGATAAAAGGAAATATTTAGCTTTTTTTTAAAATGCGCTGTGTTGAGGTAGGTGGAAGAGAAAAATTCACTGTTTTGTCAGGAGCCACACATGATATTGGTTTTGGGAAATCCAAATTTTCATTATCCTTATGCCTTTCCCTCACTATGTTGCATATGTTCCTTAGCATTTCACTGCTCACCTGTGAAATGGTGCTTACAAAGCTTCTCTACTCACCTTTTAGAATTCATTATTACTTATGGCACACACTGATACCCCAAAGAAAAGTATCTTAAAAAGTGAAGTATCTTTGTTGCACAAATCCAGAACACTAAACATTCACATAATTTAATCTGTATAAATTACAGAAGGAAGAAATAACGTGGGGAACAAATAACTTTATAAAAGTACTCTCCATTTAGTATAAGGTACTTTGTCCTACAGTACGTAACAAAGGGTGAGATACTTCACAAAGGCAAATTGCTGGAAAGAAGAAAAAGTCATAGTGCTATCTGTTAAAAATCTATTTCCTCTTACCCAAGACATAAATCTCCCCGTTGACTACAGCTGTGCTGAAGCGGTACTTGGAGAACTTCATTGGAGCTCTTTCCGTCCATTTGTCTTGGCCCGGGTCGTACCGAAACGTTCTGTTACTTAATCGATCCGGCTCCTCGTCAGGCAGATCCATCTGTATGAAATATGACAGCCATATAATAATACAACATTTGGAGCCCTCCACACATGCCTGCAGGCAATTAATCACAGAAGACAGCTGGGCAGATAAATAGCATAAACACATCAATTACAACTGCAGGGGCTTGTACTCCCCAGGGTTTAACAGCACCCATGGCTGGTGGCTGGGAGTCCACTGGAGAAGGCAAAGGAATAAGTGGGTGTCTGTATCCTGCAGCAATAAAGCCAAGGATTTGGGTACTAAAAGTACATTTAGGGTTAGGGTTAAGATTCCCAGCTCTGGAAGAACTTACCCCCTTCCACAAGGCTGCTGTACAGTCCTAATAATAATGAAGGAAAACCAGTCTGTCCTTTTTTTCCTGCTGAATGTTGAAATCTCTTTCCACTATTACTCAGACTGTACCATGAGTCTCAATCAGGTACTTGCTGGCCTTTCTCAGGCCTACATATGTATCTCTATATCTATCTCTCTATCTCTCTATATCTCTCTATGTATATATCTATATATCTATATATCTGCACATATTTATTATCCTAATAAACATCTACATGTTTTTTTAGTTAGCCTAACCACAGCGTTGTTGTTCAACAGCTGTAACTTCAGTAGTTTTCATAATAAGCTCCTAACCCCCTCCCTGTATCTTTGCTGCCATAACACTCTTTTTATATTCCCTCCTACTCCTCTTGTTCTCTCTAATCTTCTTCCCCCTTCTCTGCCTGTCTTATACAATGCAGGGAGCTCAGATGCTGTTTTCTGGGTACGACACCCTTGAATGTTAGCAGTGGGATGTGGAGGGAGGATCCTGAAATATTTTGGGAATAAAGTTTTCACATAGAGTGAGTGAGAAGGAGAGAAATACTTTGCTTGCTTGAGATGGTGTTATATGTGTCCTTGTTTTTCTTGATATTTTTCTTTCCCAAAAGACCTTTCCAACACTAATGTCATGAACAAGATAGTAGGAGGCAAACTAGAGAGTAAATATATAGCCCCTTGGTTATTCCCTGTAAGTGCCCGGGGCATGTTCTTTCTCTGTGGTAAGTGTGAAACACTAATTTATTCACTGAAAGGGGTATTTGAAAGCTGTGTATTTTCAGCACAGACTAAACATGTACTTAGGAGAAGACGCCACTTGACATGCTGTAAATTCACATCCAACCTCATTTTTGTTGCAATGTTCTCCTTGGAATGCACCCTCTGCTCTTGTGTACAGAAAACATAACTTCCCCCAGCCCTTCTCTGTGTCTCAGGGATCTGAAATCTTCCTCTCAGCCTCACCAAACATTTTCGTCCATTTTAACAGCCCCTGGTCACCAAGGCTGGAGTCACTTTGGCTTCAGAGGCCAGACCACAGCTGAGCAGAGCAGCGCTGCTGTGAGCAAGTCCTTGCCCTCCTAAGCTGTCATTTTATGTCCTGGCTTGACTTTGTCTTGTCTTGTTTCAATTGCAAAGCCTGAGTGGGAAGGGAACATGTATTTATCTCTGTCCTGTAATGGACATGTGCATTTAGGGCACTCTGTCAACGCTGTCGTTAGTGTTTTTTCAGGATTGACAGAACATTCAGTGCTGCTCCAGCACAGGGACAGCCCCTGGCTTGGCCAGCTCATTTGCTTTCGCAGTGCAGCTGTGGTAGCCCCACATATACAATCACTGCATCTGACAGGGGGAAGATAGATGGTACCAGAAGAATTCAGCACTCTGAAGTGCTGGTCTTAAAGCACTTTTTTGAGAACTTTAGCTAATTTATTCTGGTCTGCTCAGGTACACCATAATCTTACAAAGCTGTGGGTTTTGATCAATTGCTGTTAATCTGCTCATCTCAAACCTATTTATATATAAACTCAGACTCCCATGCATTGTTACTGATAGTACTAGTAGGCAGGTATCCACTTTAGGTGTGTTTTTTTTTTTTTTTAATTATTCTTGGCTCACTATTCCTGACTTGTGCTTCTAAACCACTTTCCCCTCTCACAGTCTGTTCTGGAAAAAAGCCTAACAAAGCTGGTTGTCTGGCTTCAACATCTATCTTTGTTATATGACATATCTTTCTGTTCAAGTTTTTTTTACTGACAGATTGTTTCTACATCAAGTGTTTTCGTGTTTTAGTTCTTTAAATATGAGATACCCTTGCACAGTTGTTTCTGTATCAGAAATACTCTCTGATCTTTCTGTTGTCTCCTTGGGGACTCCCTCACTCAAAATATCCAAAGAGGTGGAAGTCTTGTTAGCTGAATGCATCTCACTTTTAAATACTTTGACCAGCAATTTATTTCAAGAGGAGAGAAACCATTGAGTTGTGATGACAGTCTGAACATATTGCGACGAGGTTTACAGATGCTCCACTTCATTGTCAAGTGAATGTGGGGCTTTTTCCTGAGCACTCAAATTTAAAATTCACCAAGCAATAAATAAAAATGGGCTAGACTCTTTAAAAAGATATTTTGCACTGGGAGCAACTGGAGAGAGCAAGCACTGCCCCTGACATCCATCTTCCTTGTAGCATAGTTCTGTATAATCTCTGTACTAGTGAACATGGATCTGCTGAAAATCCCTGTAAAAAATTCACATGGCCAAGCAATGCAACAGAAACAAATAAATGGATTGATTAAAGGACTCTGTTTCCCAGAGAATGCTTTGACTTTTCATTTAAAATGTAATGTAATGAAAATCAAATAAATTAACTTTAGTTAACCAAGGAAGCTTCCTGAGAAATCAAGGTGAACTTTAAATGTCATATATAAATCTGTCCCTGAAGCGTACCTGTGTACATGGTTTTTGAAGACAGGGCACAATTAAGGGTCCCTGTATGATTAAATACCGTTATTTATTATATCTAGAAAAATTAAGAGGATGGTAAATAACAAATAGAAAGGCTGGAACCTACAACAACAAAGGAGATGTATTTTAAACTCTTGCCCACTGTCCACATCTCTGTGAATAAAAACTGCCCTCCCTGAAGTTGGTATTTACGGTGAGGATGGCATGGATTGATATTATTCTTCTTCACCCTGTTTGGTTTTCCTACAAATTATGTTTAATCAGAGGAATGTGATGAATTTATTCTCCTGGTATCACTGATGCACTTTTCCCAAGCAAGAAGCACTATAAAATTACACAACACTGCTTGTTAGTGCGCAAAGCAAACAAAGTAAACAGGCACAATTCTCAACCTGTGGTGTCCATCCACCCAGCACATACAGCTTGTCCTTCACTGTCACCACCACGTGGCAGGCCAATGGTACAGGCAGAGGTGCCGTGCTTCTCCAGGTGCCTTGCTCCATGGAATACTTCTCCACAGAGTTTGTGACCAGATACTGATTTTTCACTTTCATTTGCCCTCCTATTACGTAGAGGTCATTGTGGGCAGTGCCCAGTGCGTAGAGCTCACGGAGCTGAGTGGTGCACAGGCTGTGCCAACAGTGGTTTCCTTGCTGGTGGTATCTGTAGGAAAATCCAGAGTTGTAAATGCCCTGGTTCACCCAGGTCCCATCAGCCTGTTTGGAAAAGTTACCCCCTTTAATCGTCAATGTTTACTCAATAAAATGAAAGAGGAGCTCTCTCCTTCACAGAGAGGTTATAAAATTGAGCCCAATGTTTGCAAGATCAAGTATTTTTAGTATGAGGGATCCTAGGTGTACTTTCAAAAATATTTGACCCTAATTAAGGTAAGAAGTCACTTATTTCTGCATGTGCTGCTCAATCACAGTTTCTGCTGAAATTAGTGGGAGCACTAATTAGAGAGCTCAACACTGCTGAAAATAAGGCCACTTCACCTGCCTCAATATGGATTTATTTCATCAAATTTAGGCATTTGCATTTGAAAATGCTGTCACCATTTAAAAATTCTATCTTTAATACAGGAAATGTCTGGTTTTCTTTAAAATGTGTGCATCTGAAAAAGATATGAGTAAAAACAGAATGAGGTTTTAGAGCTATCAATCATTATCTTTAATCTATGAAGCACTATCATCAACATCAACAGAGAAGTATGTTTTCTTTGTGTTACTGGGCTCATTGGATCATTCATTTGGCTCATTTCCCCCTGCTAATGACCTAGAAAAGAAGCATCCAAGGGAAATGCTGCGATTTCAGTAAGGAGAACATAAAATCCACATGCATTGATCTAACTGAGCTTGTTTACACAGAGATACCACAGGAGTAAATCCTCATTCTTTCGGGAGAAGAGACACCAAGATTTGGTTGTATGTATATCGCTCAGTACTATGAAAATAAGTTGTGACAAAATTGATTGAAGAAGTCAAAATCTCAAAGAAAAGAAATTCAAGTAAAGAATGCTTTGTGTAATCGTTTTTTTTCTTTTTCATCCCCAGGGACACTATTTAGATTTAAAATTTTTAAATAATTAGGAGATTTCTGACCGAGGGTACGCACCTATAAATTTCAATCTTCCTGGTCCTTTGTCTAGACATTTTGACAGCGCTTGCCTCGCCTGCCACAATGATATCATTTTCCTCAGTGACAACACCAGTGCAAACACATCCTAAGCCCTCTCCATACTTCGGGGAGGAAATGAAGTAAGTCTTTCGTGTGGCAGGAGCATAGCAAAAGCTGGCATCTGCATAGCTGCCATGCCTGGACCTGATGCCGAGGGAGTTGTTGCCGATACAGAGCAGGAGATCCGTAGTCTCCATGCCGTACCGCAGGCTGAGGGAAGGCTGGCTGGACAGTTGGATGGTTTTCAGTGCTTCGTCAAACATATAATTGCATTCTGAATTGCACAGAATCATTGTGTTCCTTTTCCGGGCTTCCACGAGAAAAGAGGGGCTAACAAGTACCAGTCTCACTTGCTTGAGGAGCTCAACAAGGTGTTCTGAACGTGACTTTCTGCTGTGCTTGACCCATCTAATGACGAGGTCCAGAATGCTCTCCTCCCTGGAAATATTCAGATCATCTGATTTGATGAGAGTCATCAGCTGCTGGAATTCAATCTCTAGTATTTCTTCCTGCAGGCTCACCTCAGCAAAATGCTGGTACAAGTATTTCCTCGCTTGGTCACATAAATCTTCTGCCCCGATGTGGTTTGCAAAGTAGTAGATGCCCACACAGTTGGAAGCATCCATGTGGTCCATCATGTACTTCTGACACATACTGCAAACCTCTTCCATCTGCATGAAGTAGGCAGCGAGGGCGACAGTCTGCACGTTGTGGTTGGTGAGGGGCAGGTCGGCGCTGTACATGTAGTGCAGGAGCATGGACACGCTCTCAGCAGAGATGTCGTGCAGCACCACTTCCCTCTGCGTGCACTCCGCCAAGCCACACGTGAACATGGCTTTGAAATAGGCGCTGAAGGCAGCCAGCACCACCTTATGGCAGGGGAATTTCTCACCTTCTGCAACCAGCACCACATCGATTATCTGTGTCGATTCTTTCATTCTCTTTACTTGCTCCAATAAAGTCAGGCTATGGCGCTGCTTTCTCTTCTCCTCAACCTTGCGATCCATGGTTGATCTCCAAACTTCCTCTCTTCAAATATCCTCAGAACTCAAGGTCTTCATTGGGAATGTTTCTAGAAGTAGAAGCGTAATATTGTCCAATAAGAACAAACTATTGGGCAAATGAATATTGCTGTAAGTTAATCATCTGTAGGGTGTGATATAAACCAGTAATGTATAAAACTTTTGTAAAATGATTTGGAGGTCGCAGGTTCAAGGCCTCCAAGACAAAATATAAGAAAAAATCAACGTTTCAAATGACCTTCAGTATTCAATACCTACACCCAAGTTTTGTCATTATTTAAAGACCATTACAGTCCCTTCAAAGCAGCCTTTTTCGACTGCCTTCTCCCTCTTTTCCCTGATCCTGATTCAGAGCCTATAAAAATTGAGCTGAGAGAGTCAACACAATGTTGTGGGCAGAGAACAGCTTTTACCCCCAAAAACTGGTAGTGAAGTGGCAGGAAGCAACTTGGTCCAACTGGCCAGATTCTTTACTCTTTCACACCAAAGCATAGGTCACCAGTTTCTACTGGTTTCTACTCTTTCTCTAGGGTTGTTACTGGTTTCCTTTGGATTAAGTAAAGGATCAGGAAATAGAGGCCAGCCTTCAAGCTGTCCTCCCTCTTCTCAGCAGGGTGTTTATGTGCTGCAGATTCACAGTTTTGGTTCCATTCACTGTAAGCTCAACAGAGATTTTAAATTAAATTGTAATTATTAACATACTTCCTCCAGTTTTATTTATGGGGGGAAAAAAGAAACTTCATGGAGTCATTTCTGTTTGGTTTTTGGTTTGGGTTTGGTTTTTTTTTTGAAGGCAGATCCTTCAGTGAGTCTCTGTCTTTCAGATCAGGAAGCTGCAGAATGTGAGGTACAGGTGTAGAATTTCAGTGGGAGAATGACATTTACTATCACTTGAGGGATACCAGTCCTTATCACAGTTTTTGGCTGTAATATGGTAATGAGACAGTTCTGTTTTAGAAATGCATTAAGGACTCATGCCATGAATCACCAGTACACGAACAAGTCCTAAAGCTGTGGTAGAACCATGTTTGAAACACATTGTAAACATGCTACAAAGTGCTTAATGAGACTGTTGAAATGAGTAACATTCCTCACCAGCTTAAATATTTGCAGGATTGAGGGCTTGTACTGCAGATTGAATTGGTTTTCTCAGATCCTAGCAGCACAAAGAGAAGTCTTAGCTTCATTAAAGAAACACGTAGCAACATAAAAAATGAGTATATGAAATTCTTTGAAATTCCTCTAAAGGTATTTTTACAAATAGTCCAGATTTTTCTACAGATTTAGATAGATAGATCTTTAAAAATATTATAGTTATTTCCCAGGTGGAAAGGAAGTCAACAGCTATATCACCAAACTCAAACCTACTCTTTTAGCTGTTCAGTTGTTTTTGGAACTAGTCATCATTCTGCAAGTTAGGTAGATTCCTCACTTTGGGTGCTAAATTAAAAGCCAAGCATGCTTGAAGATTGGCATTTCCTTGATTTGATCAATCCTTTCCGTACTCCAAATATAGAGCCAGAAGCAACAAATCTAAGAAATGAAACTGGGTTATTACCAGATTTTTAAAATGGATTTGGAAGACTAAACATTAATGTCTGGATGTGGGCCAAGCTTTGAGCTCTTCTTATGGTACTTTTAAAATTCAATCAAAACAGTAAGTTTAGTACAAAGAATACAGAGATGGTATTTCAAAATCTAGATTTTTTTTTTTTTCTGTCTCCTTTGAAATTAAATACTGCATTTGAGAAAAAGTAGGTCTCAATCCTGTATCAACTGCCTCTGGAGCAGTCTTTACAGTCAGTAGAAGCCTTTCATGACATGAGATAGGAAATGTTCTTTTTTTATCCTGCATGATAATTAGATGGACAGTTTATTGTTTTTCCCTTGTGCTATTTTATCACCTTGTAATATTTGATCTTCATTGCATTTTGATAAAGGAACCTCCCTATATCTCAGAGATTGTGCTTACCATCTCAAAGACCACAAGCACAGACATCTTAAAGAATGTATGTAGCGTCTTGAAGAGAGCTTGACGAAAGAATGAGCTGTAGTGTCTCGAACCAGGTTGTTCATCTCCAGCTGTATGAAAATGTTAGTAAGCACCAACAAGCCCCAATCCTGTTTCACAATCTCACTAATCATGACTTTTCTTCCAAAATTATCAACTTCTCTCCTTTCTCTTTTGTGATGTCAGAACTTCATGCATCCCCCAGCTTTTCTATAGTGGTCAAAATGTGCATTTTTAATGTAAAGAACAAGTGAGATAATTAACCACCGTCATTTTCCCCAGACTTTTGTACAGATCAGGAAGAAGCTGTGTGTAGAACTGAGTTATGATTTCATTTCCTTTGGTGGTCACCTTTAAGTTTTCTTTCACTGTTAATTTTGTTTTCTTAAGAGCAACACTTTGTGATTACACTCTTCATCAGATTTGTGAATTTTAAAGTGTTCATACCAGTGATTAGCATGTCTGGCACAACTCTCGCAGCCGTCTCCTCCTCTCTTCCATCAGTCAGGCCTCAGCAACAGCAATGTTGAGGCAAAACATAGCTCGTGCCATATATGTGCTGCTTGAGGCATTAATGGTCTCATGGACAAATCCCACACCCACTGCTCAGGCAATGAAGGGCAGTGCTCATCTGCACCCAGGGCAGGTGCTCTCCTCTGCCACCCTCAAAGCTGCTGGGTCTGCTCTGGGCATCATCCTCAGGATCAGCAGCAGGACTGCCCACAGCCTGAGAGCAGGAAATGGGGTGGCCTCCTTCTCCTGGAGCTGGTCCATACCCAACCATCACCTCATCCTGTGCTAAGAGTCTGCACCTTCCAGGCAGGATCACTGCACCCCTCCAACCTGTCTTCACTCACCTCACTAAGCTCTGCAGAGCATCGCTGCTTCCCGAGGCAGAGCTGTAGCAAGAGCGTGGTTACCCCACACTTCCAAGAAGACAACATTCACTTTTCCTTGTCAGAACACACCTTCTTTATCTCTGTGCTTTGACAGCACAGCCAGCTCCTGACTGAACTGTACTCAACAAAATCGTGCTGTTGACTTGTATGTGAGTCTACTTTCTCCATTCTACAGCTGAGGAAACTGAAGCTAAAAGGTTAAAAAGAAAACAGGATTAAAACCCAGGGGTGAAATCCTTTCATTAACTTCAGAAATTCCTCCCTGTGCTTTAGCTGCAAACTTGTCACTTCCCTCCTGGCTATTAGCAGTGTTTAGGTGAGGTCATTGGAAGGATATTAATATTCTCCTTTATATCACTGGAAAGACTATTAAAGGGTAATAATGAAATGGTGCTGCTTTGCTTTCCCTCTGGGTTACAGAGGGAAAAAGATGGTACATTGATATTAAAAGAGAGGATAAGTGTGATACACATATAATTTGCAGCAAGACACTGCTCTGAGATTGTGTCAGAGGCTGGGTTGTCATTATAAAACTTCCAGTGCAAGGTTCAAATCCTTTATAATGTCACCAGCAGCTAAAATCAGGGTTAATGCCTTATTCAGAATTTTGGGATATTTTTTTCTTCTATTGTGAAAAATGGATTCAGATGCAAACCTTCATTGGATGTTACTTTATTTCTGAGCTGGGCTACTAATTTTCCTCCAGTTCTGGCTGCTACTTTAATTTTTATATAAACCATTTAGTTAGCCTGATTTCTCTTTTTCTTTTTTGCCTTTGTGCCATGAACCTTATGAAGAGCCATATATAATGGTATGCAGGAGCTTCAGCATACGCTTTGCGAGGCAGTAACGTGCTGCATGAGCAGTTTAAAACATAAATAAGCACACTGCTGTGAGCTCAGCTCTCCAGCTTTTATGAGGCTATCAAACTATAAATAAATGCTGTCCTCGATTCTCAGTCACACTGCAGCCTCTTTGAACTGCCCCAGCGCAAAGGGACTGTAAACCAGATGGAAGTAGCTCACCAGGAATTTCCCCCAACCTCAGGGGGGAAAAAAAAGCTACCTTGTAATTAGAGACATTATTTTTTCTGTATTTTTTGTCTGGGACATAGATTTTTCTTGTCTTTTCCCAAGGAATCTCCTCTTTCCATGCCGTGGTGGGAGGGTGGGAGCTGCGGGACCTGGCCCAGCAGAGGTCACAGCACCCAGCGTGGGGGGCACCTCCTGCATCCTCCTCTTCCTCCTCTGTTTTTTTTTTTCTTTTTCTTTGCCTTAATGAGGCTGCCCTGCCTTCAGCCTGCCTCCCTTCAGGTGCTGAAAGGATCAGAGTTCAATCACA
This sequence comes from Eulacestoma nigropectus, assembly GCA_013397775.1. NCBI lineage: Eukaryota > Metazoa > Chordata > Aves > Passeriformes > Eulacestoma > Eulacestoma nigropectus. The sequence goes on along the minus strand of VZTE01002610.1, from coordinate 935,758 downwards.
TCAAAGAACCAGTGCCTCTGCCTATGAATTATTTGTGCTTCCTTTGTTATCAGTAAGCTGAGAAGCAAATCTGTTAATTGTATGCATTATGACATTTGGCTGACAGCAACAGTGAGGCAGAAATCAGCACCAAGATGATAATAATGTTATAATCTCAGGGTTTAATTATGAAAGCTGTGCTGGCATTTAAGATCAAGATTTTAAACCATGCAAAAGGTCCCACAGTGCTCGAAAAGGGCAAATAATAATGCTAATCTTGATACAAAGAAAAGGTATAATAAGATATATAAAGGAAGCTTCCAATGAATTATAGATGTTCCTCTATCTATAGGATAATGGAAATCATTCTCTTAATTCTGACACCTGGAAAGATGCCAGAAGAAATTATTATGTGATTGAATTATAAGGATTTAGAAGGTAACAAGGTGATAAAAGCAGTTATAGCACCTATTTATCAAGAACAAATTGTGTCAATCCAATCTAATTTTCTTCATTTTTTCAGGGATAATAGAGGATAAATTAGATACTTTGTCTTAAGCCTACTGATATGGTCCTACATGATATTATTGCAGACAAATTGTGATGAAATCCACAGGCCAAATCAAAATCAGTTAGGTGCCCAGCTGGATGAAAAAACAGATTCAAAGGATAGTTAATGGTGGTCAGACTGGGAAGCATCTCTAGTCTGTGGATGGAGATCTATGCTGAAAAGGTCATTCACAGTTTCAGGGAACATTTACTTTCTTGCTTTCACTCAGATATGATTTCTTGAATTAATTTCATCCTTTCTGTTGAGATAAAATATACAGGCTTGTGGCAGAACATTAAGTGGGAGAACAAGCAATTCTTTTCAGGAAATTTATGTTCATATGGGCATACAGGTAAGTGTCACTAAAAGATGGTTCTCTGTAACAATTATACATTTAGTGCTTGGATGTGTTTCAAGTACCACTGTATCTACCAGCAGCCGAGGTACCTTTCTGGAAGTTTTCCATATTCAGTCAGTTGCCAGTTACTTAGAGAATTAGGATTTTCAGGCTTTCAAAGGCATCTAATTAAGTTAAAAGCCCAGCTCCTGCTTCAGCTCACTCTGCAATGCAGGAACTGAAAGGTCTGCATCAATTTTAAAGGTAAAACTTCAGCCTTAAATAGCTTAGGGAGTTTTAAAAGATTTGCCAGATGATGGGGTCACCTTCTATTAAAGTCACAGAAAGAACCGTCCTTGCTCAGCCCTCTCAATCTCCCAGCACCAGCCCCATACCACGTACAGGTCAGGTGATCTGAACTGATTTATTCCTGGCAGGGAAGGAGGAATTCTGAGGTTTTGAAACTACGAACAATACAAATGAAATGACATCATTGGCCTGTATAAGATAAAGTCTGACAATCCTTCTGAGAGAGATTTTAACTATTCTTCTCCCTCCATCCCTGTGGCACCTTGTTTATTTCCACATGCCGTCTGATACTGAGGAGCCTGAGTCAAGGCACTCTGACATCTCACTATATCCAAGCACCACAGGCCAGTTCCTGCTGGGATGTGGTGCTAGGCAGGCTCGTGGGAGTTTTCTTAGCTGGTTACAGTCTGCAAGTGGTGCAAAAGGAGGCTCTCAGTGCAGGAAGACAGACTGCTGACCTACAAGCTGATCCTGTAGATGTAGGCAGCTGTGGCAGTGTTGTGCTCCCCTGTGTGCATCCCTGCATTCCTGCTGCTCCGAGCATCCAACTCCAGCACAGCCTGCAGTCATCTCCACTCAGATTTCAACAGGCACAGCCTGGCCTTTCTGCAGAAGCTTCATTTTCCTTCTCATTTCATTGCTCTTAATTTAAAATATAAATAAAATGGGACTCAGCAATGTTCTCTGGGCTAGGAGAAACTTGGTACCTACCAGGGAGATTTTTTAAGCAGTCTGCAAAGCTTCAAAAACTGTGTTTGGGAGCATGATTGACCATTGGAGACCTGAAGATGCTTTGATCAGTTTTCAAAGCCTTTGGGTAGTTTATGATTCTGGGAAGATTTGACAGTTTGAGCTCCATTTACTGCCAAGACAGAGGCCTAGATGTGGGATTGGATTAATATTGATCCTATCTCAGCAAATACCAGGCATATTTTTTTTTCTTTAAACTGTTATAGATTCATGAAAAAAATCAAAGCAGCTGGAAATTAAAGACCCTATGGGCCATCTTTTCGAATATGCCTTCACCTGACTTAATCTTACTCTGGCTCAAAGCTCAGTGAAGTCAGTCAAAAGAATCCCACGATTTAAGTAGAAAATTGATGTGGCTCTGTTAACAAACAAATGCCTATGAACAAACCCAAGTCTGAGCCAATTATGTGCATTAATTGTATGAGAAGAATAGAAGCTAAAGTTATACATACCGAGCCCATTTCTTTTACAGTTCATATATGCAGATCATTTTTCTTACATATAAAAACCAACTGAAATGGCAAAGTGCTCATTCACAGAGGGAGGATGCACAAGGTTTTTACAATGACAGATGCCAACAGAAGGAAAATGTATTTCTAAAATGCATTTCAGTAGCTCTTTAAGCAACCTGACAAGGGCCTTAGGGGTTTCTCATTTTGCATATCTCTAAATATTCTGATGAGTATAGGAACGGCTCACTTTCCGGAACAGTTCTATCATACAATGTAAACAGGACTGTATCACAATTAAAAGAAACGTAATTTAATTAAACTGTGCAAACTAGGCTCTATTTGCATTTTTACAACAAAATATATGGTGAACTCTAATTGCTAATATTTACGTAACTCTGAAGCATGCATCCCTCTGGTGAGCAAATGCTAGTACGTAAAAACTTTAATAACCCCATCACTCAGCAGTGAAATTAGAATAAAGCTCAAATTGTAAACCCTTATAACTTGATGTCAGGATTCCATTAGTTACTGTTTGAATTCAAACTTACCATTGAATTTCTCCAGTTCCAATTTCAATCACTACCAAGCAAATATCTGGGTATGTCCATATTCACAGAAAGGAAAAACCAGAGCAACCCATGGCAGCAACGCAACACTACCTCCAAAATGGCCCCTGCACTGACACACACATTCGATACCTCCTAAATCTGCAATCCCCACTGAACCCTTATATTGAAAATGTTCATCCCTCTGATGGCAGGGATCAGTCCCAGGCACATACAGATACCCTGATGGAAGAAGCAAGAGTTTCTCCCAGCTTCCTGTCTGGAAGCAAGTCCAGATATTTGCAGGTTTGTGGAGTATTCAAATCTCCCTGCCATGCACAGACCTCAGGCACTGAAATTTCTGCATCCACGGGCTGATCCTTTTTCCACACTGCTGACAAACCCCATTTAGCTGCAAACAGACCCCAAGTTAGATGCTGATCAATGGTTCCTGTTGTAATTTTGTAAGGAATCTCTTACAATTCCTTTATGAACTGGACAGAAGGCACTGTAAGGAACTGAGAGGGGTCAGTTTTGGCACCAGCAGTGGGTCCTACAGCCTCCTCCCCCTGTTGCTGCCTTGCAGCTGGCCCTGTGTTTACGCTCCTCTACAGCACCTTTAAGGGTTCCCCAAGACAAACATTCAGGTATCCCTGCCCACAGGTTTCCCATGCAGCCAGCAACCCAAAGCAAGCTTGGCCCTGGTGATCCCACATTGCCCATGTATGCCAACACCAAACACCTTCCTTTTCCTGTTCCAAGTGGAGATGGGATTTATATGTACCTTTCCGACGCTGGGAGCGGCAAGGGCCTGTGAGAGAGCACGGGAAAGGGAAGCAGAGCTCTGACACAGCAGCACAGAGCTCCTGGTGAGCAGTGAGGTGCCAGGGCTATAAATAGCCTGCACTGGGCTCCTGGCTGGGACGAGGAGCTGCTCTAATGTCAGGCACAGGGGCACATTAGGACGCAGCCGACTGGCACCGGTGCCGTTCCCCTTCCCCGCTGTCCGTGTGCTGCCTGCCCTGCTGCCTGCCAGGCACTGTGCCAGGGAGCAGCAGACTCTTCTTTGGGGTGGTGCAGCCACAGTTGGTGTTGGTGACCACTTCAGGAGTCATGTCCCCCACAGACCTTGCACAGAACCGGGCGCATCTCTGGGTGGCAGCTGTTCCTGGGTGTCTGGAGCAGTTCCAGCATAGGAACACCCACCTGCCTCTGAGGCCTGGGTACCCAGCCACAGCAGATGCTGTTGCTTCCTGACCCTATCCAAGTCATTCCCAAAACCAAGGCCACTGTCTCCACAGCTAACAGAAATTTTCCCAAACTGATCCTCCTGCCCTTTTGTTAGATTACCAAGAGCTGAAGCTGTACAAAAAAGAAGAATTGCTGACCAAATTGAAGTGTTATCTGTATATTTTAAGGCTATCTTCTTGTTTGTGCTGATGTAGATCAGAAACAGATCCACTAAATTGGTCCAGAATAGTGGGGCTGCACTGATGTACATCTGTACTCTGAAAATTAAAGAGGAACAGAGAGGACCATAATTCATTATTTTTATTTCCATATGTTTAAGTAAAAATGGAAAAAAGATTAAGCAGAATTTAGCGTCATAAAATTGATTAATGTTGAGCCAATACTTCTAGTTGAGAAAGACATTAAGGGGTTTTTCAGAATTTTCTTTTTTAAATAGCATTAATTTATTTATTCACCATACTAATTCGTTGATTGATCATAAGGGCTTCTGAGAAAATTGAAAATGAAATGTATTTCCTTATCTAGATTTTTAGTCTGATGGTTTTATTACACAGTTTTTCTAAAAGCCATAGAGGAAGTGTGGAGAAATGTTCAACTGCTAATAGCAGTTTGTTGGGTTTAGTGGGAAAATTAAAGTGCATCCTTTTAAAAGCATATTTCATAGCATTTGTGAACAAAACTAGGAAAAAAACCAGTGATTAAAGTTTATTAATGTCAGAGAATTCGATAGACCAGATTACAAGGATATATATTGTCTAAACTCCTAGATTGTTCTTATTAAAAGTTCAGATTTATCTTAGAAATAAAAATACCCGATCTGATACCACAGCTCCCACAGAAGCCAAGATAGAACGGTGCGCGGATGAAATGCCACAGTTGTGATAAAAATGGACCATATCCCCTAAATTGCCCTGTTCTCCTCTAACTTGGAACGATTTATAGTACGGTGCTGCTTAGCAATGGAGCATGTATGTAGTTAGTTTTATTTATAGGAAACCAGTCCACTACCATAATAATAACGATGTTTCCTTTATGGGTGCATTTCTTCTGATAACTTCTATAATGAGCCTGTTTCACAAAAACACTAACACTTTTAAGGCAAATTTCTCTGTATTGCTCATGAAATTCCAAGTATTTCCCTTGTGCTTCACTGAATTAACTGGGACACCCCATCATGCAGTGGGGCAACCCCTGGGAAGCTCTCAGCAGCACTTCACGATGTCAGAAAAGGAATGTGTGCCCCTCATTTTTGCTGGAATTAAAAGCTTTTTCTGATGCAAGCAAAGCATGTTTTCACCTTCTTCATGTAATTAAGTCATAATCCTTTCATTCTGATATCATTATCTCTTGTCATGGTGATTTTTATTATAAAAATGAATGGCTGAGATGTGGGCGAAGACAAGTTTTTCCTGAACTTAGTTAAGTTAATGCCAAAGGGAAGAGTATCTGTGATAACTCAACAAATATGTGATCTTTTAGCACAGTGTATTTTAAAACAATGAGAAGGAGTAGGCATCAGAGACGGAAAAGGCACATTTGATGCAAATATATCAGTGTTTAGGAAATATGTGTTGAATTTAATGTTTTAGAACAGTGTCTGCATGACACCAGTCATACAGTACATTCTGGTGCTGCATGAGCAAAGACATTCCTTTCTAAATCTCAACTGCTAGCGATTCAGTTATTGGAAAAACAGCCCTTTTTTTTGGAGAAAGTCTGACCAGTTTCCAAGTGTGTGTTCATCACAGTCCAGACTTTGAGAACAGCTACACAACATTCACACTTCACCCGAAAGCAGGATCTGTTCTGGTGGGTGGGTGCATACAAGATGTCTGTGGGTGAAGCTTTGCTGTGGTTTGCCATGAGCAGGACCATGAGCCACAGTCAGTTCTAGCTGAACTTCAGAGGAGACCTACATCAGCTCAGTTAAACTCTGGCTGGCATCAGGACATGGTTTTCCTTTTCTGCCACTGAAACATTGCAACCAAGTTTCTGAGCTGAACTCATCTCCTCTGTCACTCTTGCCATGGTTCAGAGCAGAATCTCATTCTCTGCTGAAAAATACACAGTTTTGTCATTAAATGGTGGCACATCGTCACGGCTCAGGAGAGGAGACCCTCATGCATGGTGACTCCCCAGCATGGCCACTTCTCTTCCCCTCTCCCATCTCAGCAGTTTCTTGGGGCTCCTCAGCCTCTTTTCCTGGAGAGTGAGGCAGCCTCTGGTTTGCCAACTGCTACCTCACATTTGCTTTACTTCCCACATGAGTAGTTCTGGCGTGTTCATTCCCATGTGGCACCAGCCGTGTGTGGAGGTGCCTCCAGGCTCAGCCAATGCGCTGGCCGATGGCACGGGCACCGTTCCTGCCACAGCTGCCCCCTGCTCCCAGCACATCCTGCGTGGGCAGCTTTGGCATCTCCTGGCTGGGCAGAGAGCCTGAGTGCCTTCAGCCCCCCAGGTGGGTCTGGACCGCATTACAATGGTTGCGGGTGCTTCTTCCATATGTTGTCAGAACGAGTAATGAAGTTTTGGTTATCATATCTGTATAAACAGTGCCAGTTTGTATACATGGGGAGAAAAAAAATCAGAAATACAGAGATTTCAAGTTTAATTGTGTTATCTATTCTCTTATGTCAGTCCAAATACAATATTGATTTGGGTTTTTTTTTCCTTTGGGTTAGTGTTGACCTTTAGAGCAGACCAAGGGCAATCTCCAGCTCGCCTGTGACCACAGGTCCGGGAGACAGCACCCTGCAGCCCCTCTGAATTGAAATCTCTTTTTGGCTCTGTCAACTGATTCCCAGGTTGCTTGACAGATAATGTAGCATGCCAGCCACCCGCTGCTTTTCCATTTAAATAAATGAGAAAGTTGTGGTTAAATTAACACTACAGCAGAGGTAATAAGGACCAACTCAGCAGCTGCCATGATGTATGCAAATTGCAGTTTCACACATTAGGAGCTAGATGTTGCTTAATTTGTAGGTCTTTCTGTCTTTGAAATGAAACGGCCTCCATCAAGTTCAGTCAATGTTAAAACAAAAGGCAACAGAAACCCCCCAAAGTCAGCCACTCACCAGTGCTTCTAACTGCACCTACAGTTTTTCTTCTGAGGTTTCCCTCCTGAGCCCCAATAAACAATTATTACTGAGTTACACTGCACTGCTGGGTGCTTTTAGGCAAAACGTCTGCTGATTTCCAAAGAACAGACAGCCTGATTAAGGAGGTACTGCCGGCCCTTTGGTATAAACAGAAACCTCATTTAATTTGCAGTGGTGCCACAATCCAGAGGCTCAACATCCATCAGGGCTTTTTTCTCTGGAAATGAAACTGTAACAGAGCAAAAGAAGAGCTGTGATAGCTGCCAGTTAATCAGACAGCAGGAACAGGATGATAGGAGAGTCCTTTTTCTCCTTTTAGATCAGTAGAGATGGGAATAGAGATGCAAAGAAGCATGTAACCGGATTTTTTGGACAGGTTGGTCTGTACATTAGTTTTAATGCTCCTTAATCTCTCTAAGAAAATTATGGATGTAACTGTGTTAGAGTCAAATGATTTCTAAATGGACACCAAAACTGAAACTCAGTCAGGGAAGTGCATCCTCAGAGCAGCAGAACTTGGGGCTATTATGGCCACAGAAAATAGGAACAACTAATGTTCTTCAGAGTGTGCTCTGTGAGAAGAAGCAAAATATTAAAACATTCTGAATCAAATTTTATCTGGCTCAGAAATGCACAGCCTCTGGATATAAGGCTAAAAAAAATACTTGAAACTCACACAATCTTTTTCAGGTTTTATTCAGAAAGACAAGAGATTTCATTCTAAAACAAATCCCATCCACATGATTTAGGGATTTGCCTATCTTTTTTGCTCTTCTGACTTATGTAGTAAATTCTCAAAAACTATTCCTACAGGTCTTTGAATAACTTTTGAAGAGATTCTCCTTCCTCTGCTCTTGTCACCAGCCCCAACATGCTCTATCCCTGTTCCTGGATGTTGTCTTCTTAGCCTTCACCTTACCTAGAGATACCTTAGTGACCCCTGGCATCCCATTAGCAAAGAAATTACAGGAACTTGCCCTGTCTAGTCATTATTTGGCTACAAGTGTTGAAACAAACTCTCACAGGAAAATGCAAGATAAAAAGCCACAATGAATTTGTGGACACAAAACACTCAGACTATGACCAAAACACAGGGTCTGAGAGTGAGTCCCAGTTCCCAAAAGTGAATGCATAGTCAGGCTGGTAGTGAATGCAGGCAGAGCTGGCTGGTACCTCCTCCCTATTGCTCTTACTTCTCAAGGAAAGGAAATCTGAGCAGTCAGGTGGGATGAGAGCTGCAGCCTGCCCTGAACTAAGCTCTTAGAGACAGGGATTGAGGGAAAAGCCCTAAGTGCCTTCATTCTGCTCTTCAGAGGCAGTCTTACCTAACTTGGGTGCTTTACTGTTCAGAACACCAAAGAAGACTGCAATTCTGTCTGCTCTGACTCTGTCACTCAGTACAAGCCCCTGCCACTCTCTTTGGTCTTCGTCTCTCATTGCTGAACAAGGATAATGATGATTTCCTACCAGTCAGAGAGATTAATTAGCATTTACTAAGCTGCAGGGCCTGCTTGCCAATTGTGCAAGTACATGTTTGTGTATTCCAAAAATTCTGCATTTTCTGCAGCCCCCCAGCCTGGGACACAATGGAGCCACAAAAAAAAAAAATTTAAAAAATTTCTAAAAAGCATTGTTCTTGTGACAAACAGAGGCAGTAACTCTGAGAGACACAGACTGCTCCCATCATGGGCATGAGGCATTTGTCCCTAAAGTGGTATGAAGATGATGTTGGTTCATACATGTCCAGTCCTGAGTGCTGAGCTGGAGGAGGTTCCTCTCTCCCATTCTCATGCTGTCCCAAAGGTGACTGGGATTTGTAATGTAGCGCTGAAGCTCCAAGCCACATGATGAAACACTGTACCAGAGACACACAGCCTGGGTGTCAAGGTGACTGGGGGCAGATGGTCACAGCAGGTGCATGAAGGAAGGACCACCAGCACGGCCTTACCCTCACAGCCCTCAGTAAATGGTGCACATCCTGACAGGCTGGGCACCAGATATCCTCCTTCACCTCGTGATCTGAGTCACCAGGCTGCAGCTTTGTGAGTTCACCTCTGAGGGTTCTTGTGAATTAGGAGGTAAAAACATGGAAAGATCTGCAATATCACCACCCTTTTACTTGCCCACCTACACTTGCCCGTAAACATGCAGCTGATTTTGCTCAAACCTTGCAGCTGACCATAGCGGTTTATCCTAGAGCAGCATAGAAAATAAACAGGAATTAGGATCCTTCAAAAAAAGTAAAATTTCTTCTACTTCTTTTCAGAAAAAAAAAGGATGAAGAAATGTAGCATCTTCCAAGCTACATCCCATGTGGCAATCTTCCAAACCTCTTTCCATATGTTCCTAAGTGTTGAAAGCCCAAATGTTCCCTATCTCGCTGCCAAATTCTCTGCCTCAATCCAAAAGGCTCTTACAATACAGTTGGGTATTGTCTAGTGAAAAAAATTCCCTCAGATAGATTGATAATTAAAAATATATTTGATCATCAGATAGATATGAATGGCCAAGGGGTGCTGTGCTGAATGAATCATTCATGCTCACATATTTCAAAGCAGAAGGATATCTTTCTGATCTTAATGGAGTTGCTCCAGAAATCCTTAATTGTTACAGAACATATTGCTGAAGAGATTTGAAACTGGGAGCAGAGGAGGAGGCAGATGAGCCACAGCAGAGAGCTGTACTGCCGGATGCAGTCTGGGGAACGTGTCTGGCTGGCTGCAGAGGGAGGCTTTGGGCTCCGACAGACAGTGATGGATTGGTCTAAATTCTGTCTCGTTTCAGACTGAGCCCCACAAAACTAAAGGCTAGGAAATTACCCTTGTTTTAAAACAAAGCATAGCTGCTGCTGTAATCCCATCCCTGTAGGTTCTGGGGTGCTGGGCAGAGGTCTCGGGGTGGGACTGAGGCCACACGCATTGGTCAGTGCATCTCATACATATTCCACAGCACAGGAGGGAAAGAGACTCTCCAGCTCAGGTGCTGAATGTTGCAGCCTCCCATCTGCTGTTCTCTTCCTCAAAACCTCCCAAGGTCTAGGAATGATGCAACTTCATGTGCATATCTCCATCCAGGAGCTGTCCTTCCTCTTGTGTCTGAAAGTGTAGCATCTCCAAACCTTAGTTTCTATTTAAAAACTCACTGTAATTCCAAAGGAGGTTCAGTAATGCACTAGAAAAAGTCATCAAGGGAAAATAACCAACACATGCTGATGTCAGAGCATAGTACTGTGGGCTGGAAGGTTCCCGTCTGCAAGAGTTCAGGAATCCCCTCTGTTGGGGTTTTAGGAGTTCTCCTTTTGTTTTCTTTTTCTCTCAAAGAATTTTTCCCCATACAAGCTGCCAAAGAGACAAAAGACCTGGCCACAGGGGGAGGGGTCTAGCTAGCCAGCCTCTTTTTACCTGGGGTTTTCTCGTGTGGGGCAGAGAGGTCGCGAGATTTAAACTGGATAAAAGGGGTTGGGTGGGGTCTCTCTGTGTCTTGTCCTGCCGGCATTCGAGGGGGAGAGGAGCTGCTGTCGTTGTGGAGAGAATTCGCCACTACTACAGGCTTTCTGCTGCCTTCCTTCCACCCATCTGCTCGAGTGCCACAGGGGCCCCGGGATCCCAAGCCCGCCTTTCCCTGCCCTGCTGGGAGCCGGGCCACGGCTGCCATTCCTTTGCTGCTGCTC
>VZTE01002610.1:819835-916409 GCA_013397775.1 Eulacestoma nigropectus | reverse complement strand
GTCCCCTCCCTCCCGCTAACCGCCTGGCAGCGCGGGGCTGGGGAAGTTGCGCTTACAAGAGAGATGGCTTCGCAGCGGGGATCGCTTTGAGAAAAGGGCTCTCCCTCCCTCGCCTCCCCCCCGTCGTCGCGGCCTCTGAACTGTAAGTGGCAGGAAGGAAGTAAAGTTGCAAACAACCTGCCGCGGCAGGAACTTTGTGAGCTGCTCCAGCTGCATGTGTTCAAGGTGCCTTTGATGTACGTGCAGCAGCTTCTGGAAAGTGGACTGCAGCTTTCCCACCCGCCAGCCCTCCCTCTCCCCCACCCTTCCCAGCCTCCCCTCCCACCACCGCCACTTCAGCCCACACACGCAATTTGTTTGAGAAGGAAAAAAAAAAAAGTGATGAACGAGAACTGGTGAATTACCCGAGCGACTTTCCTCAAAGAGCGAGCGAGCGGGGGAGAGGAGCCGGGGCGAGCCCCGCGCAGCGCCGGGAGGGACCCGCCGGGCGCCCGCCGGGGACGGCGGGGCTGCCGGGGTGTGAATGCGGCTCTGCAGCGAGATGCAAAAAGCCTCATCTGCTTGCGTTTGACTTGCGATGCCGGCTCCCCACTAGAATGCAAATCCTTGCACAGGATGAAAACAGGTTTGTGGCAAATTCTCCTGGAAATGTTTCGCTCCCCACCGCCACCACCTTCCTGTCTGAGATGTCAGAGAAGATCTTAATGATGACACGGTGGCAGATACCTCTGCTGTGTACCCTCCACCGTTCTTTGGAGATGTTCAGCCAGAGATGAATCTTTTATGCAGCTGTCTTTTCATATCTGTAGCGACTGCTGCACAATCTGCACTTGATTGCAGTTAAAATACTCTCTTTATGATCCGTTTCACAAAATGATGCAAAATAAACACAGATGGAAGAAGTGTGGGATAGAAAGCTGTAAATGAAGTACTGATGGTGGGTCGATCTTCCCTTCTTCTTCCTCTCCCCACTCTCAACGCTCTACCCCCAAATGTGAGCCTCTTCTGAACAAAAAAATTTGCTACATTTCTGTTTTAAAGCAATGATTTGGGGGGCTCTCTGACTCGGGTTTTGGAAGCAGCCTCCCATCAGTGGTGCTTGCCTTACTGCCTGACTTTCTTGAGTGTTTCTGGCTGCCAAGCCCATCAGCTTTTATCTTGTCTTCACCTGTTTTAAAGTATGTCTTGTTTCTTCTAACACCTGCAGGTCATTCTTCCAGAATGCCAGAGGAAAGTTCGCCAAAGCGGAGTCCTCAAAACATCCCATACAAGGATCTGCCCCATATCATCAATGCTGATGGGCAGTATCTCTTCTGCAGGTATTGGAAGCCAGCAGCATCTCCCAGGTGAGCACTTAGAAGCAAATGTCCTTTTTACAATCAGTAAATACGACTCTGTTAATGTAATTATTATTTATAGTTTGACTGGCATTACAGGGCTGTGTACATGGAGCTTTATAGACCCCCTAAGAGAGCTTTCTCTCAGCTGAGAGAGCCCCTGCTGTAAAGATTGCATTCCCCAAACCTTTACTTGCTCGAGTCTTTATAACAAGGCTTTATAAGGCTTTATAACAGCCTTGCAGTTATAAAACACAGAGTTACTGTCATTCCTTGTACAGCTGGCTTGGTTGGCAGTTCAATATTCTACAAAGTGTCTCTGGCAGGTGGCTGATGCCTATCAGCCATAAACAACTATCCCCAAACTAATAGCACAGGCAGTCAGGGTGGAAAGGGATACAGGCTTTGGGATGTTCACTCCTTCTGATTTTCTCAGTGTCAACAAACTTAACATCAGCACCTGAGTTCAGTTTCAACAGTAGTAGCTGAAATCTCAGGGCAACAGGCAGAATGTTTGACTGCATTGCTTTTTGACTGGTTTTAAATTATTTATACTTACTAAATGATTCAGGGAGCTCTCTCACTGGCAATTGCAATTCAAAACTGACCTGTGTAATAAACACAGACAAAGAATCAGGTAGAGAAATTTTTCTAATGTTTTTGTCATAATTTAAATAATCTCTTTACTGTAATAGCTTTCTGTGCTGATTATGATCTGATGTTGCTCCCATAGTTATGATCTTTCTTCTTCCAGTATGTGCTGGCTTGGCATGTATTTGTGCTGCCACTAGTTATGTAGGGACCTACTTCAGAAAAATCTGGATATTGTTTAATTGTTTTCTTCTTCTGCAAGCCAACAGGAAGAGCTGTGCTGATTTTATACAGCTAGAAAACAGTCACAGGAAAAAGTTGTTCAATCTGTTATAGGGAGTTAAACTTTATCCTGACGACCCAACAGGTTAGACATCATCCTCTGCCCAAACCAGCCTGCAACTGCTCTGAGAGAGGGACACGGGTCCAAGTTAGCTGGCCTTGTGGGGTTTATGCGTACAAAACTAAGGGACAATGGGAATAACATAGGGCTGGGTTAGCACCCAGGTAATATAGCAGGTGGGCAAGCACCAAAATACACTGTCCCCAGAGGGGAGGAGAGTGCAGCCACCCCACCATTGCTCCATTGCACTGGCTGGGCTGTAGGACACAGATCTGGTTCAAGATTTCCTGGTCTACGGAGCATTTTATAGTTGCTTCTACTTGCTGCCTTTCAGAAACAAGAAGGAAAGTTTTTGGCACTGATGCATTGCATAGTCTTTCCACCAACCTGAAGACTGCCTTTACAGAAAAATAATGCTATGATATCAAGGTTCTGCAGTGAAACCAAGCTGTTTTGTATTATAATGGTAATTAATCATTAACTACCCATAACATTCATCACCCAGTTGTGGAACTACTTTTTTATCAAGTTTAATTTCTTACCAAATCAGTAGTGGGTGGATGGGTCTTTGTTCCAGAAATGGTAAAGATCTGAGAGTGAAAACTTGGTGTCTAAGTCATCTGGGTAGTTAATTTTTTTAGTGGTCTGTGCACCAAGCAGTTAATTAAGAGTGAACTTGCCCTAGTTTTGAGACAAAAAGTGGATGGGATCAGTGTTGCTCATTTACAAGGAGCTCCTGAGTGTGTGTGTTTGTGTGTAAGGAGGGGGCGTATTGTTTGTTATTAGCTCTTCATGAATTGTTATGTATGAGAGAGATGGTAAGTGACTGAATAACCAGTCAGTGCCTGGATCCTGCACTCAAGAATGCTCTTGAAGTGCTTTAATAGGCAAACCAAAAATACATTATTTTACCCCCTTTCACTTTTCATAAGAAGCTCTGCTTTCTCTTCTTCCTATGTAGAAGCTCAGCAACTTTAATCTAATTTTAAACATTTGGCAAAACTGATCTCTATATATATGTATAGGGAAAGAAAGAGAGACACCTCAGGGGACTTTTACAGGCCTGTTACAATTTATTTCAAATACTGAAAGCAATTCTTTCAATCTTCTAACTCAATTGTTGATTCAGGTTCAAATCTTAACACTAATGAATGATGCTATAACCGCCAAACGGTGGGATCTTTCATTGATCCATTATGTGCCTAATCCCAGCTAGAGCTATAGAAATACCTCTTCACTGCAGATGCCCAAAGGTTATCATTGACTTGTCTTCTATTAGAATAGAACTTATCGCCCTTGATCCCTCCCCCAGGGAGGGGGAAAACCCAGGATGTCTGCCAAAGGAAAAATTAAAAAGTAGCCCTAGCCTGGGGTTGAAGAGCAGACAATGGTCAGGCAGTCTCTGAAAGTGGGGACAACTGACAGACATCACCCCTTGGAGCTGGTGCTTCTCTTTTATCTCCTTGAACAGACTCGTAAACATGGATAAAGGGCTGTGGCAGATTAATGTGCTATAGCACATTAAAAAAAAACCAACAACAGCTATTTTTTCAGAAAGATGGGGGAATTTTGTGAGGCATTTTTTGCCTCATGCTCACAAATACCCAGGCTCTGATCCTGTGTGGTGTTGATCTGACTGATCAGCCTGTACTGGTGCACATATGGAAGCTTTGTTGTAAGTGCCACCGAGGCCAAGGTTGTCCTGCCAGTGAAAGGCACCTATTGTGAGTTTCTCAGCAGGGTCCGCTTTGTTTCAGAGGGGGATTTAGGTGATTACTTCACAGGAAGCTGACACACAAAGGCACTCAGATGTCATAATGGTTAGATGGGGTAGATGGAGTAAGGAGTAATGGGACTAAGGAAGAAGAAAGACAGTGTTTTCCACTTGTTTTTTGAGTGGGAAGTCACTCCCAACAGCAGAGCTGGGGCCTGGGTGTTGTTTTCTCTTGCTGCCTGCTGGCAGCAGTGCAGGTGCAGCTTCCCCGGCCAGCAGCCCTGCAAGCTGCCCAACTTGTTGAGCCAGTTCCAACTTGAAGTGTAATTACATGGGCTTTTCAAATGCAGCAGGGAAGAAAAAGCAGTGTGTCCTGGTTTTCATGTTTTGCGCCAACAGCAGGATTTGTGGAGCACGAAAATGGGTAACTCTTTGGCACCAAGAGCTCACTGCTCAGTGCAACACTTAAGACCTGGGCAAGGCGTGGCATTTTCAGGACTACGTAATGTTGTTTGGAGGAATTAAATCATTTGAACCAAACAGGACTGATCTCATGCCTATAGCATGTCCCATTTGCCAAAGAAACCCTACTTAATGGGAAAGCAGTCATTGTGTAAACATAAACATCAGCTACATGCAAGGCTTAAACCTCTGCCACCACCCTGAGCACTCTGAGTCAAAATATGAGGTAACAGGAGGTGAGGAATTAAGAAACCGTGTTCTATTCCCAGCTCTCAGACAAAGCTGCTAAGAATAGAGGTTGATGAGGAAGGGGAAGGAAAGCTGGGAGGAGAAGTCAAGACATTTCCTTTGAGGCCTCTAAAGAGCCTGGGGAACTTCAGAGGTGACCTTCTTCCTCTCTGGTCTGTATCCCCGTAGCCTTTTGTGGATGCTTCGTCCATTCTTGTCACTGCCTAAATAAGCACAAACAGTTTCTTCTGGGGCAATTTTAGCCCCTCTTCTTGACCTCAAGGAAACCCTGTGAGATTTATTGACTCAGACTAGTTTTTTCAAAGGTGCTCATAGCTGCAGCTGCCACTGGTTTCAGACAGTGTTGCCCGAGTCTCTCCTGGTAGATCAGTCACTTTAAGATGGGCACTTCAGACACTTGCAGCTAGAGGATGCACTTGAAAACATGAATTCCAGACATCCGTGAATCTGAGCTTCCTCAGCCACCAAAAAGAAATCGTTACCTGGCTAGTTAGCATGGTGCTTCAGTGTCTCTCACAGAGTAGTCTCTAGGTGAACTTAGAGGCTTGTCAGGATCCACAGTGATTCTCTGCCTGTGGGATTCCTGGGCCATTGTTAATGGACACTGGAATGGCTTGGCTCAACTTCAGACGTCATGACCACAGTTTAAGTAAACAGAGTTGCAGTTGTCTGAGTAAACAGTGCCTTTGTAAGAGTTCTTTCAGTTCTACACCTGAGACATGATTAAAAATACAAAATTAAATAAACAAAAAGCACCCACTTTCCTATTTACTTTTTACAATTCTTTTACTCTTTGAAGAATGCCTGCCATTTTTTCTGACATTTTAGTAATGAAAGGCCAAGCCAATAAGGGGAAAGCCGATTTCTCTGTTCCCCAAAGACTTTGCAGATGTGACTGTGGTGCAGAAATACAAACTGCCTTTATATTTGAACTGGCCCTTAAATTGTAAATATTGCTTGATGGTTTTGGCATCTCATTACCAGCACTTCCATGCCATTTCCAGAAGAGTAGCACAGCTCCCAGCATAAGCAGATGACAAAATTGAATTTGACTTTCAGACTTTTCCAAAATGAATGAATAAATAAATAAATAAGCCAAAGTGAATTCAAAGCAAAGAAATCAAGTCACTGATTATAATGTCTTTAATTATAGTGTATTGTGTTAGTCTCTAGAAATACTTAAAGCAGTTTCTAATTCAGTGTCACTCTTGAAGAACACTTTGTTTGTACTAATGAGGTCAACTTGAAATTAAAGCCAAATCTGTAGGATGCAAAGTGACTTATGTCAGCACAGTTTGCCATAGGATGAATTCAGCTCCCTCTGTTTTTCTGATCCCATCGCACACACTGCAAGGGGGAATAACAATGATCATTGTCAAATCAACATTCCAGGCTTTGCTTGCTGTAGAGCTATTGCCTGAGTTTCTAAAGCCTCCCTTCTTTTCATCAGCTGTGTATGTGTTCCTTTAATGCCTCTGTTATCTTTGCTCCATGTGACGGTCTTATTCACTGTGACTGGGGGCATCCTTTTATGATTCCTTATGCGGTTCCAGAGGCTGGGCAAATTACCAAACCAGCTTCATATAAGAGGGACTCTGACAGACAGGGGAGCAGCTTTGGTTGTTGCTGCAGATGCTTCCAACAGACTTCTTCGTTAGGATAATTTTTTTTCAGTCTCCACAGGAATGTCCAACATGAGCAAATCTGCCTTTTATTCCACAAAACCCAAGGAAAAAGGTGAATAGTAAGTGGAATAACAATTGTAATTAAACTGTCCCTTTTGCTCATTGCCCTGTTAGGATCTGCTTCTGAGCACAGGTGTACAACTTTGTGACATCAGTGTCTGGGAACAAGGTGGCTTTTGGAGTTCCCTGTTGTGAGTCTCAAAGCAGTAATATTTCATCCTGATCCTGAGAACAGCAAAAAAAGCAAAATCAGTGTTGGTTCTGTGTGCCACCTGATGAATTGGGAACAATGCTGTTCAGCATGGTGAATATAAGAAGTAGAGGTAGAAATAGGAGAAAAGAAGAAAAATGGTCTAGAGACAGGGTTGTAAAAAACATTTTTCTGCTCTTTATTCTGCCAGAGACTGAAGGATAAGCAAACCTGTAAAACAAACAGTTCATTTGCTTTTAATCGGAATACAAGTGTGATGATCAGTACTGGCTTTGTGCCATGATTCTGATGGATGCCCAATTTGATCACTCAGCATTTAGAGATCTATTGGTCCCTCCAAATGTCTTTATCCTGGGCAGACCCCGCACTCACCCCTTCTTCAGCTCATCAAACTGGGAACGCTCTGAACCAGCTATTTGTTGGTAGTGACACAATAGCTGAAGCGGATCTTACAGCTGATCATATCAGGGTTCCAGATACAAGAGGACTTCACTGCTATTAGGAATATGTGGGTTTAGTGGAAATAATAAAAGAGCTGCACACAGTTCCTTGCTTCAGTTTCTCCAGCATTCTTGGAACATCCCTTGGGAGCACACAGCAGCTCTTTTAGATCATTGTGAATACATCTACAAGAGTTGGCTGGTACAGTTGTTCTGGCTGGAAGAGGGTATTTTTTCTAGATGTCTGTATCACAGGAGTTGGCCTTGCAAGTTCCCTTCAGGCTGCTGTGACTTTGTCCTTTTTTGAGCCAGGGTGAACATCTCTTTGTTCTTCTAGGGAAATTGCATTGTTCTAAGAGCTGTCCCTGCAGACATATTTGGCTGAGCTGCCTTCCCTAGGTTCAGGCATGTCATTGTCCTAATGTGTTCCCACTTGAATGGAAGCCATCAGTGTTTGAAACCGCCTATTGTCCCTTATCCAAGAGATGTGACAGAACCCTGATAGCAAATGGCTGATTATTCCAGGTATCCAAGGAGATAGTATTGCATCTTGCCCATGAGATTCCTAAAGATATGCTCAGGCAGGTCCCTTCCCTCATCCCACCCCAGTTATATCCTTAACTACACCCAGCCATCCCTGTCCTGTACTCTACAGCACAGACATTCTGACGCTGTGTCAGTGTGGCTTATTATCCATAATAGGAAGGAAGGAAATTAGCAAACATCAGAGTAAGTAAAGTTTTTAGACATCATTAAAATTATATCTCCTCTAGGGTTTCCTCTTGCAGACCAATAAAATTTCCCTTATGTCAACTGAAAGGAATCCTAAATACAGCAATCCTAAATACCAGCCTTGGGCTAGTTCTGACCATAAACATCATCTAAAGCAACCAGACTTGGGGGAGTCACTGGGAGGTGGTGTCAGGAAGGCATCTCCAAGCTGACCAGACTCACTGGCCAGACAGTGGTACCAAGGTGTGGCCTTGGGGCCAGGAAGGGAACAGCTGGTGGAAGCTGTCCTGGTAGCCACAGCACTGCAGTCAGATTCACCTGCTTCCAAGCACACTCCTATGGGATATCCCCATCAGCAGAGAGGGGATAATCTTGGTCTTTCTCTGCTTGGGAATGTGTTTGTCCCTCCTAGACAGATGCAGTGTGTTTGTGTCCGAAGGGATTCATTCTTTTTGTAGCAGTTTTCAATGTCCCAGGACCTTGAGTACCACTAAACTTTGTGAGTACTTCCACTGGCATGAGAGAGTCCCCCTTTCTGTGTCAGACACTGGCTCTCCAGCCAGGAAATATCTTCATTTCTGTTTGGCAGGCACTCGATGATGGAAGCCTCTGAATCCTCCCATACTGAGTGATGGCAAAGGCAACTTGCTAGACCTAGAGAATTTAGTGTCAGAAAACAGAAGTCAACGAGGAGCATAGAACAGGCAAAACATGGTCAAGACAGTCATTAGACAGTGACACACTGGCGAGTGATTTATAGAATCAGACTCACAATTTCTCAATACTTTTGTTTCCTTGTCTAAAATTGGATGTAGTCATCCAGTCAAGTGATACAAACTGGGGCTGGAGTCTCTAGATGAAAGCTGCCAGAGAAAGTAAGTTATTCCTTGAGCAACTGGTTGAAGATGGCTTGATGTTTGAAGAGAGATTTTAAATAAAATCTACTAAAGTGATGCATTAGTTTTTCTCTGCTGTTCTGCTACAAGTAAATTGTCTCAGCAGCAATCGTTGAAAGGAAAGAACAGGGGGAAAAAAGAGGACAAAATACTGACGACTGGGCTAAAGTCAAACATTCAGCAGTAATAGGGCAGTAATCATTTGCTCCAGTGTTGTGTACAGATGAGTAAGGAGAAAATGTACAAACTACTATAGATTTGGTATGCAAGAAAGATTGCTGATCTTTTTCAGATGTCTGTCTGACCTGTGATAAATGTCTTGTTCTGTATGTTTTCTTTCTTCCTTGCTCCAGCTTGAAGCTTGCAGAGTGAGGGAATAAGACTTAAGTCATTGGCCTTTCTTTAGAACAGAATTTGGTTTAATTTGCTGTAGCTGTCAACAGGTTAGTTGGTTCACCAGTAGACAAGATGAGCTTATTTTTATAATTTTTCAACATACTTCTATTTTCACTTTTACTTCTATTTTCAAAACTATCTCAGTGGGCTTTCAAATTCAACTGTCAAATTCCAGAAATCTGCAATGGTTTAATATGCTGAGGGAAAGGCATGAGGAGTGACAAGGAAGCAGTAAGTAATTAAATTTCTGTGAGATAACATCTAGCTGACTTAATGGTTAAGCTTTTTCTTCATTTTTTTCAATTTTGTGTAAGAGCTAGTCTACAATATTTGAAGCATTAAAATCTGTATTCTGAGCAGCATTCATAATCTCATGTTATTAAAAAGACATTCAAGCAATCAGCATTCAGTCATCCTCTGTCCTCGCCCCAAACAAGGGGCATGGAGTGTCTCAGCCCAGGTTGTCCTGATAATGCACAGAGCATCTCTCTGATGTTATTAGATGCCCACAAAATCATTAGGACAGAAGGCTTTTTTAAAACTGACTTTTTTCTTTCCAGGTTCACGGTGGGCCCATGCATGTAGCACAGGGAACCCATGGTGACATCTTAACTCTGCTGTTAAGCTCCTGCTGGCTGCTGTAGGGTCAGGTTTTGACTCATGCTGTGTGTCCATCCTCGCCTCTGGCATGCTGTGTTGCCATGGGCAAAGCTTTTTACCTCTGTGCTTCAGTTTATGTGGCAGTGGGAAGAAGGGTTGATCCTTCCTTGGGATGGGGTAATGGATCAGAGGATCTCTTGAGGTGTCATTCATCTCTGCCTCGCGTGAGCTCTGCAAGCAGCCTGGTTGCACCCTTTGTAAAGCATTTTGGGTTTTCTGTATGAGGAGTGTTGTACGAAAGCCAGCTGCTGTTATTATTTATCCTGTTTATTTACTGGTCACATTTCTCGGAGCAGGGGAATGGAAAAAAACAAGCAATCAGCAGATTCACTTTGTTTACACTTCATTTCACTTCCAGTGTTTGGGGAATGCTGATTTGTTAAACACTATTCCTTCCTTGGAAGCCTGTAATTTTACATAGTGGAAACATTGCCTCATTCTTACACACAGGTGTACATTTCTCTTTTGAAGCATCATTTAAGGGGTCTGCCCATTAGAGATTTGCTTCCTGCTGAGCACATTCTCCTCCACACCAGCTCTCACTCTTTCTTTGCTGGGAATCAAAGGAGTTGAAGCTGGCCTGGCTGGTGGGGTTAATAACTGTGGTATTGAAAGTATTTGCTCTGGATATTGCTGAGGCTTTTTAAAAATGGTCAGAAATATGTGGTACAGTCTCTGGCGAAGTGCTCCACATGAAACACAGCATTCCTGCAGCAGAATAACAGCTTGTGGTTTAAATAAATGTTGTTATTTCTGCTCGGCTGTAGGTGTACATGTATGTTTTGGTTCAGTGACTGCCAGATACTGTAAATGAGTATTGATTTCCCTTTCTATTTTAAGCTTTTCTGCAGAAAAGACATCCCACATGCCTTTGGCTTTCTTTGCCTGTACCTAAAATGATTGCAGCCAAGGACTCATCTAACTAAAGACTGCTTTTTTTTTTATTGTTACCACCCATCTTTATTCTAGTAGTCGCGCCTCAGGTTGGACAGGTCCCCATTCACATTTTGGAGCTTAAAGCTATTACATCTGGCCCTTTTTGACAGCAAATCAACAAGGCGGTGATTAAAACTCATGGCTGGTAGGTTCCTTATTTACATTAGCATGGCAGCCCTCACTGCCAGAGGTGAAGCTGCCTTAGTGTTAGAAATGAAACAACATTTTAGGAACCAAGCCTGCAGTAGCTAAAGCCTTTGGACACCCAGATTAGCTCAGTAAAGCCAAGAAATAACGTCTGGATTTGGCAGCCATAGTCTGAAGTCTGTATCCAACTATTAAGTCATCTGGGGGTAAACCATTGCACCTCACCTGTGATTAAAATTCGCTTTGATTCAAAACATGAATAAATATTTCAGCCTTTAAAGCCCCTGTTGCAGTGATCACTGTCTTAGCAGCATTCCATGTCTCATGTTTAACTGCTTAAACTCAACTTTCCTTCCTACCTTAGGTCTACAGCAAACATGGAATAGTAAATTAATTGGAACATGCTGAAAGCCTTGGCAAACTCTTTGCCTGTGACATTCCTAATTTCCCAGAGGAGTAGCTGCTGATATTGATTTTGACAGAGCCTGCAAAGCCTCTTGTTGCAAAAATTCCTCTTGTAGCTGGGCAAGGCTGAAGTGCAGCACTGGGATGTGCCAAGATTTCATTGGAAATTAAAGTGTTTAATCTCAAAATATGTTAAAATATACATAAGCACTTTATGATTAAGAAATCAATCCTTGAGTTTCTGTCTCTAAGTTTACGGGATAATTCCATCCTAGATTTTGGAAAATCATGCAGAAAAAACTTGGCAATTTAGAGACTCATGCTACCTGTGACATCTGAACTTATAATGAGTTTGTCAGTTAGTTAAGAATAACCAATTAAGATCTCTGCCAGCACAGAGGACTGCTGACAAAATTGGATCAGGAAGGTAAAAGTGAGGACGGGCAATTGACTCAGTGCAGGAAGTAATCAAGAGTTCCACATTAGGGGTGGAATTGCCTAGCCACAAACAGTATTGTTGGGTCTAAGTATTTTAGGGAATTGAAGTCTTTTTTAAACCATTAAAGCCATACAACTGGGAACTGCGCAGTCAGTGCTTTATTAAAAAGTCATAATTATATAGTATTTTGACTTCACAGAACAGGTAAAGTGTAATCTCCTTTCTTGCTCCTTCTTTATTCACAGCTCTTTTCCTGGAAGGTGTCCCTGACCATGACAGGGGGTTGGAACTAGGTGATCTTTAAGGTTCCTTTCAACCCAAACCATTCTATTGATTCCCAGCTAGTGAAGATTTGCCCACATAAGCTCCAAATGCCTGATCAAAGTACTTCAATCATGCAGTTTTGATTGCAAGAAATAGCTCAGAAATGTTCTGACTCTCTTGTGCCAGGTGTGCACTTTTCAGCCTCTTCCCTGCACAGGTGCTGGAGTGCTGAGCTGAATTCTTCCTGCAATAACTTTTTCCATATTGCTTGTCATGAGTTGTCTGTACCATCCACTCCCTGAAGTAGCAGCTTGAGACTGGAGGTGATCAGAGCCATGGCTAGAGTCTGAACCATGGAAAAGCCTGTCGCCCTGGTTTTTCTACTGTTCTGTGTTTTTACTTTTGTAGTAGAAGTTCTCATGCATTTTCTATAAACATAGCTCTTGTTTTTCTAACCAGCCTAGAATGTTTTCTGAACTTTTAGATTGTTTTTCATTCCATTCTCCTAGGTGGAGACATTTGATGGATTTTTCCTTTGACCAGTGTGATTGAGCTGTGGTAATTTCTCCCTCCAATCCACAGGGGGGGGGGAGAACATATATAATAAAGTTTGGGGTCTCGCCCTGTCTCTCTTTTTCCTGCTCCCACCTGACAAGATCTCTGCGTGATTTTTTCGTGTCTGAGTGCGACATAAGCCCATTTTTAGGAACCATTGATTTGGGGGGGGATTGACTATGAAGAACCTCTGGTGCACCTGTGTTCAGACTACGAGTGATGTCCTGCATGACAAATACCTTGCGAAAGAATTGAGGTCAGAAGAAGTCTGCAGACTTGTCTTAGAGGACTCAGCAAATTCTGCTTAACATTTAGATGTGGTATTCTCTGCAGTACTTGATTATTTGTCTCAAGCCCTTCTTAACAGGTCTAAGTATGAAAATAACCGAGCAAGCAAGGTGTTCTTAAGGACTTAAACATTGCCAAGTACTTGTGTGGATCTAACCACAGGGATGGCTTTACTAAATAAAATAGTTTCCATCATTTGAAAGCTGCAGAGGCGTATCTAAAACTCCTCACCTCAATACACGGATAATGCTGTCTATTTCCATCTTCTGTGCTATGCCAAAAAGTGAGATCAAATCGCCAAAATGTGGCTGGGATGCCATGTAAGGAGCATTCTTGCATGGCTTGAGCTCATGCCTTAATGAAGCACACCTTATTCCTTTCTAGGAAGCTTCCTTGGTCTTTTACGGTTGAGTCAGATTTGTCAGGCTATGAACTTACAGCAGCAGTAATGACTTGTCACTGGGACAGGTTCCAATGTTCTGAATATGCTAAGACTGCACGGGAGTTCAGTAAAAAGGAACTGGTTTTGCACAGCTACTTTGAAACAGAGACATACTTTTATATAAAAATCCCTTTTTTTGTTCAGAGAGCAGGTGTAGTCCTGAACTAGTGAGTAGTGCTGAGTTTAAGTGATAGTGACTGTGCAGGAGAAGCTTCTGGCCCTTCAAATGCAGCTTTCTCATGCTTGGAAAGGACAGTCCATCTCATTACACAGGCCTTTCTATTTCCACGGCTTTGGCTCACTAGGCAGTACCTGCATTTTGATTTCAAGAAGAAACTGCTACACAACTGGCTAAACAGTCATTTTTGTCCCTTTGGAAATCATTAAACATTCAGTGCAAGTGAAGAAGAGGGGGAGTCTGTGAAAACTGTTCTTGCTCTTACTCCCTGTCTGTTGGTTCTCCATTGAGAGTGGTGGCCCTGCAACCATCAGTCATCTGCAGTGGCTCTGCTTCCAAGTCAAAATGAATTTTAAATAAAACTAACCAGAAATATTTTATTTTTCCTGATTTCCAAGCAGATCTGTGCCAGAAACTCTTTTGTTTCTTGGCACATTCTCCCTCCACACCCTAAAGCTAATCTAAAAGATTTGAGTGTGATTTCAGATTGACTTGAAATTTGCAGCTGATGTCTTCTATTTAAGCAATGTCTTGCACAGTTTTTTTAGACAGACACTGACTGCTTTGTGCATCTATCCTTTTAGCTCCGCTTGGGAGATATGACCTCCATTTTATCTCCCTTGTAGCCCTTATACTGAGCAAGGGCTGAAGCAGAGCAAAGCACAGGACTGGGATGTCCAGTTCCAGCACTCCTCCCAGTCAGGTCCTGGGGCAGTTCTGTCTGGGCTCCCCCCACATCATCCCTTCCTTGGTCTTGTGTGTGTGGCAATGCCCACCCCTTGCCTTGCTGGAAACAGGAGTCATAATCCTTTTTTCAAGGCTTCTTGTGCTCTGTAGAAGGGCAGCAGCAAGAGGAAAGCTCAGATCCAACGCTGAATTGCCCAAGTCTCGGGGGATCTTGTCTGCCTTGAAGGTTCAGAGCAGCAGGTCTGGCAGTCAGTTCTGCCACGGAAAATCCCATCTCTGATATCAAAGTGGAGGAGTGTGTCTCCAAGGCAGTCCATGTAACCCTAGAACCCCTCCTCCTCAGTTTCATCCAAGAAAGGGGTGGGAAGATCTGACCCACGAGTTTTAAGCTACACACCAGGCATTTCACCTCTGATCTCAGCCTCATGTCCCCTAAAATACTACTTCAAAGCTTCCTTGAAACTAAATACAGCTGATCTTAAATGTTAACTTTGCAGAGATTTACCCAGAGCTATGCAGTTGCAAGGACCCAATAATTCTTTCTCTCCCACCCCCACCTGAAGTTTCCTTCCTCTCTTTTCCCTATATTAGACAACTCATGAGTTATTCTCAGTGAGGGCTTGCTTTTTGAAAAGCTACAATAAATCAGCTTAAACTGTTTCTCCACATTGTTTTGTGCTGGCTCTAGCTAGATCTTGTTGAATCTTTTGTTATGAAATATATTTGTACTACCCAGTTCTGTCTCTGCTCTGCTGATTTATGGTGTCTGCACTTTCTGAGGTGGTTGGAAAACTTAGCTATGTTACTCCTTCTGGACATCATGGCAGTTCTGAAATGTCCTCCTAACTCTGTTCTTGTAAGGAGTTGTGATTTCGAGACGTATGATGAGACCAGGCTCGCAGACAGGTTGCAAGAGGGTTGCTTGTAGCAGCAGGCACAGGTTTTAAGACTGAGCCCTAAGTCTCTATGGTGTAAGACAGCAAGATTGTGCTTAAATTAACAGCAGCCCCTTTGGAGGAACTTGCATTGGAACTTCCAAGCCTGAGGAACCAAGGAAAGAAAATAGGAAGCAGAGCTTGCTGAAGAGGCTTATTTTTTAATTGCCAATTTAGAATCTGGACAGGGATAAAGCTACTAATTCTATTAGTCTAGATCAAACCACATCAAACACAAATGTACTGAACCCTCAACCCCCACAAGCTCTGTAAAGTCAAGCAGAAATTGTGTATTGTGAGCATAGTGCAGGTTCCTTTGACGTATTCTGTCATGCATAAAGATTTTCCGAAGTTAAACTCCAGAGATAAACTCCTCCAGATTCAGAGCTCTGTGAGGCATTCATGCTAATGCTGTATGGTCTGTGATTTTGAGAGAAGGTTGATGGAGACTCAGCTCCGGGCTACTGACATTCTGATTTGCTTTTTTCCCCTGAACTGGGAAAAACAGCTATAGAGCTGCTAGGAAGAAGTGGTTGCCTAGAGCCTGTCCCTACATGGCAAAGCTGTGGGGCCGTAGGGCAGAGGCTAAGAATGCAGTTCTTAATAAACCTGAGCAAGAGAGCAAGCAAAGCTCTTGGGTGTAATGCCTCCTTGAAACATGGATTGGAATTGGGAGAAAAGTCACTCCCTCTTGCACCTTCAGAGGGACATAACTCAGATGTTTCCTAGAGGCAGAAGGACGGCATGGACACACTTGACTCCATAAATATTCCTGTCCAACTGGAGTCACCAGGCTGAACTCGTGGCTGTGTAGGTCACAAGCATGCATAACATGAGAGAAATTGCTATAGCTTTTTGTCACCCCTGCCCATGGCCCAAGTTTTTTCAGGGTTGTCTTGGGGCACAAATCACCTCCAGAAAAAAGAATGCAAAAACTGACTGAAAAAGCAGATAGAGAGACAACTCCCTTCCAAACTTCAGGTCTTACATCCAAAGCAAGGGGCTGAAGAGCCCTCCAGAGAAAAGGAAAAGATCACAAATAGTGAACAAAAAAATTATTCTTATGTGTTCTTGTAAATTATTAGCTGGATTTTTTTTTTCTAATGGTAATCTTTAAGCAAACACCAAGGGTAGAAAACTAGATTGACACTTAAACCTCAACAAATCTTATTATATGACACATAGCTGATCCTCATAGTGAGGCTCATTCACCCAGCTAACACAAGAATGAACACCTTTCAGTGACTTTCCATTATAATATACTTTGGAAGCAAAATACACACATAACATTTTTAACACACTGAAAGATTTGTGAGCAACTATCCAGTTGCTTGTCCAAAAATGTCACCAGTTTTTGGTAAATAAAGGTTAATTGTTCAGCTACAAAGGAACTGATAAATCAGCTCAAACAACACAACAAAATGTAGTACTTAAGCCAGTCATTTTTCTGGCAGCTTAGCTGGCTCAGAGCTTTTCTGTCAGTTAGTTTTTAAAAATTACTTTAGGAATTTAGTGTCTGGAATTCAAAACTGTTAGAGTCAGATGTTCTTTGTTAGAGCTGATCTGATTCTGGTAACAACATCCATAAGACCAAATGAAAACCACAGTTGCCTAACATAGAATAACATGGTATTAGCTTAAGTTGTGAGGTCTTGATTCAGGAAATCTCTTCTGCCCATGATTAAATCAGTCCTTATTCCAGACAGCATTTATAAATCCTTTTTTAACTTTCATCCTGTACTTTGAGAGTCCTGTTGACTTTCATGTGTTGAAGAAAGTTTCCTGAGGTTAAGGCAAGTACCTAAATATTATTCTGAAGAGGGATGCTTTTGAATGGGGTGGAAAAGATTGCATTTTTCATATATGCAGTCATAGGAAGCTTGTCTTCTGTTCTTTGGTTCAGTCCTAATGTTTTGGGTTATTATCTGACAATAAAAGAGTATGCACAGGTCCCAGAGAAGTGGCTCTGTTCCCAGAGGACACAAGGTGTTAAAGTCACACCATCCTGCTTACAACCTTCTTTGTCTACTTCAGTTTCAACGTGACTTTTGTTGAAAGCAAAGCAAGAACATGGGTCTTATGCCATGCATAAGCCTTATGTAGGCCTGCAAAGTGTCACAGCACAGCAGCTTTCTGGGTGTGTTTTCAGTGTATTTTTATTCTAATAGCCTTGGTTTAAGAGGGCTCTTGCTCGTGTGTGTAAGTCCAATGCTGCAATTTATTTTCCCTACAACTGTTCTCCTCCAGCTGACTGTGGAATTGTATCTCTGACCAATTGTCTTGACACAGCAGATGGGGCAACATGTGCCCAGCAAAAAAGAAAGTGAGAACCTTTAAACCTGCTACTGCCTTTCCACCTAGAACTGCAACCTAAAGCACTGCCCTGCCCTGCAAAGCTGCTCCTCACAGAAGTGAAACATTAGTGGATGTGAAGCTACATTGAGAAAAAGGGAAGGGTTGCACACAGCTAAAGCTTGGGTCAGCTGGTGACCTCTCCAAGAGGCAGAACAGAAAGACAACATGTTCATGTGGCTTTGTGCACACTGACTCTGTGTTGCAGCCGGGCCTCCACAAGTCCCACCCTCTCTAATGCGAGACAGGGTGTTTGCAGGTGCTTTGTATTAACTGACGGTGTGGCATTGCTGTGTTTTTACAAAGCTTAACAGGCTGCAGCTGCAATTTAGGAGGGACTGATATCGGTCAGGGGTCACCAGCACAGTGGAGATGTGGGAGCAGGTCACTGGTGTATATCACCTCCTCACGGGAGAGAACTAAATACGGTCAGTAGTTGATTTGAACAGTAAAGACAAATATTGTCCTGCCTTCTTGTTGTAATAAGCAACTGCATCTGTTTGCCAAGCTGTGCAGTACCAGGAGGCAGAAACCTGCAGTGGGGAGGGGGCAGGAAGAGGCTGTGGATAAAGGCTGTGGGAAGGGCAGGGATCTGCGAAAACCATCTGTTGCTTTTGCAAACAGCAGTCAATAAAGCGGTTTCCTTTAATAGCCCGTAATTGTTGCAGAGTTAGGTGAGAACAAGAGCGTGGGCTCTTACTCGTGCCCAGCTCACACCTTGGCTTTGTGTGCAGACACACCCGCCGAGCGCGGGGGAGTCCTGCTGCTGTGCGAGGAGCTGCTTTCCTGAGCCGGTGCCAAAGCCGTGCTATTTCGAGATGTTCAGCAATCACAGTTCCACCAGCCAAAACCAGCTGAAGCATCCAAAGATACGCGAGCTTTCCCTGCCTGTGGTCAGAGACACTGGAATCAGCAGGGATTCAGGCACAGGTCACTTTCCAGAGAGCTTTGCAGGCTGTGCACGATGTTTTCTACCTGATACGTGTGCACTTCCAAGGGTTTCAACAGCACAACTGCAAAAGCTGGAGGTGAAGAAATTTCTCCCCAGTACCAGTTTGATACATGGCCAAGACACAAACCTTTTTAAAACAAAATTCTCATTGAGACTGCACAGAAAGGCACCGCAGTCCTGCAAAATCTCAAACGCCACAGGATCTGTATTAATTTTAAATGATTCTGTTGAAACCAATCTCTGATATTCTGTTATAATTCAGCCATCGTGGTAAGGAAGGAGAAGACTCTGATTTAAGAGCAGGGATATCTGCAAAAATGCTTACATACAGGAAAGAACTGCTGTCAGTCAATCTAATCATTTGTTGTATTTTCCTGGCAGCTTGCTAGTGAAAATATGTTGAACCATGTATTTGTTAGGCTGCCTTCAGGTATTATTTGCCAAATCTAAACTTGTTTTGTAATGGGAAATTGGGGAATAAGTGAAAGAGCCAAATCCTTCAATCCTCATTCAGATGACACTCGTACTAATTTCAATTTTTCGAGGTGTTGTGTTCAATATATGGCCCCTGCGCTTAAACTTGAAAGCTGGAGCTGAAGAGCTGTGTAGATGTGACCTAGTTTTTAGTCAGTAAAGCCACTCTCACTTTTTATTGAACAACAAGACAGGCTGATTTTATTTCAGGGTAACAAATTGGAAATTTTATGCTTTGTTTATGATTATTGATACAACAAAACTTTCAAAAGTATCTAAGTCTTTTCAACAGCTACTGTCATTAGAGCTCTTAAGGCACAAACAGGCTCAGGGGTTCTATTCAGTATTTTGCAGACAAATAATAACCCAGGTCTGTTCCCTGTGGTATGCAAAGGCTCAGTTCTGTGACACCTGGCAATTGTGTTCCAGGTGGAAGGAAAGGTCACGTAAACGCCTTGCCTCTCTGGAGGTTTGGGTTTTTGTCTTTTCTCGCCTGGTTTCACATAAAATGAGGGCTCTTAGCATCTAGAAGGGTGCTGATGGGCAAAGTCATGGTATTGCATCAGTGTGAATAAAAGCAAAACGAAGGCTTTGCTGTCACAGGGATGAAGAACCAAGAATTTCCTGGAAGAGATCTCTTTGCCAGCTTCCCATTAGGTTTCATTCACTTAGTGCCATTTAGTGCATAAATTCAAATAATGTTTCTGTGAGAAAAGAAGGGCTATATTCAGTCAGCCAAGTTACAC
This sequence comes from Eulacestoma nigropectus, assembly GCA_013397775.1. Classification (NCBI taxonomy): domain Eukaryota; kingdom Metazoa; phylum Chordata; class Aves; order Passeriformes; genus Eulacestoma; species Eulacestoma nigropectus. Next base: position 896,893 of record VZTE01002610.1, on the reverse strand, counting down.
CTTAATGTCTGCGCCTAGCCAGCAGAAACCAATATAGGTCCTCTAAAGAGCTTAAGTAAGACACTGAGCAAGGAAGCTGTCAGCCTTGAAGGTAGTAGGAGGTATAGGGCAGAGAGACTTAACCTGGCTGAGTCTGTTGGATATCAGGGTGATGGCCTGGCAGGAAGAAAGTTAACATTCTCCACTGAATAAACAATGTCTCAATTTCTTCAGTATTTGGAGGTATAATAATAGATCCTGCACTCCTGAAATCAGTCTGTCTGCCAAGTGCATTGATATCTTGAAAAAATCAATTGATCAGGAACAATGACAAAGGAAGGAACAACTGCTCCACACAGATTGTTTTGCAACCTTCAGTGACACTAAAGAGGATTTGTAAGGCACAGCAAGTTAAATATGGTACATGACCTAACCTCACCCTTGCTAATTGGTGTTAGACAGATACCAGAGCATCTTTGCCTTGTTGCTTTTGTGTTTGCAGTGGACTGTGTACAATCCTTCTGGTTTGGATGGATGCTCTTTCAAATTGTCTAGCTGAGCAAATACTTTGAAGCAGGTGTTAATCAAAGAGCTAGAACAGGAGTTTCTACATCATCCAACATGTTTTTTAAGTTTAAATATATTAAGATCTAAGCAGTTTATTGCTGTGAATACACTGTCTACAAAGGTATTCAAAACCTCAATCAAAATAAAGTTGAGGATTTCCCTAGCTATTAACTGCTATCATTGTTTTATGTTGTCGGTTCTTGTAATATTTCATTGTCCATGTACTGGAAATGTCAAACTTGTAGCCTTCAAATGGCTTTGTGGTTGCTGATGTTGGAATGACAAATAGTCCTTTTAAACAAACAAGTTATGTTTATATTGCTAAAGCTGGGTTTTAAGTAGTCACCTGTGAAATCTAGCAGAACTTCTCTAATCTCATTGCTACTTCTGCTATAGTTCTAGCCTAAGTCTATACAAATTTCATCTAGCAAAAACACTGAGGAAGTTTAATTCAGTCACTCTAATTTGATGACATTCAAGAAAAAGTAAAGTATTATTCATAAAACTGGAACATTCAAAGGTAAGTATTTGCAAAAATAAGTGTCTATTAGACTAGGTTTTTTATTATCTCTGTCTGTACAGTGGCTATGCAAGAGTCACTTTAATCACAGAAGTGAAGCAACTGTTTTGGGCAGAAACTGGAATGGTGAAATTACCATAATTGGGTCAAAAGATAAAATTCCAAACTCCAGCCAAAGTTCTAGACTCTGCTGGAGACCTGTTCTTTGGCTGAAATTCCACCTTTGAGTGCTCTGGAGCATCAGACAATGTTTCAAGTTATAAAGTTAAGGACAGTGTTGGTATTTGAATCACAGAGAGATACCAGTCCCAAAAGAAGCAGATGGCATCACTTACACTAGAGGAGCAGTGTAGAGCCTCAAGCCCCCATGGAGTTGTCCAGCTCAGGGACTGATGCTGATGCCTATCTGCATCTTTGGCTTGCAGCAGACCATGGTGGCTCTGTCCCATGAGCAGCTGACTTCCCTGTAATCCATCCTACAACAACCTGGTGAAGGCCAGGTTGATGGCGGGTCGGGGTGACAATGGTTTCCCCTGTGTTCAAACTCCCCTCAGCCATTCTATACATGCCTGGTGTTTGCTGATGTCTGAAATGCTGAATTGAATGCGCTGGTTTCCCTTGCAGCTCTGAAGCCTTTGCAGGTTGATTGCCACATTAATGATTTGTACGTTGATGCTCCATTTAGGGCCCTCGTGTTTATCGCCCATGGCGCTGGGGAGCACTGCGGCCGCTATGATGACTTGGCCCAGAAGCTGACAGGACTTAACTTGTTTGTGTTTGCCCATGACCATGGTGAGTAGCCTAAAACTGTACTTGATTTACAGCAGCTCTGGCCTTTGCTGAAGTAAATGCCATTACAGCTACTCAGCAGTGCAAGAAGAGCCAATAAAATATTTACAACTAGACATAAATGAGAAAGGGATCATCTGTTGCTTTGTCAAGATCTGCATATTGAATCTGTAAAAGCTATCCCTGTTTGCCTTGAGTTTTCCTCAGTCTTGCCCTTGACATTAATGCTGGTGCTATTTTAACCTCACTCTAAGGGATTATTTCTCTTTCACCTGTCTCTTGGGGGTGGAGTGGTATTGTCCACTGTGGAAGTGGGCCTAGGAGCCATTTCTGCTGGATTCACGGTCAATGTCCTAAATGATCCCAGAGGGGAGGCTGAAATGTCAGCATAGCTTTCATATACTGATACGAGACAGCTGCACCCTTGGAACATGGAGAGGCATGAAGGCACCACACACATCTTTGAGCACATCTCCCCAGTCCAGCAGAGAGAGTGGAGCTGGCTGTGCACGCCTCAGCTCTGAGGAGAAACCAGCCTGAGTGGGTGCAAGGCTGTGACAGCACAGCAACACCTGTTTGGCCCTCAGCCAGCCAGCAGGGTGGGGCAGTGCTGGGCCAGGTGCACTTAGCTGTCCCTGCCTCTTCTAGCTTGAAGATCTCTGCTCTGTGCCCTGTGCTGTGATGGAGGTGTGCTGGGTATCACCAGGTCTCCTGCAGTGCATGGATCGGGACATCCCAGTAACATATTTGAACCACCTATCCTGGTTCTCTGGTAGCCTCCTGACACACATCACTCTTGCAGCTTCGTAACTTACTTGTGCTTGGAGATCTTTGCTTTGATTTTATCATTGCAGACTACTGCTCCCTGTGAGAGCCGCTCTAAGTATCAGCAAAATGAATCAATGGGATTGACGATGGCAGCAGACAAAATGCAAGGCCAAATTCTGAGCCGACAGGTTGAAATGGGATGAATCTCGGTGTAAAGCTGATGTCCTTTGGGCAGATTATCCACTGACATTGGAAAGTATACTGCAATTTACTTGGCTGAAGCCAAGACTCAAACCTGCCCCTAGGTCTCCTCAAAGACAGGATTGTTTAATTTGAGCTTGAAGAAGCTGAATGTACGTGAGTCATTGCACCATTTATCTGTGAGAGGAAAGGCAGAACCTTACTCAATCTGGGTACCAAGGCTTTCCCTCGCACTTGTTCTTGTGACTCACTTTCATTCACAGCACTGCACCTGATGTGCAGAAATGACCCCTATATTTTCTCTGAAAAGGAGAATATCTAGTCCTCAAGACAGCTTGCAAGGAAAATAGATAAAACCCATGTGACTTTTTTTTTTGAGCAATTGATCAAATGCCATGTTTGGGGCTGGCTTTGCAAAGACAGTTGACCTGTGCAGAAGTATCATTACTCACCACTTAAGTCTCTTTCTCCCTGTGTAGGCAGAGTGTTTTTAAGTGTTGATTCATTCATTTTGATACACTCCCTTCTGAGTTGGAGGTAGGCTAGCGGGAGTCTGCAGTAATCCCAGTAGGAAGTGTCTCCATCCCCCTCTGTTTATCTGTATGGCATAAAGTTCGTGGGAAGGGGATGGAACAGGCCACATGCTGCTCACCCTGCAGCTGCTGTTAGCAGGCCACAGCCAGTCCATACAAAAAGTTACTGAACTCCAGGACACACAAGCAACTTCTTCGGAGTCTCCATGAGCCTATGAGGGATTGCAGTTGCTCTTTGTTCATGCTTAACACCATTCCTTAGCTCCTCATTCCCTTAAATCTTGAGAAAGGTTTTAAGAAGCAGAGTTGAAATAACAATATTTGAAGCAACAAACCTAGAAGAAATGATAAAACATTGTATTTATCGCATGGATTTGACACAGAGAATGCCTCTTCTGTTGATGGAGAAGGGTCTTTGAGGTGCATGTTCCTCTCAGGCATTTTTTGTGCTGTGGGACTATTTGCTCTTTTTTTCCTTGGATATCTTTTTCACTAGAGAAACATAAATATTTCTTGGTGTTTTGGGGTTTTTTAATACACTAGTGTTGATGGATTAAACAGTGCAATTAGTACAAATCTGGTTTCTCTGGTCAGTTAACAACTTTGTTCTCCCTGTCAGACCTACAGTTTTATTTGTAAATTCTGTTTTCCTGATCAGAAAAGAGGAGAGGGTGAAAAGGAACCTGAAAGCAGAACAATGGAAACACAGTTGTGTTACACAAAGAGCTGATGTAACTGAGCCTTGATTCACTGTGATTTAAAAAGACAATCAACATCTTTTAGACTCTGTATAACAATCTTTGCACTTAAAGAGGCAAGCACCAAGGATAAACTTTGATGAAATACAAGTTACAGCCTGAGCTAAATGCCAGTGAGAGCTGAAGGACAGAAACATCTCCATTGCTAAAACTGCTCTGATCAGACTGGGAGGTTTATATCCACCATTTTATCTATTCCAAATCACTTCTGCAGCGTGTTCCTCTTTGTGTCCCTTCCTTTGGAAATCTTTGGGTAATATTAATTATTCAATTGTGTAAGCACTATAATGGCTGTCTGTTCCCCCCCTCATACAGTGGCTCTTAGTCGTATGAGTTCAGTGTAGACTTCCTGACCTGGATATTTGTTCTGGTTCTGGTATTCTCATGGATAAATTTCCCAGTACATGTGCATTATCCATGAGATCATTAGTGCAGTTCCACAGCGTGGCAAACGTGATTTCCCAAATGACTCGGGAAGTTACCAGGGTTGAAGTATGCGTGACTTGACTGATTTATGTTGTGTCTATCCTTCAGTCAAAAGAAGGAAAAATAATTTCCATTTTTATTGCTGACTCTGCAGGAGCTCACGCATGGGCTCTAAATCTTGCCAAAGGCTGCTCTGCATCAGTGTTTCCTTTTGTGCAAGGCTTCACCAAAAAGGTGCTTCACAGAGTAACAAACACTGTGCACTCCAATTTTTGTCTCAGTATTGCCCCACGTAAGGTATCTCTGGCTCACTTCTCTCAGTGTGTTGAGATTTGAATATTTACTCTTTGGGGTATTTCATTGTAATCACAAGACTGCTGGACCTCATAGATATGTATTAGAAATTTTCCGTGGTGATGGTGGAAATTGAATTCCAGAAGACCTCTTAACCTTACCTTATATCTAATATTATTAAATGGCTTTGGTTTACACCAACCCCACAAAAGAGGGAAATGGAATTTCTGTGTAATACTGCATTTTTTTCCTGTGGTCTCTTATAAGGTGTTTTTAACAGGCAGCTAACTGTTTCCCATGATTTCTGGGTTTGCTTGGCATGCAGCTTCATGAAGGCAGAATTAAGGCTGCTGGGATGACCTTGTTATTTCTGCAAGTTTAGGTATTTTGAAACAACATCTCACCTTTTCAACTTCATTCCTGTATTACTATTATTTTATTATGGCAAGATTCTGATGACAGAAGAAAGAGACAAACGTATTAGGTTATTGGCAATCAATTTAGGAAGGGTCTTTTAGCAAGAATACCTGTGGGGGATTCATCAAAGTGGAGTGATACTGCAATTCTTCAGTCAGCTGCAGACTGCATCTCCTTTAGTTTTAACACAGTAATTTTAGGGATCTGTAAAGCTGAGAGCCAAGGAAAGCAAGAATAAAGGCTAGAGAATGTGGCTTTGTTTTCTCATACCAAGCATTTTGAGTTGGTAAAGCACATGATGTTCCAGCCGTCCTCATCTCTCTTCCTATAACATCTCATTTGCTGAGATCTAAAGCACTATGGTTGCATCACGTGGCCAGAGCCCAGGAAAACCACAATTTCACCTTCAAAAGTACATGTCAGCTAATAGCAGTCAGAAACACATTTCCAAGATACAGGGACCACAAAAATGTGTTTACTCTTCTCTTACACTTTTTAATCATAGTTGAAATTGGCCCTCTTTTTCACTTGGAATTGCTCATGCTGCTTACGGGTATTGTGTCTGTCTTACATGAAGATGAGAAGGGTGACATTCTCAGCCCTAACCTGGTGGCAGTTCCTAGCCAGCAGATTCACTTCCAGCCTCCTGCTTTCTCCAGGAGGAATAAACCCTCTACCTGTCCTGGTACATGAAGACCTTTGACCCTTTCACCGTTTTTGAAGTTGTTGGATTTCCCACTCTCGAGTTATGTTTAATGTTAGATCAAAGAAGAGGGAAAGGTTGCAGCTCTAACAGCTTATTCACATTCCTTAGATATTTCTAACTGAAGTTCAGCTTGCTTTGGCAGCCCTGCTGCTGCTTTGTGTGTGGTGAGCATTTCTGATGGATTAGCAGGTCCCTCTCAGACACCCACTGCTGCTTCTTCTGTTAAATTTCTCACTGTTTAACGAAGGATTTATTTCTAAAATGTAGAAAATAGATGGAGCAGAGATTTTTAAATGCATCAAATATTAGCTGCTTTTGTTTTGTTTTTTTTCCAAGTGATTGCTATGTTGTTCTTGCAACTGTTAAAAGACCATTTTGCTGATGAGAACAGAAGGCTTTTGTTTATTCATAGCACTGGGAAGGATTGATCTACACAGAAAGATTTAAAAGAGCTAAACATGGTCAAATTGGGAGGGGAAAATGACCAAGAAGGATGTCAGAATTAATAAGAACAAGAGTTAGGGTAGCACTGCAAGTGTGAAGTAACAGTTCATGTACATCAGCATGCAGGAATGTTCTGGACAGCAGCATTCCCTGACATTGTGATTGGGCAGGCTTCAGGGCAGTCTCCAGGGATGGAGTCACACAGAATCACAGATCCTAGGAGTCAGGAAAACCTTGGCAAACATTATTTGAAGCTGGTTTGCTCATGAAGCAGCACCACTGCTCCTTGGTGCTGGGTGTGGGCCCATTAACCCACAGCAATCTGTTCTCTCGGCTCCCTCTGGATGAGCCCATTGCACTGGAGCAGGGAAGGTTTGAAGTGCTTTTCTGCAGAGCGGTTGGAAAGAATGGCACTCAGTGTTGCCTTTCCTTTGACAAGAGGCTTACAATGGGTTGTGGGCATTTTCACTTACTTTTTCCAGCTGAGAGCTATAGGTTCCTCCTAGCAGGGGATCCCAGAGGAGATGGCTCTTTGCTCTGGCTGGTAGAGCACTGCCAGTGCTGTTTTATCCCTGTTTTGACTCCCTTCTCAGTACAATCCCAAACCTTTCCTTTCCTTTCCTTCTCCAGATGTTGAACAAAGGTAACAGTCAGCGTTATCTGCCTTCCAGGCAGTGGTGAGGAATGCTATCCCTGTGTGGGGCACACAGGAGCTGAAACCACAGCACGTAATTGCAGGGTGAGAGTTCAGATGCTGCAGTACACTATGGAATTCCTTAGGCAGTGAGACAACTGTGAGAACCTGGAGCAAAGTCATCCTATAAAACAAATAGCTAGTGGGTAAACTTAGTTCTGCCTTCCTTTTCTAACTCTGTTTCCACTGTGGGGATTCTTACGGAAAGAGATGAGCTGGGAGACCACCCTGTAGCCACCAATGAGCTCCAGGCAACGTGAAACCAGTTGTTTCTGACCTCCAGCTCTTCTGGAGTCACTGATCTTGTAGCACCGGATCTCAAGAGTAGCAGTGACAGCTTGTGGATACCGAAATGCTGCTAGCAGATGAATTTTCCAGCTTCTTGCATTAATTCTTTGAGAACCTTTCCTTTCTCACGCAAGATATGAAAACAGTAAGATAGTTTATCCAGACGATATTCACATCTGGTGGTTTGCTAAGTTCTGTTTATGGTACACTGAGAAATGTTTTACCGTGGGTGTGATAGAACCTGAACCAATCACTCTAGGAGGTGTGTGAGCATTGTCCAATCACTTTCTGGAACTAGACTATATAAAAATGATTGTAAAATTAATAAATAATTCATTCTTTCGCTGGATTTGATGTTGCTGCATCTCTCCGTTCCTGGCTGTACAGCGACAACAGCTTTCTGAGGAAACCAGGTCGTTCAGTTTTAGCCTCTTTGAAATTATAGGCAAAATTATTGCTACAGCTAAGATGCAACTTTTCCCATGCATTGGACAAGCTCTCGAACACAATCTTTCAACTGGACGGTCTATTTCCCCTTGCTTTCTTCCAGGTTGCTGCATGGGCCTGGGTTCTTTTGGTGGTTGTGAGATGGTACCTCCCAGAGGGACCACAGCTCATGCAGGAAAAAGTCCTCTGGATACACCTCCAATAACATAATGACACTGAAATGTGCCCGTAATTGTATCATGATACAGTGTAGCCCAAGGGGAGTATCCTGTGGCACAACAGGCAATTGTAAGCCCTTTGAGAAGGGCTTTATTAAAAGGAGGTTTCCACATTATTATTGTTATTTTTGGGGAGGTCATTATAGACTTCTGCAGCCTGGTCTTGCCCTGGTGAAGTGATCTCTGCAGTGACTCTGCCACTTTAGCCCTCACCCTTCATTCACACTGGGATCACACGGTCCCAAATCTCTGCATGTACCACATGGCATCTTTCAGGGCAGTCAGAGTTGTTTCCATTTGAGAGGAGCAAGTACACAACAGAAAGAAAACTCTGGGTGAGTTGTGAAAGCAAATACCTGCTGGGACTCGGAAAGGCAAGGGCAGCCTTTGTTTTGTTTGTCGTGTGAAGGCAGATGAAACATGGCTGTTGGGCCAGGAAGCAGCTAGACCACAGCAAACTAAAAATAAAGAGACAGTAAGGCTCCAGACAGCTGATGTGTCTGATGGAGCACATATACAGTGGAGTATTTTGTTTAAAATGTTTGGGTTAGGAAAGGTGCAGGGGATACTCAGACATGTTTCCTTTCTACTCCACTCGGGGGGATGAAAGTTTATTTGTTTCATGGACTTCCCTGCTGATGTAAAAGTGGGGAAAACAGTCTTGCACCTGTCTTTTATGCAAGGGCGTTTGGAAATTGTGAGGACTGGATACACCTTTAGCACAGATGCATAGAAGAAAGGGCATCTGAAATCAGACACATAGTGTCATCTATTGTGAGCTATGAAAACTTGCCAACCACACCCAGGCTGCAATCTGTTTATCTGACCCTGACCAATTATTATATTTTGAGTCAGATTTAACTGTGGTACGTCAGTGAGGTAAGACAGACAGGTAAGCTCCGTGCTTTAACCCAGAGCTGGATGCAGGTGTTGTTGGGATAGGGGGAAAAGGCAATGCAGATGCTCCTTCTTCACTGCCCCTACATGTGGACATCACTAGATGATAATGTTGGGCTGCAGTAAAGATTGCAGAATGATTGCTGTTTCCTCAGCTCCCCCAGTTACTCTGTTCCTCCCAACTGCTCAACCATTTCCTCACTGCTTTGGATCCACCCTGGAACAACAGGTTATGGAATAAACAACATGTCATCCGGTTGAACAGGATCTTTGGCTCAGGCCCTGGCTGAACTGAGCTCACTTGTCATCCAGCAGAGCTGTGGTGTGAGCTCTGAGGGAAGCAGAGCTGGGACACACTTTACTCCAGTCATGCCCCATCCACCTTCTGGCATGAGCCATTCTCTTTCCTCCCTCCATCGGGTGATGAGAAGAAGATGCTGGAGAGCCAGGTCCCCCAGCTTTGTTGCAAGCCCACTTTATGAGGGAATCCCTTTTGGGGCACACTGGGATCTGAGGGCCTGGCTTTTTACTCCAAAAGAAATGGGCCAGGCAACCCACCCCAGTTCTCCTAATTATTCATTTCTTACTAATGAGCAGGGGGAGAAATGTCAGTGGGTCATTCCGTGAGATAGTACATCTTCTCAGCAGCTGCTTCTTGAACAAAGCCTCGCTATTGGCCTTCACACAAGGAGGCGTGAGGCTGGAACAACAGTCCCAGTGAGTGCGGCCACGGCGGCAGAAGGAACAGAGAGGTCCCTTTTGAGCACAATGGCTGAGCGTGGGGCTGTCAGCTCTGGCCACTGTGCAGACCGTGCTCCTCAACCTGTCACTGCTAACTGTTAACTGCTGACAGACAGACAGCATGACAGAGGAAAGAGAGGTCATCCACTTGGGAAACTTAAAAGGCTTTTTCTTCCCATGAGGGTTGAGTCCTTCTGGTTTCCCTTCCACAGTTCTGCCTCTCAGATGAGAGATACCCTCCATGATAAAGAGGAGTGGGCCACTGAATTTGTGTGTGGTGCTAATAATGTTGGGCCTAAGTGATAGGCATTTTGAAGGCGTGGTCCCAATAATCAGGAATAAAACATCCTCTATTTAGACAAATGGTTCACTTTGGTGAATTAGAGAAACTAAAGGGAAAATAGCCCTGACAGAACTCATCTCATTTCATCTTACAATCTGCTGTTTTGCTTTTGTTATTTCAAGATTCTGTGCAGTTGTCATCTGTACTCAGTCTTTACCTGCATAAATTAATCCCCAAATCAAGGGTCAAATTCTGCCTTCGCATCTGCTCACATAAATCCAGGATAACCCTGTAACCGTGTCAGAAAGCAGGTTCAAGCTGCAACTTGTAATTGCATTCCCTATTAGTGCAGAAGGGTTGGCAACCTCATGTAATGTTTTCAACAGCTTACTTGCTCTCCCATAACCAGCTCTGCAGGCTGTAGGCGTATGTCTGCATGCAAGATGCTTGAGGGTGGAAGGACAAGGACCAGATGGTTATTAGAGCTAAGACTGAGAGAACAGATCCTTTCATGTTGCTGGCTATGTCTGCTATGTGGGGCTACTGGATAGACATCAAACTTGCTTCTAACTTTGTTCCTTTACTGACTTCTGTGGCAGGACATTAGTTCATATCATCAGGGACTTTGCCCTCAAGAAGCATCAGAGGAATCTGTGTTCTTTAAGGGAAAGAATAACAAATCAATGTTGCATATAATATCAGTGGACCTTTTTCATTAATGGTGTGGATGGTGGGATGGAGAGCACTTTCAGCCAGTTTGCAGGGTGGAAATTGAGCATATGCTGGAAGGCTGCTGTTCACAGGGACCTTGACATGCTGAAGAAAGGGACTGGCAGGGACCTCGTGAAATTTCAACAAAGGCACTTAGGGAGTTCTGCATCTGTGGTGGAGTAACCACAGCAGTAATGATCAGCATTAAAGGCTGGGCACTGAATGAATGGAAAGCAGCTTTGCAGAAAAGGACCTGGGGATCCTCGCAGACAAGATGAACATGGGTCAACAGTGTGACCTTGTGGTGGAGAAGGCCACCCCATACTGAGCTGTATTGAAAGATTAAAGCCAGCAACCAAAGAGAAATGATTATTCTCTTCCATTCAGCATTTTTGAGACCACATCTGAAACACTGGGTCCAATTTGCCAGTAAAAGGAAAACATTGACATGCTGAACCAAGGCCAGAGGATGCCTGTCAAAACAATTAGGGTATTGGAGAACAAGATGTGAGAGGAGAGGCTGATAAAACTGGGCTTATTTAGCCTTAGAAGAGAACGAAACTTTAAGAAGCCTTATTTAGACTTAGACGAGGGGATTTTGTTGCTGTCTACAAGTCTCCAGTGAGAGCTTGTGGTGATAGCAGAGACAGACTCTTGGAGGAGCCCAGTGATGGAATGAGAGGAAAGTGACACAAGTCACAGCACAAGAAATCCCAATTATGTATAAGGAAAAGTGTTTTCACCATGAGGGCAGTCCAACATTGGAGCAGGACCCAGGGAGGTGGGAACATCTCTAGCCTTGGAGATATTTAAAACCCAGCTCAATAAGGCCCTGAAAAACGTGATTGAATGGGAAACATTTTGAGTAGGGGCTTGAACTAGATAATCACCGTATGTCCCAGCACCCATTATTCCTTATGAACTAAAGAGCGTCTTAGCTGCTGGTATTGGGAATTTTGCTTCCAAAAATAAAACACAGAGGGTTTTGAAATGGGTGAAAAAATGACCTTAAAAGCAGACTTTAATGGTACCTACAGTTAGAAACAGTTTCATCTTCAAGGAGATGCTTTTTCACATTTTTGCACTATGAGAAAAAGAAAGCGTGTTTATTTTCACCTTTACAGGGACAATTTTTCCATAGCAACAGCATTTCATTAATGTGCCTAGCTTTCCTATTATTTGTCAGGTATGTCTAATTTGGATGAAGTTGTTTCAGAAGCTAATTACTGACAATTCCTCACCTATAAATGTGTCTTCACACAGATGTGGACTTTGTCATCCTGTTGAGTGAAAATGACTGGTCCAAGTTACTGAACACCATTTGGAAAGTAAATGGAAAAAATATACTTTGTATATGTAACTCCAGTTGGATTAAGACATTGTTTGGGTTCCTTCAATACATTTTTAGATAGATAACAGGAGTCAAAGGAGCTCAGATTAGTGCCTATTTCAGCACTAACCTGGAGAAGAGCCCTATTAAGGAGTGTGGTGTGCAAAGAGAGCTCTTAATTGCACGAGCAAAGGCAAAAGACAGGCAGATTTACAAAGAGAAGTAAAACATATAACAAGTCAGTAAACCTGAACTGGCCTAAACCTGCCATTTCATCTTCACTTTTAATGCTCTTTGTGCCTTGCCTACATTGGAAACTGAGAACAAAATCGTTCTTTCTGGACTGAACAGTCACAGTATCAAGGGAAATTATTTACTAAAGCAGCAAAACTTTCCAAAACTTCCAATAAGAGAATGGTTTTTCCTTATAAGTAGTGGTCTGAAGTCATGGGAAGGCTCACTTAAACTTCATGCATTTGTGTGTTTTGATCAAAACTGTGGCACCCAGCCTATTTTTCACCAAAACTTGGTATTAACAGACCTCCTGGGCCTACTCCAGGCAAACCTACCATGCTCTGTGTGTTGGCACAGTGTGAAATGCCAGGAGATGGTGCAGGGTCTAAGCCATCTCCAGGCTCCTTCTGAGGCATCAGCCTCCCACAGCTTCCTGTTTCTTCATGGCCCAAGCTCTTCAGTCAGGTTAAGGGTTGAGACCAGAGTTACACTTGACAAAATAAAGATGCAGAAACAGCCCATATACTGCTTTCTATAATTTGTAGTTCTAGTGTTCATTGTTTATTTATTTGTTCATTCATAAAGTGTGGCATGTTGTTCCAGAGCTGGAATGCCTGATTCCAGCTGATGGATTTCCTCCCTGTTGATTTTCCTGGGAGTAGCTCTATTTGTTACATGACCAGACCTTTTAAGGGACTCTCAGAAGTCCTAAAACTAATACAGACCTTTTTTATAACAAAAGATGTAGAGACATTTAAAAAAACTCAGAATGTTCTCTATCAATGCCTGCAAACAAGTGCATATTGGAGCAACAAGCCTCAGAAGGAAAATAATCAGTGAACGATAGGAAAATGAATCCTTTGTTGATTCACATATTCAGGTTCTTCCCTCTTCAGTAAGTCAAAGTGTTGCAGAGAAACAGGTTTGGTTACCGTGTCTGATGGGTTTAAGTTAATTGTGCTTCTCTTATTGCACTTTCGTTTTGAATGTAAAAGAGGGCATTTATTTGATTATTAAAACAGCCCTCTTAGCAGAACGCACAGGAATACACTCCCTGTGTTATCCAGGCATTTGTTCCTGCAAACAGCATCCTTCTGTCTCGTTCACAAGTGGTCAAAGATCAGTTTTTAACCAAGTTTGGTTGCCAGCAAACACTGTTCCAGTTGAGCAGGCTGTTCCAGGCTCCTCTGGCTCTTAGAAGGTCCTCGCTTCTTGTCCCAGTGTATTCCTGCCCACATTAGGACTGTATGCCAATGTTTTTCTCTCCTTCATCTATTAGTTACCCACAACATGTCAGTTCAGAGCATTTCTTTCTTGGTTGTCTGTGGAGCCTGGCAGAGCGTTGACGTTAACTGATGTCATTAACAGATGTCTTTCACTTCTGTACCACACATCCCATGGACCTTTCCTCATTCTGCCTCTCCTTCCCCCTTTGAGACATCAGCTGATCCATACTGAGGGATCAGATGACATCAGCTTTGCCTCTCTCTCCTTCGGGGGTGGTGCCAGTCTGTGCGTGCTCGTCTCAGCACTGCAGCCTCTCTTTCTTTTCAGAATGCCTTTAACTTAAGGCCACGTTTATAACATGATTCTTATGTGGTTTGGGGATTTATCTCTTAATTGCTTGAGCCTTAATTGCTTCTGTGCCACTACACACAGAATACATGCTTGCATCCTCTGAAAGCAGTAGCTAAATGTCACTAACTTCAGTAGGACCAGGATTTGACTCAAAGGTTTTAGGGTTGTTTTTCCTATTTTAGTAAAAAAATAGCATATCTTGGACTATTATTTTAGAGAGGAAAATATAATTTTAGCATTTAAAGGGGTGTACAGAGATCTATAAAGTCGTGGTTGGTGGTTTGGGAGAATGATTTCAGAGTTTTAGGAAATTAACCTTGATAATTGAAAACCTCTGGCAGTTTGAAAGCCTCTTCATTTCTGAGGCCATTGGTAAAGTAAAGCAGAACATCTGGTTAACCTCTGGTTCATTTTCCAACCCGGATGAGATTCTCCAGCATCCCAGTAACACTCCTTTTGGCCTTGAGCACCTTCCTTCTTTGTAATAACAAAATGAGGATTGCAAAAGGTCTCAAAAAACCTAAGGCCATCTGGAAGAAGTTTTACCTGAAGATGTGTGTGGAGCTCACTTTGAAGTCTTCTGTGCATTCTGGCAGTGAGGGAGACAGTTGCCATGAGGGGATTTTGGTTTCATAACGCACTAAGACATCAAACAAGAACTCATCAGCCCATTTCTCTAAGTAACAGCCAGTCCTCAGACAGGAGCGTGTCCTGATCTGTGCCAGCTGTGGCCAAATTTTAGTGACCTACACTAGAAAAGCTCTTTGGCTTAGATTTCTGAAGACTTCCCTGGATTTCACATGGCTTTAGTCTGGCCTGTGTTCTGTTATGTTTCGACAGAACTGCAGTTTTAGCCGTGGTTATCTCTTGCAGGTCGTCCTTCCCATTAGTCCTATGATCAATGCTATGATTCAGATCAGGATATGGCTCACTCTGTACCACAGTAGCAGACTATGCAAGAAGGTATTTGGAAACTCCCACTTGGCTCTGCCACAGGTTTGTCTTGGCTCTCAGGAATAACACTTCACCTCAGTATATCTCAGGTTATTCATGAAAAAATCTTAGTGTGGTGTCGACCCACTTCCAGAGAGCTTGAAGCTGAAAAGCCCTGAGCTCCAAGAATGCAAAAGCATCACTGTGAATGGCTCTTCACAGGCTGAGAGGAAGATTCAGCCAGTGAATAGAGCAGCTTATAATAAAACATCTCACCAATATTGAAAGGGATGAGACAGAAAAATAAGAAAGGTTAAATTGCAACTGTATAGCTTTTCCTTATGTCCAAATTCTAAGCATGTGCTTTCAGAACTGCTAAGGAATGGGCTGTGGATGGAAAACAAACAATCAGATGTCAGGTAATTACAAGCTGCTTGAGTAGTTTGGTAGTTACACATCCTTTGGCTGAATTTGTCTTCAGGATTGCACCTAGAAACTTGACCCCTTCACCAACAATGCAGAAAAGTTACTGTGTCAGCCATTCTGAGTTATTCTAAGCCTGTGCTTTAGTCCACCCTTCATCAGTATTGCTCCATGAATAGGAGTAACCTGTTCTAACCACAAGGTGAGATTTCCCAGAGCATTGAAATTGATGCCACAGAGCCTGTCCTGTGGCACTCGAGGGTTAATTTCTCTGAAGATACCGTCTGCAGATTCAGTTCATGGGGAGAGCTGTTCTACCCACAGCATCTCTAATGCTGGGGTTTATTCAGGGCTTGGCAGTACTCTCCAATCTGAGAATTCTTGTTTAGCTACAAAAATAATTTTTTTTTTAAAAAGTGCTGAATTGTAGATGGCACAAAGACTAATGCTCTCAACCCAGATCTCTTAAAATTGACATTCTCCATGCTGCATTTATTTTCTGGTTCTGAATTTATCCAAGACAAAGCCTGCTGGCAGATCCTGGCAGTTTTTCTAATGCTACAGAGAGGGCAGCCTGATCCATTGTGGTGCCAAGTTCATGCTCAGCTCAGCAGAGGGCTGGGGGAAGGGAGAGGAGGCTGACGGCACTTCTGAACTGAGCCTGCCTGATACCGCCTGTCCTTTTGATTACAGTCCTGTGCCTTTTATGAACCTTGCACTTCTCCCACCCAGATTTTGTAGAGAGCTCTCCCTGGGCTGCAAATATGCCCTTGCTGGCTGATTGTGAAGTAGCTCTCATAGCCCAAAACCAGCATACGGGTCCGTAACCTTCAACAGATCAACACTTGTATCTGTGCATTGTTTACTGAACTGTAGACCTGCCAGCCAGGATTCATTGTCTACTGTCACCCAGCCATGGTTTGAAATAAGTAATAGAGCATAGAAAGCCATAACCTGCCTGTTTGATCCTGGCTTTTTTGGTAAATATATATGTAGAGAGGAGAATTTCAGAGTTGCAGGGGGGAGAGTTGCAGAGAAAAGGGTATGAAGTGGTAAAACGCAACTGAAACAGTAACTCTGAAATCAATCTTTACCAAGAAAGGACAACAGCTTTTCTGCAAGACGGATTTAGGAGAGCTATTTTCTCTCAGAGCCCTGCCACTTCCCCGTGACTTCCCCCGTGCACCATCCAGAAGCCACCCAGCCATGAGCCAACTGGCAGCATTTATGCTCTGGCACACTGGGCAGGATTGGCCCACCCAGGAATGCTCCCTGCCAGGCCAGCTTCATCAGGAGGTTTTTTTTCCTTAATTGTGTTGCTCCCGGTCAGATCTGGTAGGGTTTGAGTGAGCTACAGCTCTGTGCAGATGTACTCTGTTAAAAAAAAAAACAAATGAAAAAAGCCTGCCCTTATTTCAAATAATCCACGTGCTGCTCACCCATTAAGCTTGTGCAAAGTGGGTATAAAAAGCTATAGGCTCTGGGAGAGTGGTATTTCCTTCATGCCTTGTCAGGAAGGGGGACAAATCCCATCTAATGAAGATGGCACTGCCATGTGGCAATGCGAAGGAGTGAAGCAAAAAGCGAAAATCTCTTTAACTGTGGGAAAGCTCCCTTTGGACAGGCTGATTGAGAACTGGAAGTGCAACCCATGGGGAGAGCTGACCCTGAATGAAGGGCCTTGGGATCTCAGGTTTGTTAATGACCTTTTGGCAGATTAATTGGTAAAACACCTTAATGGTATCCTAGAACACGAGTCCCTCTTTTTAGAAACATTATTATTATTCATTTGCCAGTTGCTTAAAAAATTATATAACCAACAATTCTGTGCCAAGATTGCTTTGGAATAGAGAAATGCTGTATTCTGGTGCCAAGAATCTCACAGACTAAACAGAACCCACTGGGAACCCTTGCTCTAGATGGGAACTCGTGTTCATTTTAACATGTAAATAAATTGGATGAAAAATGGGTCTTTTAAACGCTTTCTGTTATTGTTGTTATTGACGTCAGTCCCCAATGGGTGGTCTGCATGGAGGGGAACCTTTTGAAGAGAGCCTGAAAGGAAGTTGTGTCCATCTCCCAAGACATTCGTCAGCAGCATGGAGGGAGTTCTTACATGATCCACCCTTCATCTTCCTTTCTTCGTGATGCCTAAACTACTGTAGGCAGGGAAGAATTGGGTCTGTCTTTCCCAAGATTAATTGGTTTGATTGTTTTCTCAAGCACAGAACTATCCAAGGCACACGTCTGGATTTTGCAGTGTAAGTAGCTGGGTTGATGCTGCGGCAGCGTGCGTGGCCAGGCTCCCTGCTCAGCCACCTGGGGCGGGGTCTTTCGCTTGCAGCACCCTTCAGAGGGGACGATCAGGAGGGTTGTGCACACTCCCAGGCAGGGCAAACGGAACCATCTTTAAGCAAATAGAAGAGCAAGAAATGAATGGCCTTTGTTAAGAAAAAAAAAATGGAAATGTTTTCTAGTCAAACAAGCTGTCATTTAGGACTTAATAGCATGTGCGTGTTGGAGAGCCAGCCGACATGCCAGCCATGCTTTGGAATAAATGGGCAGGGAAGGGGAAGGGCAGCGTGCAGTTCCACTCCAGCGCTGGCTTTCTCACTGAAAATCACATTTAGAATTGGTGCCCTAGCTGTTTTAAAGCTGGAACTTGGATCAGAAAGTTAATGCAAGTGGATTTTCATCCTTGTTTTCAGCTATGAAAAAATACAGTTTGCACCCTTGATTTTCTAATTTATGGGATTAAAAGAAGAGAAGAAAATTATATATGTTTTTAAAGCTAAATTAAAATACCAGGGAGATTGCCCTTGACTGCTTCCCTCTCCCACTGAAAGTGAAACTCTAACTACCATTAGTGATATCTTAAGTCATATGTGGAGAGCAGAGAAAAAAGCCCTTCTGTGCTCTTAGATCAGCAGCATATAGGTCAAATGAACTTGTGAGACCCTGGATTAACTCCAGCAAAGTCCATGCATTTTTTTCTGCAGTATCTGAGTGTTGATACTGGTTCTATGTCATGCCAGAATAAGTCTTTGAAGACCAACTCCATTACTAAATAAAGTCACCTCACCAATACTTCAGGAAATTTATCTGCTCCTCATGAAAAACAGCAAAATCTCAGTGCAAAACTGCAAGAATTACTGTTAAAAATTATAGTGCCTTATAAAAATTATTATAGGCCCTAAATAAAATCCCTTAGTTAGTGCTTGATTAGTTAGTGTCTCTGACTCCTTAGAGCCGCCATAAGTTGTGCTTCACTGATTATATATCTTATACTATGTTGTGATTTTCATCCCATGGGAAAAGCAGTTACATAGGAATCATTTCATTCATCAGCTAAAGAAATTCTTTTGCAGAGGAACTCAGCAGCTACTCAGCCATCTACTCTGGCTTTGTGCAATGTTTTCAAGCCATCGATCCTAGCAGCCTGATAGAAAAGGGGTTTTCTGCCAGCTGTCTTCTGCTTTTATGTTCTTAAGGGCTGGCTGGGGAGGCGGCACTGCAGAAGGGCCTGAGGAAGAAAGTGGAATACTGCTGTGAGTGTGCTCTGTGGAAGAGGAAGTGGGCTCCATATTCCTCTTTCACGGACCTTAGCTTCACCAGCCACACCACAGCAGCTTCCTGATTTTGTGACAGGAATGACAAAGCTGCCCCGCTCCAGGCCGTGTGGGAAGTGACTGTGGCATGTGCAGATTTTCATACTGTCTTGGCCCCTTCATCTCGTGGCATCCCAGGAGACACTTAGGTTTCTAGTCTGGCCACAGCAACTGCCATTTGTAAATGCAGCTCCTTATTTTGCAACACAAACGCTCAGATGGGTTTTTTCAGCATGTTTTCATGAGCAACACAGTGTTCCAGGAAGATTTTTAAGGAGCTGCAGTTCAGAGCCAAATTCAGCAACAGCATAAGAAATGGGCAAGTCTTCTAAAGCCAAAAGAACCGTGTTTGTATCCATTAGAGAAGAATTGGCTCTTAACACTGACAGAAACAGTTTGCCTTGTCGACGAGAACTAACGACTGCTCTGATATGTACCAGGTCATTTTGTTTGTCATCTCTGGAATACAGAAAAGATTTCAAATGGCTTTAGCAGGATGACTGGTTCTCTGCTCCCTAGCAATAAGGCACAAATAATTTTAGTATAGAAAATTGATTGTTGCCTTTTTTTTCCCAGCCAAGACAACAAACAATATATCTCTGTGTGCACCATTCTAAAAATATCTCAGCTCTGCAAATGTGTCTCTGATGTGGGAGGAGAATGCTTTCAGTTTGCTGCGCTCTTTGTGTGAGGCAAGTGAATAAAAACTACCCAGCAAATGCTGAAAGGAAAATGATTTTCCTAACCTTGGAAGGGAAGAGGGAAGCTGATGGACTTGTGCCTTCAGGACAAGGCTCTCTTTTGGTCAGAGAGAGGCAGAATCCACCTGTAGTTCCTAGTTACATGTTTCATACATAAAACACCCAGGGTAAGAGGTAATTCTGTTGGTTACCATGTCTAGTGGCTGTGTAATGTGCCTGTGTGGGAAAACCCAGTGTGTTCACTGGATCTCTACTGGTGGTGCTAAAGAAGGGATGCCTAGGACTACCCAGATGTTGGTAAGGATAAGCATATGTTGAGCTGTATTTCAGGTTCTCGAAGGACATAAAAGTGGAAGCAGTGGTGAGAGGGGATCCTTTCCTTTTAGTTCCTGATGGTTCCCATCTGATGTGAAAGTAATCTTCCTGGAAAAACCATAGGCTTGTGTCAAACCGGTTTTTCTTCCAGTGGAAACCAGAGCTGTGGGAGAGGAGGAGGGTTACAGCTAAGGCTCAGTCAGGTGGACACTGAGACACTCACCTCCCAGGTTCAGCTACAAAATAAGCACAGCAGCTGACCTAGCTGTCAGCTTGATCGGAGTCAAAGGACCATGATCTGTGTCCTAAATCCTGGAACAGTTTACCCTGCTTTCTTCTGGCTGAGGTGTCTCTGTCCTGGTGCCTCTGCTCTCCACATGCAGCAAAATGAAGAGTAGGTACAGATGGAGGAAACTTCATAGTGTCCTCTGTGCATCAAACTTGATTTGGTTGAAGAATGGAAAAAAATTGGGGAAATCAAACCAGAACAGGCTCCCTTGCTGTGATAAGGCTGTTCTGAGGGCAAGAAAGATACTTTGTTGAGCAGGAATCTGCAGGGTGAGGTCTGAGGTGCTTCCTCTATGTATTTGTTCTGCCAGGGGAACATTTGCTTTACATGTGACTGATAATACAGGCACAGTCTGTTGACTTTTCCAGATGTTGATTGTCCTGCCTTGAAGCTTCTTCCTGTTGTTTTAGTTGTTTTTGTGTCTGAATGGTGGATTAGATGTACTGCTTGTTAAACAAATAATTAAACACTGAGAGCTTTGAAATCCAGTATGTTTAATTAATGAGCTTTGCTCACTTGATGATAGAGATGTGTACTTGATTCATTACAAAACAAGTATAGTTTTTCAGTAGTGAACTGTTATGACAATTTGAAGTGTTTACTAGTTCATTAATAATTTTTTCATTAAACTTTAAAAAAATCACCAAACAGAAAATCAAGGCTTCACAGAACATTTGCTGTGTTGCCTTGTGTATTGTCTCCCCCAAATTTTCCACCTATGTACTTTCTCCAATCTCCTCCTCTGCAAAATCATGCTGTCTTATAGCCTAGGATTAGAGTTAATTATTACTTTTAGATCTTGCTTTACCTTGGACCAGAGTCTGTGGTGATGCCCTGCGGTGCTGGTGCTGTACAAGTGCAAAAAAAACCCAAAAAGCAATCCTTGCTCAGAGGAGTTTCAGTAGAGATCATAAATACAGGCATCAGCTGCAATGCCTTGTGACACACTTCATTAACTGCTGCAGTGGCTTCTAAAGCTGAAACACTCTGGAAAACTGTATCTGCTGCATCTTGTGCTTTAAGTTTTGTCTGCAATTCTGAGTGCATTTTGTAAAGGGCAGAGAGGAAAGCAGAGGCAGGCAAGGGTCACTGTCTCCCAGTCACTGGGGTTTGGATATTAAAATGAGCTGCTGAAGTGGTCCCTTCCCATCCCAGTGGGATCTCGGGATAGGTTGTGGTCCACCATGGTGAGGTGCCCACCTGAGCAAGATGCTGCAAGCTCAGGAAGATCATGGGAGACGGTTAGGCTGGCACATTACACCTTGTGCACCACAAGAGCCATCCACGTTTCTCTCATTGGCATCTCCCTCCTGCGGGCTCCAGACCCAACATTGTTCCTCTGTGTGGGCCACCTGCAGAGGGAGAGCATCTATGAGAATTTTTAATCATGTGATTTTTTCCCCTAAGCCACACAGTTGAACAGCAAGCAGAATGTACTATTCTCATGTCTCTCACCAGCAGCATGACCTGTGGTGGGGTGAGAGCAAAAACGGGAGAGGTAGGCCCACCTTCCCACGTGTCACAGTGTCTAACACCAATGAGAAGTCCATTCCATCTCCAGTTTTGGGCAGAAAATAGAAGCAGAGGACTTCAGGAATAAAACAAATCTTTCTGAAAGCTAATAAACACATAACTGCTTCTTTTCCAAAAGCCTTTTGGGCATTTGCTTCAAATGGATCTGTCAGATTCCAACAAGCTTATTGATGAACAAGGCAGTGAAGGAAGAGGGTCTTCAAACTGAGCTTGGCTGTGAGCTCTAACAAAAATCCCTCCTCTGCACACCACTGTCTGTGCTGTAATGAGCTGCTGCCCACTGCTGCTGCAGTGCCAGTGCCAAAGCAGCAAAATCACCTTTTCTGGCCTACGTGAGCTCTTTGGGAATTGAATCACACCATGCTCCAGCTCATTAAATCAAACACTCCAGCACCAAGCCTTGCCAATGGCCCCTCTGCCATCATTAAGACATTTCTTTCCAGTGTGGGACTCTGTGGTACCAGACCTGCTCCTCAGCTGTGTCTGAGAATCATTGACTTCACAGTGGTGGCACTTCTCACCTTCAACCACAGAAAACTCCTGACACTCCTCTGTTAGTACCATTGCAATTCAAAATGTGTTTGTGCTAAGGGAGTGGTAAGCCTGGAATTCCTGACCTAACCCCTGACTCTGCCTGCTCCTGATTCTCCCACTCTAAAATCTAAAATCTTATGCCTCTAGAGAGGAAAACACTGTTGATGAATCCTGAGGCAGGAGTCAAGCCCTGCATTCCTCCTTATTGTCTCTACCATCAGTTGGCCAGGGAGAACATTTCACCCTACAATGGTGGTGTTCTCACTACAATAAAAATGGATCCAAACCATCCCCTTTCCCCCAAAGCTGGAAACATCAAAATATGTGAAAAGCCAAGATACAAATTCTGCCTGAAGAATTATTGTTCCCTAGGCAGATTTCTCCTGTCGTCTCTCTTTGTTTTATGGCTTTCCCATAATAAATAGGGAGCAAAGGCTGAAAAAACAACATAGTCCATAATTTCTGCTTTCCCATGACTGTAAGCTTTAAGGAATAGCACTGAAATCGGTGAATTTACAGCAGGATAGCTGAACTCAACATTTAACCTGCACTTCCCATCTCCTCATCTTCCATAGCAAAACGTCCCTGTTGAAGGTCTGAGGATCAATTCAGTCCTCACCTGAGCATTCAGCGTCAGGCTCTGCTTTTGCCAGGAGGGTTGAGCACTTGGAAAGAGAAAGAAATATGGATAGTGTGTGGCGTACATAAAAGTTAGCGTTTAGAACAAAAACAGCGCAGGTATCCGAGGGTGGACAGGGTGTGCTGCCACACTCACCCACCCCCACAATGCCTCCAAGGGCTGGGTGCTGAGGCACCCCACAGTGTGCAGGGACAGGCACTGCCAAGCTCTCCTCTCTGCCTAATATTCTGCTTGTCTTATTTACTGCATTTAAGGACAGATTTCTTTAGCTCTTATGTGGCCCCACAGCCCCAGCAAAAAAGCATCGTGCTGGTGAAGACCCAGCACAGGTCCCCTCATCAGACTGAGTCTGCCCAACAAGCCCAGAGCTGGGCTGCTCATTTCTTCACGCAGTTCCCATTTGGCTTTTACTGAAGGGAAGGGAGTGTCAAGTTGGACTGTGCTTTTTATTTACGTGTTTTTCAGCATATCTCCAATCTGATCAGGATGTAACCTTTTTTGAGGCATGTGAGCCAATGTCAGCTGAAGAGCCTGGCTGCTTTGGAGCGGCTTTCAGAAGAAGGCCCCACAGCATGAGAGAATATGGGGTTTGAGGAAGGAAGAGACTTGTAGAAGTATGCATTTCCAGGGTCACAGGATCTTTTATGCAGGCAGAGTCATACCTACATGGTTATAACAGACTCCCCAGAGCCCTCACACCCCCAAATACTCTATCCCTGAATTCTCAGCTTTGTCTTCCTGTGCAGCCAGTCAGTATTATTTCATCCAGAGAGATGTGTAGCTTTGGAGGACCTATAATCACAGGTGAAATCATGCTCTGAAGTCATGCTTTCTGACAGGACTGATTGAGTTGTTGTTCCTGACTCCAGGGCAGAGCCACAGACTGAACATGCTCATGCCAAAAATAGAGGGAAGAATTTAATAAGTATGACATATTGGGCCGATCATTACAGCCTTTATTCAGATTTTGTTTGAGCAAAGTATGTTATTTTGCAGTGGTGTGTTTGGTTGGAAATGGATGCTTAGACCTCCTAATTCTAGATTTGTAACTTGAAAATATGTGGTTTGGATTCTCACTTTTAAAGACTCATGGAAAGGGTGCCTGCAATTAGCTCAGCACACACAACCTGAAATGATCACTGAGCCACTGCACAAACACAGTACTAGCAGTGAACCACACGAGCTGGGTGTGAAGCCAGATGATGTGAAACAGTTTAACACCTTTCAGATGCTGAGCGTGCTGTGGGGATGTGCACCAGCAGTCACAGCTCTGTGTACTGCACCTCACACTGCCCTGTTAAAACCAGGGACCCCTATGGGAGTGCTGTGATGAGGAACTCATGAAGCTGTGATTCTTGGGACGCTTCTCTGCTCTCGCCCTTGGTGTTGTGTCACTTGGGTGTGGAGCAGCCTCTGGTTAGTTCCAGTTGCTGGGTGAAGGTGGTTCCCCTCCTCTTGCACCCAGTTTTCCCACTGGTGCTGTGGAATCACCACAGCAGATTCATTCCCAGCAAAACCCAAAGCAAATAGCATTACATCAAGGATGAACCTGACCTCTCATTCTTAATAGCTCTAAAGGCAAAAGATCAGAGAAAAACACATCAATATTCTTGACTGTATTGATGTTTGGTTGTGCAAATGTCTTTCATCTAATAGAAGGGGTCTTAGTTCCTCACCCTGAAGCTTTCTCAGCTGGAGGGATTCAAACTTGCAATATATTCATTCACTGGGGGAACAAGTTTCATTTCTTGGAGGGGAAGAACGGAAAATAGTAAAATGAAAGACCACGACCTAGCAATGCCCTCTGGCTAACCTTTCGCAAAGGGCAGGGATAGTATCAGAGCAAAGACTTGCATGGCTTTCCTGTCCCACATGTGCAGACAAACTGCTGCTCAGGCTTTGCTCTGTGCCATCTGAGTGGGGAACAGGAGTTTAGTAGTTAAAACCGGGGTTAAAAGGGGGGTTCATTTAGTTATTAATAGAAAAACCAAACCCTGCAGAAATTCAAGGAGGAACTTGTCACAGCATTGCACAGGTGTTTCTTGGATTCCACAATCGTTGCTTTGACTGTTACAAGCAGTGTCACTGTTATGTGGTAGGACCAGGGGAAATTCTCCACACTGAGGGCCAAGGAGGCTTTCCAGACCTGCCTCTGTCTCATCCAGAAATAGACCAAAGACTCACAGTTCAGAGCAAGGAGTCATGGCCCATTTACAGACCTGGGCCACAGGGGTTTGCTGTCTCTTCTTGCTCAGCTGTCTGAGCACTGGAGAGAAGGAGAGACTAGAAAGCAAGTGAGGCAGCACTGGAGAAAAAAGAAGCTGAAGTGCAGAGCTCTGTTAGGGAAAATGTTCCTCTCCCTGGACTGTTCAACTCATATTAACCTGCTACATTTGGAGTTGAATAATAGGCAGATAACACATTTGAGAACCATAAAGTGAGTGGTCTGGATGTGTATAAAAGTTGTAAAAAGCTCACTTTCCATCTGTAACAAAAATCAGTTAAAAGTTAATAGATCCTCTAGCCCCACACATGGTTTCACTTCTGGAGATTATCATGACTTGTATTTTAATTTGCTCTTCAACTTGTTTCTGGTCACTGATCCATGGAGGATGCTCACTGCACCATATTTTGGCAGGAATTGAAGTGTGTGCGTGGAGAGCAGAACTGGTAATATGTTATTTATAATTGATCAGCATATCGTGTATGGGTTTTGCTGGCAGCCAGCGTGACTGATTGCAGTCTTCACTGCCAAAAGACCCAGCCACAGAGACCACCTGGCAGGACAAAAAAACAAGTTTGGGGTTCAGTTTTTCCTAGATGGAGTGAATTTAGTCCAGCTTTTTATTAGAAGTTCTGCCTAATTTGCAGAGTGATTTTTTTGGGTGGCTTACAAGAAAGTTGAGATGCACTGACTTCCTCTGGTATGACCACAGCCAGGAGATGTAACTACCTTTGTGGCTGCGTCAGCAGTGCTTTTCTTTGCTGATCATTGGAAGGGGAACCATCCAGAATGTCAACAATTATCAGGCACTTCACCTCCTTTAACAAGTCGTTGCCCCTTTGTGTCTATAAATGTTCCTCAGTGCCCACTGTAGAAGGCCTAAGGAGACACCCAGCAGGAGGGAGATGTTTGAGACCCCCTAAATCCTGACCCAGATGGGTGGGATGTGTTTTCCCCTTCACAATTTCCCTTAACAACCTGCATGGAACAGAACCAAGGAAAAGGGGCTGTTTCTAAGGACGAATCTTATTTGTGATAGACCATAACATGCATGTGTGGTCAGGTAAGCATGCAAACTGCTTCCCCAAGGTGGTATTAATTTCAAGCCTTTGCAAGCTCAAAAATTGCCTGGGGCTGTGTTGGTGATGCTGGCTCCACCTCTGCCAGGGATGCCACTGTTCCCATGGCAACTCACCATCTCCCATTTTGATCTCCCTCTTCCCTTCCATTAGGCAAGATAATTCCCAGATACAGAGTGAGGAAACAGTGTCCAGGTGCAGGGCAGTTTGCATTAACACTTGTAGGAGGAGGATGCCACTGGATACTTGCCCACTGCAGGCTGCTGCAACCTCCATCATCTGACCCCTTACCTCCTACAGAGAAGGTTTCCAGCCCACCCAGCACTCCAGGGTATCATGAGAAAAAGCAGGACTGCAAAGCTTATGCACATCCAGGCCCCGGAAAAGGCAGTGTCTATGGTCCATTAAGTTTATAGCAACTGTATCTAGTCTTCAGAATCTTTCTGTTTCTTGCCAAGATGCTACACAGCAGTTACAGCTGTACAGTGAGCTACCAGACCCAAGAGGATATGATCCCTGAGGCAAACCCCCATTTCTCAGGATGCAGTGACCCATCTGCAAGGAAAGACCACCCTTCCTCACCCTGATGTTAGAGGTTACAAGACATAGATCAGTACTCTTAGTTCTGAAGAGCAGGTAGAAACATGAGGGAATAGAAGTCCAAATTTAGAGGTGCCTTGCAACTCCTTAACATTCTGTGATTCTATGATTTTTTTTAAAAAAGTCAGATCGTGGACAGTATGGCACTAGACAGCTCCATACAGTTTCCTCTGCATTTCTGCAGCACTTTTTCTGTTGAGAGATGACTGCAGGAGAAGGTCAAGTTAGGACAGAAACAGTCCAACAGGCTTATTTCTGCCAGGTCCTTTCCTGACCACTGCTTCAAATGACTTATCTGTGTGCTCTCCTTTTCCCCTGCAGTTGGCCATGGGCAGAGTGAGGGTGATCGTATGGTTGTCTCGGATTTCCACATCTTCATCAGGGACAGCTTGCAGCACATTGATCTCATGAAGAAAGAGCACCCTGAGCTGCCCATTCTCATCCTGGGGCACTCCATGGTAAGCACCATCCCCTACCCCTCCCAGCAGCACCCCGGACTTGTGTCATAGTCCGGTCGTAAACATGTGGATGGCAGGAAATAATTCATTCCGCAGCAGGAAAACAAAACTACAAGGAACCTTCCCTTCCACTTCATCCGTTGACTGATTTGCCAGCATGTTATAACCCCAAGATCTGCCTTGAGTAAAGCCAGTCCTTAACTTTTCTACCCCCACCATGGCCCTAATTAGTGCCATTTGCCACAAGGAGCCTGTTTTTTAACAGGACTATTCATTTCCGTGGCTATGTGGTAAGCCTCACCAGCTCCCTGCAGCATTGGGCTCCCCCTTTTATTTTAACCAGTAACCAGGAGGTTAAGCCCTCCAAAGCTTTGTGAGCAGCATGGGGATGAAGCACGAAAATACTCTGTAGTCTCATTCTGTTAAACAACCTAACAGGAAAATGTACCAGGGATTAAGGCTGCAAAAACAAAGGCACTGATTTGGTGAACAGATCTGAAGCCTGATTCCGACAGCACGGGCCAAATCCCTTTATTCAAGCTAACAGTATTCCCACTGATGTCATTGATCTGCTCTCCCTGCCTTCCTGGAGGAGAGGAAAATGAATAAGTACTTTGGGATTCAGTCCATGCTCAGATAAATAAGGGTTCTTGCATAAGAAGGCATGGCATGCTCTGAAGGGCTCCCGCACTCCAAAGCCGCTGTAACAAGGAGCTAATTTCTCAGTGAGGTCTTTGAGATGCTTCTCGCTGCTGCTCCGTTTAACAAGCCCCTGGTTCTCCAGCAGCGTGGAAGTTCACCAAATATTTCCCTTGGCAACTAATCCTCTGCAAACTTTCTCAAGCAAGCCCACCAGATCCCTTCCATCCCTACCCCTCGCCATCAGCCCGTCCTTGTGCGGGATGGCTCAGCCTGGCTGGCGTTCAGCTCTGGACCATGGGCTGGGTGTTTGCTGCCAGGCCCTGGGCACAGCACTCTGGGGCCGGAGGGGCTGGGGACACTGAGGAGGAGAATATTTATTTCCCATTAATTAGTGAAGATTTTCACATGCTGATGGCAGCATTGCTGTTGCCCAGGTTACCAGTGGCACAGCATGGAGCAAGCCCGGCTTCATGGCATCTTCCCGATGCAGCACCAGTCTGTCAAGCTGATAAACCTCAACTTATTTTTCAAGTCCCACCTGAACTACCCCTTCAGACATTTTCTTCTTACTTCTTAGTCCTTTTAAGTAAGGAGGACACAAGGCATCGCAGGGAGCTGATGGACATTGCATGGAGAGTTGAGTTCAGTGTGACATGAGGGTTTATAGCATGAGAACAGAAACCAGATCTCTTCTCCCCCACAAAAACCAGGCACTTCCAGTGCTCCTACTCCTCCAGCCTTCCTTGCTGACCACACTGCACTCCCAGTGGGGCAGAAGTAATTGCTTGCTTGAACTAAACCCCTTCCAGTAACAGGATTACTGTACAAACAAGATGTTGGCACCTGTATTAAGCTGTGGGCTGTTATTTTGCATTGCAGGGAGGAGCCATCTCCATTCTGACAGCTAGTGAGCGACCCAGTGAGTTTTCAGGCATGCTGTTAATCTCTCCTTTAGTGGTAGCCAGCCCAGAAGTCGCTACTCCCATCAAGGTAAGAGCAAACCCGCGCTGCACATTGCTCTTCTGCAGAAGGAAAAGTGTTAAGACCTCTGGCCTTGAAATGCAAAACCCTGCTGGGATCTATGCCACCCAGATGCCAGTCAATACTTTTCTTCTAAGTGCCTCCCCCACAGTCCCACCTACTTTTCAGAGGGGAAGTGAACCCTGAACCTGTCCAGAAAAACCTATTCAAGCAAGAGTCGGGTACTGGTGGTAGCAGACTGTGCTTTCTTCACCTCACCCTGTGGCAACCCACACAGTGCCGTCCTTTCCCTTCCTCTCCTACAGCTTTCTTCCTGACTCATGCAGAGTCTGGTATAGTTGCAACACAGACTGCTGGCTAAGTCAGGCCAGGGTTATTTTTGGCATTTGGGGGATGACCGATTTCTAAACAGAACTAGAGCTCCTGAGTCCCAGAAATCCTTTATGAGCCTCAAAAGAGGCTTCCAGCTGCCCCAGCTGCATCCCACTTGGCTTGGTACCACAACTGGTTCTTGTCCAGACCATCTCTTTTGGTTTGCATTTAGGCTTTATCCCCCCTGCCATTCATATCTGCCCTCCAGAGCTGTTTCTGATCCACAGTTCCATTGCCCAGTTTGCCCTTCCCCAGGGAAGTTCTGCAAAGCAACTGAGCCTCAGCTCTCTCCTCTTTTCTGCATTTTTGAAAGAATAAACAATCCTAAAAGAAGCTGGAAGTAAAGGGAAGGAGCAGCTAAACCAGCAGGAAGGACAGAGCATCTCATTCCCACAGGACTCGCTCCTTTATCCTTTCTCCTTAGACACTTCTCCTAGGGTTAGCTTCTTGTTTTAATTTACTTCTAAGCTATTTCTCCTTTTTTTTTCTTCTGTGAGGAAGAAGACAGATTGCTTTCTTTGCAGCTTTCAGTATAATCCTGTCCCACTTTCTGTAGTAGCCAAAGCCATCTACAGACCTCACAAATCATTACAAGCACCAAAGGGTGCTTTCTAATCACTTCTTTTCCACTGAAGAAAATGCATTAAGACCTCTAGCCTTAAGATGCAAGACCCTGCTGAGATCTGCACCACCTGGATGCCAGTCAATATTTTCCTTCTAAGTGCTTTCCCATAGTCCTACCTAATTTTAAGAGAAGTGAATCCTGAAGTCATCCAGTCCAGGTAAACTTATTTAAATAGGAGCCAGAGTACCAAAGTCTGGTTTTAGGAGGCTGGTTAAGGATTCTTCATAGGTGAGGCTACATCTGGCATAAGTGTCCCATGAGCACCAGTGCCCCTCCTTTTCCTTACTTTGGAAAGGAAAAAATAATAAATATTAAGAATAAATAATAAACAGTCTGAATACGAGAGAGACTGTTAGCCTCTTCTTTCTAATCAGGGAAAATAGAGAAAGATTGCTATACCTTTACCTTTTGCTAGATGCTAAACCCTTTCTGAAACAAGGACTCACCAGTTCTGTGGGAATTAGCATTACTATAGTCTGGTTTGTTGCAGATCTGTATCAGATGTCGCTTTATTTCAGTGTAAGAAATAAATGCAATGATGCATTATTTAGGTAGGAAATCCTATTATCTAACTGAAGTATTTTGGAGGTGTTCATACGGTCTTTTTCCTAGAAAGTCTCTCACATGCAGTATTACAAGAGCACAGTCAATTTCTTTCTCTTTCAAATCTATTGTTGCATCTCAAAACTGATAAAAAATTAATTATTCCTGAAATAGCTCTTCTCTGTCACACTCAGTTGAAATCAGTCCTGGAGCTGAAAAGGTATTTGCAAGAGGAAGGACTGAAAACAAGCAGAGTATTTCTGCATAGGCCACATTTTTCCATAAAGCTGTGTGGCTTTTTTCCTCTGCGAGTCAAAAAACATTTCATGGTGATTGTGCTTCTAAGGAACAAAGGCTTAGTTTTCCCTTGGAACTGGTATGACTTCTCAGCCCTGGGCCATTTCCCAAGGACCATTGCATTCATCCCTTTGCTGGGGAAGTTTCCAGCTGAGCAAGAATTTACCTTGGCCTGAACAAACGAGGGCTCAAGGCAACAATAACAGTGAGCCAGATGACACACTGAGTCCTTCAGACCCTCCTAGAAATACCTTCCCTGATGCTGAGCCAGCCCCGGCAGCAGCAGAAGCACAGCATGTTTGCAGGCTCTGTGCAGGAAGATCAAACGCTGCTTTTTGCAGAAACACAGTTTCCAGTGCCCTGTAAATCCTGTGTCCTGATGGAAGCGTCCAGTTGCAAATCCAGTGGAGTGAGAGGGATCTTGCTGCCTTCCCTCTTTTCTTCTCAACTGACCTGGACAAAATTCAGCTCTGAATCTTCGAAGTTTCAAAGGCTGCAGAGACAGGAGTCACATATACTGGCAAAGGGCAGAGCAGGGGTGATAGAGCATCTCCCACTACATTTCTGCTATTGAATGCTTTCAAATCAGGTGGGCAGGACAACCGCTTAGGAAATATTCCCTGGTGTTTAATCCTGTACTGACCCTCAGCCTATTGTTTAAGGACTCACTACACAATATTCTCTCTTTACCTTTTGTGTTTTTCATTTTGCCTCTTGCTGATCTATCACTTTACGACCTGACTGGACATTATGTTGCTCACTGTCTTTCAGCCTGAGTCGGCACCCAGTAACACTGCGAAGGACTTTTCCTAAGGTATAATCAAGGTGGAAGAAAGTACTATATTAAAACCTCTCTTTTTTTTGCTTTATTCTGTCCAGTTTAGCAGAGATGATAGTGTCAGATTCAGAGTCCATAATCCTGCCTAGGATACAGGAAGGTGCATAGCTCAGATCATCACTGCCTGGAGTTAGCATGAAATGAAGAAAACCCCATTCCTGCTTGGATCATCATAAGCTCATACCTGCATTGTTGTGCAGTAAAAATTAATTTTGCTGACACAATGTCATAGCCAGTGAGGGGCTCAGTGTACTGGTAGACAGTGACACTGGTTCCTACTCATATCTACCCCAAGGTACACACGTGTTCCCAAAGCTGCTGTGATTCTTTACTGCTTTTCACTCCTGGATGACTTTGACTTCAGCCTTGTGTTATTCCTCTAATATCATAATTGATCTGTCATGTGTCATTGGTGATCTGAAGTGCCAGGGAGTGCTTCAGAAGTGATTAGGTATCTGCAGAAACAGAGGGCACAGGGGACAGCCTACCCGCAAGTGTTAGCTGTGAACACCACAGGGCCATAAAACAGACCAATGAACACTAACTCTGTGTGTTTTCTGACTTAAGCGGTGATCACTTAATTAAAGGCAGCTATCAAAGATCAGAGCAGAACCCTGGTATCAATGTGCTTGTAGTACTATTGAAATGAAAGATGTTACCTTTTCTTCTGCCAGCAGTTTCCAGCCTGGGCTGTTCAGTGCTTTTGTGTGTTGTTCCCAGGAGACGTGTGAGCGATGGATACCCTTAGCCAATGCATGCACACTTGGCTGTTGTTTATTTACAGATTCCCTGGAGAATATGCTTATCAAAACGAGTGCAGCCTAGGCAACTACCGCAAATGGCACCCAACATCACTTATGCACTGCAGCCTGAAATCAGAGCTGTGGCAGCAAGGAAAGGGCAATAAAACACCGAAAACCAGCCCTCCAAGAGTTGGAAATTACCTTTTCCTATCAAAGTGCTTAACTGAGGCCTTTTCAGAAATTAACTTAAGAATGAGGAAAAGGCACAGTACAATGAAGTTGTGCTGTTGCATGTGGACGGACAGCTGATGGCATTTCAGTCTAGCACACCCACTCCCTGCTCCCGGGAGCAGTTTAAACGCTTTCCTCATTAAGAGAAATGTTTTAAATATAGGACAGCTCTTTCTCCAGAGTTAGCTGACAAGTCTCAACTATTTAACTCCTGTGCTGACTTCCATCAGCTCAAAATTTGGGCCTCTATGTTCCTTCTCTTCCTCTAACTGACTCTTTGACTGCTTCCTTTCCTCTCCCACAGGTTTTTGCGGCGAAAGTGCTCAACTTTGTGCTCCCAAACCTGTCCCTGGGATCGATAGATCCAAATGCAATTTCCCGGAACAAGAAAGAGGTGAGAACTTTAAATGCCATTTTAAGTCACTGCAGAGTTGGTATCTTGTCCCAGTCCCACCATTTCTCTTTTAGAAAAACCCACAAGTGTTTTGCTAAATTAGGAGGGCAAAAATATGTGCTGGTGTAGAAAGCTGACACATCTCTGGCACCAGTGGAACTGACTGCACACAGAAGACCATGGGAAACCAGGTGTTCCTCTCTGGGTTGTGCCTTGCACCCGCAGCTGCTCTGGGTACCAGTCACGACAGAGAGCTACAGGTGCATTGGGAAGCACAGCAGCAAAACCCAACTCAGGGTATAAACACACTGCTAAAAGTCAACTTTCCCACCCCTGCTCTTTGCAGTGAAATCATGCAAAACCCTACAGTCCTGGAGATTTGTTTTCCTGCTTCCAAACCAGCATCACGTTGTGCCAGATGCATTCAAGCAGAGGAAAAGAGTGTGCTTGACCCAAAGAACTTGTTACAAGGTTTCCTGGATCACACTCTGACTCTGCTACACCTTCCTAAACAAATGATATATTCATGCTGCACCCAAGAATAATACTTGAAGAACCTGCAATTGAAGCACCTGTTGTAACAACGCAGCTCCAGCCTCGCCACTGTGGCTATGCACGGAATTGTCCCAGGGTTGGGTTTTTATAGTGCCACAGTAGCCTGGGACTCATCTCCCATTCCGACTCCATCCTGGTAATAACAGTGTCAGCCTATTCATGCCATCACTGCAAAAATAGGCGTCACTGCAACTGCTGCAACACCACCTCACGAGGGCTTTTCCTTCTCACTGTTGTGGGAGGAGTGGAAGGAGAGAGACACAAACTGTGGATGAATGAAGGTGCTTAGGCTGGATGCAGAACTTGGTGCATCTCAGAAAGCAACTTGAATTATAGAAAATGGCACTCAAAGGTGTCTGGAGAGCTTTGCTGGTGCAGCGGTCACTTGTTCCTGTGCTCCCACGCCAGCTCACATCTCACTGACAGATGCTGTAATTTTCCCTGCTGTTCATGCAATGGTTCGTACCTTAACTAGGCGTTAATAAATTGCCTTTCCCTGGGGAGGCAGCTAGACCAGCATTAGAATTGGAGCTCAAAGGATTAGGGGCAAAGATCTCTGTGAGTGGAGCGCATCCATCCTCGGCATATCCCACACCTTTGGCTCACCTATTCAGAAAACTGGAAAGCAAAGAGCCTCCCAGAACAGCCTCAGGGCTCAGGGTTGTTTCTTGGCACTGACAGAGGGGTTTTTGTTCCAGTGAACTTTCAGTTCATTTATCTGTGAACAGAGCATAAGATTTCAATGTGTCGGAGGTGGAAAGATCCAAGGAGCTGAGGAAAAGACAGGACTAGCATGGAGCGAGATCGTGTGCATCCGTGTGACATATGCTCGAAAGTACCACATGAGGCTGCACAAAATATATGCTTGGGAAGAAGGCTGACTCCAGTCTAGCTGTAGAAACCTGTTCTTAATTACATTCAGCTGCCATAACTTGTTGCATGTAATTCAGAGAAAAGGTTTAAATTAGACAATCAATTCACTAAAATGACACAGAGGAAAGTTTTCACATCTACATTTGTATTTAGAGGATAAAAGCAGTCAGTGCTCTGGGGGAGGAGAGGAATTGGAGAGCTTTATTCCCTACCTGCAGAGTGAGTGTGGCGGCAATGTGTGGGTCTTCGCCTGCTTCTGCGCTGATTTGTTTTGTGATGCCTGAACTCTGCTGCAGCTGCATTTAAAGGATGTTTTAAATTTAAAACATTTAAAGATGTTTTAAATACACCTCCAAGAGCTGGATCCTCTGCTGGAAGATGCTACTGCTGCACTCGATAGCTTTGTAGGAGAAAAGTGATGACGTGGGGACATCCTGAATAATAATACAGTTAGGGAAGTGTCAGAGAGCTCCTGAAACTGGTGCACAGTATTGACTGAGCACTTCCGTGTTGCAGTGATGTTAGGAATCACCACAGCAACCACTGGACATACTTTGTAATAAATACTATTGTGTTGTCTTTCTAACCACATATTTGCTGCTGCTTCGTCTGCTCTGTGATGCTTCAGGTCTCTAAAGCTTCCTTGGAGCCTTGTTTTTCCTCTGCCCTTTCCATGGAGCAAGAGAGAGCCTTTTGCAGTGGATAAAGGTGTAGGTCTGCTTCATTAGAGCCTGCCTACAATGGAGAGGTGTTCCAAATGAGACAACCACCCCCTGTGTGCTGTGCTGCCTTCTCACCTGTAGTGAACACAAAGCCGACATGGCAGCTGTGAGTAGTGATGTAAAGCACTTTCCTGACCCGCTTCCTCATCCCTTCAGGATTTGAGGCTCCAGGCACTTACTGAAGATAAGACAGAATTCTGGTCCTCTGGCTGCCTCTAAGCACACTCCACCCTCCTTTTGGGTTCAAGACGCTCAGATTTAAAGCAGACAATGTGCTGGAAACATCCATTATTTATATGTTACACACACTCTCTTGCCAGACCAGCTTTCTATTCACTAGAAACATTTTTGGGACAACATCCAAGAATTTTCTAATGAGTTTGTGTTCCCAGAAAGCTGTCTTCAGGGTGTGGGGACTGAAACATGGAATGATATAGAGATGCTTGTTTGATGTTTGTTGTATCAAACACAAGAGAGACAAAAGAAAGCAAGAAGCAACCTTAAAACCACACCTGTTATTCCAAGGAGGAATGACACCACAGTGGCAGGAACCTCTTTACCCCACTAGTGCTTGTTAGCTGCTGTTGACTTAGTGGAATGGTCCCCCTAACTTTAGCCTTGTTCCTGCCAAGTCCACATAGGATGAGGCTGCAAGGGGAGATGCAGACCTCTAAACAGGGCAGTGTGATGCAGCAACCTGATGGTTGCCTCTGTCTCAGAATTACATAAAGATAAAAAGAGCTGTTGTGAGACATCCTGGGAGCCTTTGCCTGACCGTGTCTGGAAGCAGTCACAGGCTCTCCTGGGATCACCTTCTGTTCTTGCCCCCTGTCTCAGAGCTTGGTGCAGCAACAACAGCTTTGGGCTTGCAGGGTTTGCAGATTGTAGCCTGCAGAATATAAAGCCTATTCCCTGTCTTTCCTCCTTCCCCAGAGAGCTGCTTCTTGGCACTCACCTCGTGCACTGAGCATTAACTCTGACAAGGATTCCCGTTCATTGACTGGGAACAGGATACAGCCCCTGAAGTCCTGATCATTTTGGGTTGGGACTGGGTTGTTGTTTTGTTTTTTTTTTTCTCCTGCCATCATCTACACAAAAATATTTGTTGGCTGCTCAGTAGCTAAAATATCCCCGTTCTTTCAGACAACAAGAGAAAGAAAGAAACCCTTTAAGTCATTCTTCTAGCATTTATGGGGCTGGGGAGGGGGCCACCTCACATGAATTCATCAACACTGTTACTCCATGGGAAGGGACCTTCTGTCAATCCATCCACCCATCCCTCCTGAATCCCCCCTGCAAAGTCTCTTATATATTGCATTCAATTTAAAAAAAAACCTAACCCACCAACCTAAAAAATAATAAAATCCGCCCATCTCAAAGCTGTGTTACTTTAGCACAGCGCTGTGACATCGGTTCAAATTAGGCTGAAGCCAGTTGCTAAGTAGACAATGCGACACAATGGTTTTGCTCAAAAAGCTGATGAAAAGTCACCATGTTTGGCTGAGAATATCAGGGTAGACCCAGCTGCCAACCAGAGAGTGAGCTGCACCCCACCGGGCACTTAGTGTTCTGGAAGTCAAAGCTGAATGTTTTCCATGAGCACATTCACAAGGGGACAATTCCTTCTAAACACAGGCAGCTTCTCGCCCTGTTTGAAGGACTTCGGAGAGCAGGGAAGGTACAGCTGAGCAGTGTAGGGGATGAAGATGCAGATGGAGGTTTCTGCACCAACAAGCTGGTTGGGCACTGGGATGGTCCGTGCAGAGCCAAAAGGACTGTGTGGTGTTCACCCTCTGCTTCCCAGGGCCATTAGCAGGAGCAGAGGGTGTTCAGCATGTCTCAATGTCTTAATCACAGTCTCATATTTGCAGCTGCCTCTTACAAGCAGTTTTCCAGACCCTCAGCAAGCACTTGCTTCTTTGAAAGGGAGATACCATGTGTAATATCCTAATATGATGAGCTGTGATGATTATCTTTGTCTCCCTGCCAAAAATTACTCCTCACTTCAGAGTAGCCATGATCTTGCACAGAGACCAAAATACAACAATGCCCTCAATCAAATCCTAGAAACATCCACCACATCCAAGGATCCCTAAGTGAGTTCTATGGTAACTTGAATTTTTTTGGTCCAACTCCAACACAAAGTGGAGTGGCTGCACAGCTGTCCCTCCCTGGATCATCGTTAGTACTGGGGGCTGGGTCTGAAGGGTGTCAGTCACTAATAGTCCCAAATTTCCTCCCACATCTTCCTCTTGCTGCATATAGGAATAGGAACCGTGGATTCAAGCAGTGGGAGATTGTGGGGACTGGAAGCAAGAGATGGGGAAAGACTTGTGGGCACCAGGGTGCCTCACTGCCACCTCCTTTTCCAGTGTTTTGTGCTCCAGCACATTTGAGATGACAGCAGGGGAAACAGGCTTCAAACCCTCTGGCAAGTGAATGCATCCAGATAGGAAAGCCCCACCATGTACTGTTCTGCCACCCTGAGAATCTCATCTCACGGGGAATTGAAGGCAGAATGCACCCCAAAGGCCTTCTGTCCATACTGTCCTACAGTGCCTGCCTGTGCCTACACCTACACATGGCCACATGTCCTTGGGTGGCCTGTTGAGTCACCTCCTACACATGATCCCCTCAGGCAGGCATGGGCAGAAGCAAAAGGACCTCAAGTTAATGCCTTCAAGGTAGAACCTGAACAGACCCCACTGCCTGTGAGGAGAGGAGGAGACTGTTTTCAGCTAACCTATAAATAACCATCATTTCTATAAACATCTGCCAGGGTTGGGAGAAACTGGAGGCTGTGCCAGAGACCAGCCCATAATCAAAGCATTCTGGCAAATATTGCGATGGTGGGGGCTGTGTGGGCCGTCTCCACATACAGTATACAAATATTTACTGTAGATTTGCCTGTTGCAGTAACTACTCCTTCCTAGCAACTTTCTGCACCAGCTCTTGTGCATTTTTATCCCCTCACAGTCTGGCTGAGCAAGTTGTTCACTGCTTTTTTTTGCCTACCACCTAATATCACCATTTGCTGCCTTGTCCATCATGCTTTGCAGCCAGGGATGACCCCTTGGCTTTGCAGTCACATGTGTTAGTTGTCTGTAGCTGTAGGCCGTGGTCTCCAGCCCTGAATAGGGAAAGAGAATATTTGAGCCCTCAGCAGAGAGGATAGTAGCCTGGAGAACATCAGCTTTCAAATAACACAGTCTGAAGGACCCTCTGTAGAAGAGATATCACATTGCAATGACAGGAGGGCACAGCAGAGGAGAAAAATGCAGGCAGGTGCCCCCGTGGGAATGGTCTTTATCCGACACTGGTTGTTTCCCTGCAGGGGCTCCTTTCAAAGAGCTCTGGCTTGAAATTTTCTAGTCGTGTAAGAGAGAAATACGCAGTAAAGAGCATGTCAGGTTGTGTGAGCAGTGCTGGGAAGCCACAGTACCTCGACCTTGACTCTGATGGCAGGATGTCCTGAGAGAGCAGGAAATGACTGTGCAAGCCAAGGGAAGACACTCTTCACTGCCAGGCTAATCTGCTTTTTCTCATCTGTGTGAAATATTGCAAATCTTAAATTATCTCTTTCTCCCTGCCAGATGGAGTCTTACACATCTGATCCCTTGGTCTACCACGGTGGCATGAAGGTTTCCTTCGTCATCCAGCTGATGAATGCCATTGCCAGAATTGAGCGAGCCCTGCCCAAGCTGACTTTGCCCATCCTGGTGCTACACGGCTCTTCCGACAAGCTCTGCGATATCAGGGGCTCCTATTTACTGATGGACACAGTGCAGAGTCAGGACAAAACACTCAAGGTCATCTTGCTTTCTTGATTGTTAGGAGATTATGCTGTCAGTGTTGGCCTGAGCATAAGTGACTGTGAGGGGTAGGGAGCCTGCTGACCTCCAGGGAGCTGGAGGCAAAGAAAGCTGATGGATTGGTGAGGGTGGGCAGGTGACAGCCCCTTTCACCTGGAGGTAGCCCAATCTCAGCCCTCCCTGGGCTCGGTGTGGTGGCCTTTCACCTGCTACAGCCAGGCTGGGGGCAGGGGGTGGTGGGCGATCTCCAGGCCTGCCCCTGTGCTGGCTGTGTATCTAGAGGGTGTCTTGGACATGAAGCAGCTCAGTGTAGAAGTAGAGCAAGGCTCATAAGCAGTAAAGTGTTGACCCTAAAAGCTCATCTGAACAACGCCAACTGTGCGAGCACCAGCCTTACCTCATGTCCCAGCATGTAAAGGTGCAGGGAGGTCTTTCCAAAACACTGGACAGCAAAAGCCACTTCACATCTGCTCATTTCAAGAGAACCACAGCTGATTAACCAATTGTTAGCACATGAATAAACCTGAAAGAGAGACAGGGAGACCAAGGGAAAGCTTTTGTCATTGGAAAAATAACTGGATAGTCTGAGCATAAAAGGAGTAAAATTGCACAAGGCATGATGGGAACATCCCCCATTGTCCTTTACACTCCAAGGGCATGATAAGTATTTCCTCCTCCTTAGTGGGATAAGAAGCAAAAAATGGATGGGGCTGGGACGTGCATTATGTTCATGAAAGGCAGCATAGGCTGCAATGCCAACACCTTCCCGCTTGTCGAGGGCCAGCACCACCAGTAGCATCTCCCTGATTTCATAACCTGCTACATCTCGGAAAAAAACTGACAAGTTGTGGTCAGGATGTGTTGGACCTGTGGGTGTCGGCAAGAGGGGACTGAAGGCTGTTTTGTTCATGCAGATTTATTTTTTCTGTGCTAATCTCTACTCTCTCCCTGGTTGCAGGTATATGAGGAAGCCTATCATGCCCTCCACAAAGAGCTGCCCGAGGTCTCTACCTCTGTCTTCACAGAAATACTGACATGGATTGGCCAGAAGGTCTCAGCAGCTGGGGAAACCAGCCATACTTAATTTGCAGCTCTTACTAGGGTTTTCTGAGAATAGATGTTTTTTCTTATCAGAAATCTCTTGGAAAAAGATCTAACATGGAGGGATTCTTGGGATATTTTATCACGCACAGCATACGGGAGGGTGGGGGGAGAGGCACAGGATGGGGCATTATTTGCTGATGTAAATGGCCATTGCCCTAATCTGGAGAAGAATTGATAGCTGTGGGAGGCCCCTCACCCACCAAATTTTCCCCATGGCTTCCCCTTCTCTGCTTTGGCTGGGGTGCCAGGGGTGTGTTTATACTGCAATAATTATTGGTATGTAAAAGAAATCAGTATCTTCCACTTCATGGTTTTGATGCCAGGTGCATCCCTTGTCCCCACAATCCAGTACCTTAAAAACCCTGGTCCTTGAAGGAGAGCACTAACAAAAGTGCTGGGTGACAAGGAGAGGCTAAAGATGGAGCTGACAGCTCCCTGAGGGTGAAAGGCTGATTTTCAAGATCAGACCCCTTTGGATACTACCTTTCTAAGCAGACTAGGCCAGGGGAGAGCATAGAGACGCCTCCCCGGCCACCCTGCACGTCCTCTGCGAGTTTGCACTCGGGGAAAGCATATTGAACAGTGCTTTGATTTTCATCATCAGAGCAGGATCCCAGAGGGAAGAGCAGGAATGTGGAATCAAACCCACTTAGCACATTAAATTCTCATGCTTCTCCCCATGTCAAACCCCATCTCCTCTGCAAGATGAACTATTCTGTAAATATTCCTAGGGACAGGGTTTTTTCCTTCCTTCTTTTTTTTTGTTTTTACTTTCCTTTTTTTTTTTGTTTTTGCTTTCCTTATTTTTTTGTCTTTTGGAATTAAACACTTGTGCTACTGAAACTGAAAAAGCAAAGTCAAAGTTATAAGAGAATATACTAATATAATATATGATGTATATAGAGGTGGCTGGAAGCTGGGAAAGAAATGGGAGGAGAGTAAAGAAGGAGTTAATCATTCCTTCTCTTGGCAAGGAACAATGTTGTCCTACCAGGATCCAGTCCTCTCACCATAACTTTACAGTCATAATCTGTTGTTTTCCTTCCTCAGTTGGAAAATGTCCTGAAAATAATGCTAGAGAGAAGTGCAGAGCATCTGGTGGGTGGGGAGTAGCAGTGGGTGTCCTCATGGTCCACTGGTTTAGCAGGAGACCCACAGCATGAGCAGAGATCCTGTCCAAGCTCATCCCAGTCTCCTCCTAATCAGCACTGGGGTAGATCACTGAGGGGCTGAGCTCAGCCCTTTGGGACATGTGGGGAGCTGAAGGCAGAGTGTGGGGTGTGATCATCCATCCAGCCCCTGCCTTGCTGTACTGGGGCATCCACAGACCCTGCTGGACAAGCTTCCGAGGTGGAGCTTGCAGACTGGGCCTGTGGTTCAGGTAAGCCAAATCCTAGAGCTGCCTGAGTCTCTGCTAGCAGCAGGGTGAGAGGAAAGAGTTTAGACTCTGGATTAGAGCAGAGACATTGTACTGACACAGTAAAAGCTGCATAGTGATGACAGAGTGGCTGTGCAGGCCAGTTTATCCAGTGTGATGGCCTTCAGCATGAATATACTTCTTGGCACTATCCAAAGGGAAGGGGTTTAACCTGCACTTCTCCCTCCGGAGAGAAAAGAAAAGAATGCAAATGTTGCACTATGAGAGTGGGGCATCTCCCCCAGTGACAAACCAGCCCTTGCTACCTTCCCTGCAGCAGCAAGAAATGTTGCTGTGTCTTGAGCTGCTGTCACCAGGGCTGGATCCCTCCTGTGACAGTCGGGGGGGTCACCCACCTCTTTTCCCTTTGGAAGCAGTTCTGGCAAGGTTCAGGAAAGGGACCTCTGTGCAATAACAGTCAGAATCAGGGCTCAGACCCATTCAGTCCCAGCAGCATGGATGGATGAAAGATGTGTGGATGCAGGTTGTGTCCTTGTAGTTGCCCTAAGGGGCCCAAGTCAGGGAAGCTCTTTTATACAGGTTGATCCAGGCACTTTGGCATTTGTATTTTCTTGCCTCTAAAGAGAGGAACGAGCTGTAGTTTTCCCAGCAACGCCAGCTTTTTATTGAAATATTATTCCAGTGCAATCAGCATCTCAGCAGCCCCTGCTAAACCTCTGGTGACACTTACTCTGGGAAGAAGCAATGCGCAGGTCACCTGCTTTCCATCTTCCAGCAGCTTGTCTTGAGGTAACTTCTTTTGCCTGAGCAAGCTCCCTCCTGGCCAGATGCTGCTAGAGAAAGACAGCAAGAAGAGAAACGCTACAGCAGTGATAAATCTCACCTACTTCTTCAGCTGGAAAGGGGAAACAAGTGGGTGCGATCCAGAGGTGACAGATGTTGCGGGGGTAGTAGCAAGATGATGACTTAAGGATAGGATTTTTGAAAGCACTTTTCTTGAGGAAGTCAGGAGGAGTAAATCAATGCCCACATTCTTTACATCCCTTCCAAACCGACAAGCACTTTGCAGGAGGGGAGAGGGAAGTGACCCTTCAGCAGAAAGGTCAGAGCCCGTCTGCTCCCTCCAACCTGGCTTCAGGCAGAGGAAAGTCCGTTGTCAGTGCCTTTGCAAAAATGTGTCCTTTCACCCAAGAAACATCTGCAGCTGAACAGAAATAAAGGGAAACAAATTACATTGATCTGGGGAAGACTTGTCCTTCTGTGTATAGCTGAGCTCAGCAGTGGCACATGGCCTGGGGAGGCTGTGTTTGAAAAAAAGGTTAACAAACAAAACCTACAAAGAACAACAAAAAAAAAAGCCAAGCAACCCCAAAGCCATGGCACAGCAGCAGGTATTGCCACCCTCAGCCAGTTTTCTGAAGAGTTACCTTCTGAGGCAATTAACACAGGGAAACCTATCCAAAAGAAGCCGGGCACTGCCCGCGCTGACCCCACACACCTCTGTGCTGGCTGCCGAGCAGAGAGGGACCGCAGCTCCTTGGCAGGTGGGGAAATGAGTGCAGAGGGAAGGAGCCAGGAACAAATCAGCCTGGGCCAGGTGAGACACTGATCTGCACATTTCAGCTCTCACCGCTGTTGCTGATCCCTTCCCCTGCCTGTAAGCTCCTTTATACTGACCCAGTTAGGTTTCACCAAGCCCCGGAGGAATTCTTCCTTGGCTGACCAGATTAGCAACGAGCAGAGCAGCTGCTGAGGGAAATGTAATTACACGCTATTTCCAACTGGCAGGTACCACTTGCAGGGAGCACAGCCAGCCTTATGAATGTTGCTGTGCAGAGCTGCACCAGAGTCTGGTCTGCCTTGGAGAATAGGTGGCACTCGTGACTGAGCAATAGCAACGTGTAATTACTGTATATATCACCACCTGTAGCACTGAGAGGCCATTCCCCACTGCCTAACCCATCATGTTTTCTATTTAGCCTGTCCTTTTTATATCACTCACCTTAGCACACTGCCAGCACAAACCCGTCGGGATCACATTTCCTTTTACAAGTAATTCCTGAGGTTGTCTCTCTTGTTCTGTTGTGTTCCAGTTCAATAAAATACATTTATATATATATATACATATATAAAAACATATATACATACACATGTATTTTCAGTGGAAAAACCATATACAAGTTTAGGATTCTTAAAGGAATACAATGCATATTGCAACTAATAATAAAGTTATGTTTTCTGAACAGAGCGTGCCTGAGGGCATCATTGGTGACCATTCCAAAGTGCTTCCCACACCCCAGATTAAACAACAGTGTGGAGCTGGTGGAGGATATGCAATAACAGGCAAACTCAGCCTGCTTCAAAGCCTGATTCCCATGCTTTTACAAGCCCATGAAAACATGATGTTGGTCCTGAACTAAACCCAGTTCCAACAGGAAGCATCTGCACCGTGGCCAGGAGCAACTGCTGATTAAATACCACATTTTGTCCCCAGCTATGACTGCAGATCAGGCTGGAGAGTGGCTTTGATGCTGTCAGCTCCCAGGCAGTGCCCAGATGCTATAAGAGCTCCTGGTCCATCCGGACCCAGGGTTGGTGCTGTCAGAACGCCCCACGCTGCAGAAACATCCCCCCTGCCCAGAGAGGGGGCTGGGCCAAAGAGCTGCCACAAGGTCCCCTCCTGCTCTCCTCATGCACATATCAGGACAAGCCACTTATTTGTAAGGGCTCTGCAGCCACTAACACTCCAAAACAGGTGACAACTGCTGCAGCAGGGGACAGACAGGACAGCATGCTCTCAGGCTAGCCCTCTGGCCAGAGTCATTAGCAGCACCAGACCCAACCTGCAACCTTTATCAATTCATTTCATCTTCCTTATGCCTCAAGTTACTAAATCAAGAGAATAATACTCTCCTTCTGCAGCCCTGTGCAGGCTCTGTATCTGATCATACCCCAGCTCACCAGGTCAGGAGCTCTGGCCAAGGACTTCGATGCAAGTCAACACAGACAACAGGGCTGGGGCTTCTCACCAAGCCAGCAGGCACACCATGCTAGTAAGGAACATCATTAGTAACAAGATTTGCTTTAATACTGGCAAGTCCACAGCTCTTTCTTCTGTTATTTTGGTGTTTTATTAAGCTCATCACAGTTTTGAGGGTCACTGGAGGGTGCACACCACAGTGCTGGGATGGGGACCGAGCACAGGAGGGAGGGGACAGTCCTTCACAAGGCTGGGAGCAGCACCAGCACAAAGGAGCTGTTTTGGCAGTGCACTTCTCCCGCTGTCACCACCTGATGCCTGGTGAGCTGTCACAGCCATAGGTGGCCTTCCTGTTTTTAGCCTGTGCTTCTACTCCGATCCTGCGCATCTGCGGGAACCCTGACGCTT
Source organism: Eulacestoma nigropectus (assembly GCA_013397775.1). Classification (NCBI taxonomy): domain Eukaryota; kingdom Metazoa; phylum Chordata; class Aves; order Passeriformes; genus Eulacestoma; species Eulacestoma nigropectus. The sequence goes on along the minus strand of VZTE01002610.1, from coordinate 852,235 downwards.
CTGACTTTTTCTCTTCCCTCAGCCTGTGCTCAGTCTTGTGTTATCCAAGGCTGGCTCTGGAGGTTGCTACAAGGTGGGGATCAGCCAATGAATGGAAAAGCAGGAGCCAGAGCAGTGCCAGGGTGAGGGGGAGAGCTCCTTAGGAGTCCTTTCCAGTCACCGTGGCAGGGACAGACAGCCTGCATCACCATTGGGACGAAAGACAAGATGTGCCATATGGAGGCAGAGTGCAGCAGGGACCATGCCTCTGTCAGACCTCTGGCACCACAGAGCCCATCGCCCAGGCCAGGCACTGAGAGCAAGTAAAGGCTGCAGTTCCGGTGAGTAGTGAGGAATGTTAATTCAGATCTGCTCAGCACGTAACCCACAGTGCTTCACTTCCATTTGCTGCTGGTTGAGCATCCAGAAGAGGGAGAAGTGGGGCTGCAACCCACTGCAGAGCTGCTGCTGGGGGTGAGCAGGGACTTGCACCTCTCCACCTGCCACTGTCCTTGCCCAGCTTCAGGCAGAATTTCATCACAGGAAAAGAGAGGTGGAACGGAAGGGTTGTGCAGGTGCCACCACACCACCAGAGACCACCGGTGCCGCACACATGCCGCAGCCTGACTGCCTGCCAACACCACTCCTGCTCACCCAGCCTCTCAGAAGGGGTGGTTTTGATCAGTCGTTTGCTCTTCTCTCCACATATGAGCACAAGTCTCCTTTGCACACAGAAACAGCGTCATGCTCTCTCAGCTTATCCGTCTGGGATGCTCTCTTTCCCATTCTGATGGGGAAGCTGCTGATGTGGAGCTGCCGCTCACCTTCCTGCTGCTCTCCAAACAGCTGCCTTATTAAGCAAAACCACCACGACTGTGAGCAAACACTGCAGAACCCACATTTCCCAACAGGCACAAGCCAAACAGTCGGCCTTCCCATGGCTACCACTCCTCAGCAGGGAGGGACACAGGATTAATTTCCCTTCCCTCCAGAGGAAACTCTTCAGTGTATGGAAACATTCCAGGAATTCAAATGAAAAACAATTCCTAAGAGATCAATTAAGATTTTGGGTAGATCACATGATATGTGCTATCCAAAGGAAACTTGTCGAAGAAAGCTACTTGGCCTGGGGGGAAGCCGAGGGAGGGCAAAATGTCAAGCATGGAAAACACTTGTCTTCTAAAAAAACACAGAGACAAGAATGGCAGAGGGGAAGGAATGGCAGCTCAGGGGAAAAGGACAAGTTGTACCTTGTCAGTTTAGGAAGGTCCATGACCAAAGGCAAGCAAACCTCTGCCAGAGCACAGTAAACCCTGGCATGAGACAGGGTCCTGGGAAAAGCTGGGCTTTCCAGCTCTCCCAAAGTCAGCAGCCTTTCTGTCAGCATCTTGTCTTCATTTACATTAAAAAAACATGCAGTGACAACACCAGCAAAGCTCTCTGCAGGCTGACACACTGAACCCTGGAGCAGGAGATATCCACATGCTAGAAATAAACAACTCTGGTTCCCCATACAGAGGAACATTTAAAAATCAGCTTTTCCCTCTGGCTGGACTGCAGGGTCAGCCTCATGCTGCAATGACAGCAGTGAGCCACCCTCCCTGTGGGCTGCACAGGGCAGCCCTTGTCTTTGTCACATCAAAAGCTTCCAGGGCTCACCTCGTGCACTTTTAACACCAACTCCTCTCCTCCCATGCTGAGCTTATGCACATCCCATGCCGAGGCTGCTCTGAGCCAAAACACAGCCCGAGGGCACTTGCGTGACTGGTGGGTCCTGGATCCCCAGTCAAGGCTGGACTTTGCACACGAGCCTGATGTACCCCTTCACTGCAGTACCACGAGCACTGTGATCAGCAGAGCAAGTACTGACCCCTTGTGTGCTTCCAGACTGGGAAGGCTGTTGTTTAATTGCACACCTGACTGGAAAAGGTCACAAAATCAGGAAACAAGAAATACCTTCCCCCAGGAAGAGAAGGAGCAGTCACCCCAGGAACAGCATGGCCAGAGCCAGCACCTTGAACAGCTCTGAAGATGCTGTGCCTGACTGGCACTCACACCAAAGAAGCAGCACAGCAGAAAGCAACTCACCTGAAGTATTTTCAGCTTCTCAAGAAGAGCCTTTGGAAAAAAAGGAAGGAGATTGAACTTGCCACTAACAAAATTTTTAAACTCCTGGATAATTTTTAGTTTTAGATCCAGGGAGAAGGGGGATGGAAGGAGTTGTAGAGAGCAGATTGCTGGCTCCTGTTATGGAAGCAAGCTTAATAAAATTCACAGAAATATTGGTAGTTCTGCTATGCTGTGCCAAGAATGTGCTAGAATACAGCCTTCTGAGCAGAAGGAAAAGATACAATGTCAACTTAGCCTTGATATGAAAGGTCAGCCTTCATCTCCCAAAGCACATCCCAAGGAGCAGTAACTAACACACTGGCTTGCCTTCCCCTCAGAGCAGGCCTCTGCACAGCCTGCCTCATACAGCTCATCACTGTCACAGTCTTGTACAACCGGTACTGGTATGACCCTGGCTCACAAAGAAGTGACAAAAGAATAAAGAGGGAGGCATTTTTCCTTACTGGAGTTTTAATGACGTTGCGGTGCAACACAGACAAGCTCGGTTTCCTCCATGGGAAAGCTACATCAAGTTATTTTGGACCAAATCTATCCTACCCTGAGCCCATGAAGCATCTGGCCACACCACAGCACTCCCTTCACCCCCTTTTCCTAACCTAACATGCCAAAGCAGCAGCCTTGCCTTCTGCCATACCAGCAAACAGAGCAGGCAGACTGATGCTGTCAGGAGCGAGCAGATCTCACTTTCCAGTCCTGCTCTCTTTCCCCTTGATCTTGCTCTGCTGGTAACAGAAGGAGGGAGAGGAAAGCTCTCACACTCATTTTCAGAGCTTATTTTGGGAACTGGCAGACAGACCCTTGGGACCGGAGCTAGTTGTTCGCCTGGTACTGATTCTCTTCCAAGGCTTTCTTTAATCTGTTGAAACGCCCTTCAAACCTTGCCCTGCACTTGTAGGCTTATAAAGTTAACCACAACTGCAAAAAGCAAAGGGCATGTGCATGCTCGTCCTCTTTTCCCCAGATGCTCATCACATGTAAGCTTGAAGTTCATAGCTTGACTTTGGCTTAAGGATCTGCATGTCCACAGCTGCACCCAAAGGTGGCTGCTGTCCCCTAATTAATTGCCCCTCTGCAGCCCTTGCCTTGGTTATTGCCAATTACCCGCCTCCAATTTCCAGCCTAAAACCCTTGAAACCATTTGCAGCCTAAAAAAACGGTTCTCTTTGTCCTTCTCCCTCAGCACTTCCTCAAGGCAGGCAGCAACCCCAGTACAGCCAGCACCTTTATTCAAAACAGGCCCCGACTCTGATAAATGGTTTGCTGGTGTGGCCTCTCTCATCTTAATAAATTTGTTATGTCAAATCTGTTTTAGCTTAGAAGGTAAAACAAAAACCTGCTCCTCAGCACACCCACCCCGTTGTGAGCCCTCAGAGCCAAACCAAGCCATGGTTTTCCATCACCAGCTCTAGCCAGGATCACTCATCCCTGGGAGCCGAGCACAGACACATTCCAGCTCCCAAGCCTGTGATGGGCTTTGCCAGGCTGCCCACAGCAAGAGGAAAACAGTTTCACCCTGAGCAGACCAGTCTGTCAATGCACAGCGACTGCGAGCAGCTATGTGGGAAGTGCCATCTCCAGTTTGACCATGACCATACAACATGAACAGCTCAAGCCTCCTGCAGAGGCTCATCCTTTACTCCAGGCTCTCACACAGCACAATGCTGCTCCTTGTGTGCACTGTTCGTTGAGTCCCAAAAACCTGATTAAGCCTTGAACTTTTCCAAGCCCTCCCTTCAACAGCATTAGTCAGATGTTATTAGTATCTCCTCTCTGAAAATTGCATGTTCCTACACAGAGCAACAGGGACAAGATGGATGCTCATTCCCTGGATGCCAGTCACGCTCTAAAGTCAACAGGGGCCGCACAGACAGCTCAGCTATTGCCTTTACCCAAACAACTGTAGCCACCCAGGCATACAAGAAAGCAGACAAATAAACAAGTGTCCATGTCCTCAGAGAGGAAGGACTGCCCAGACACTTCAGCAGTCACGGTTTTGGAGAAAACACAGGCTTCCAACTCCAGGAGTGCATTGAACAAGTCAAGAGTAGTTCACCACCACAAAGGCTGAAAAATCTCCATCCTTGGATGTCATGGACAGTCAGCAATGACAGGGGCACAAGATGACAAGGAGAAAGGGAAAGTCAACTTGCCTGTTAGCAACAGTCCAGAGACAAACATCACCTCCCTGGCACACAACCATGGCAGTGCCCAAGCCTGTGCCATGGTGCTGCTAAAGAAAGGGAATAATCCTTGGGGAAAGGAGACAGTAAAAACATCTTAGTGCTTTACTCACCTGTTCTGTCATGACTGTACAACTGCTTGGGAGCCAGGCAGTGCAGAGCCAGTCCTTGGCCTGGGTAAGGGAAAATGAAGGAGCCCACAGAGCCCTTTCAAAAATAAAGCCATGCTGATGTTGTCAGTCACTAACAAAGAGATCACAGCCAGAGCAGATATAGTGAAATAGACTATTTTATTGCTGCACACATGCTTACACATTTCTTCTTAAATATAATGTCGCTCTGGTAAATTTTACAATCTTCTTAATTCAGCAAGTGGCTAGTAGTAAATAAAAAGGACAGAGGCAACAAAACACAGAAAGGACACTGGCAACAGAAGAAAAATCAAAATGTTTTTATTTTGTGATAAAATTATTTGCAGCAAGAATAAAGTGAATTCAAATCTAAGTTTTGTCCTGGCTCATCTTAATTAGAGAGTTTGCCTGCATGCTGACCATCTGCTTTATGCATGCTTTTGGATAGCCGTATTTTGCCAAAAGGGATGGGGGGGGAGTTAAAGGATCCCGAGTAATTGGACAATCTGACAGGCCTCACAGATGTGACCGCTAAGTGCACGCAGCCAGATGAGGCATTTGCTTGGAAGCCCATGTGGACTCGCACTGCTGGGGAGGCAGATCAAAAGGCCACGTTGACCTTTTCTCCCACATGTACAACTGCAGCCTCACTTGCTCCACACTTAAGGACGCAGGAATGGAATTATTCAAGAGCAGCCATATGGAAAATGCTTCCCAGCACTGCTGCTCCTCCTCTGCCTTCCTCCTGCTTTGCCCACATCCAGTGTCCTTTAGCTGAGGCATCTGCAGAGAAAAGCATTAGCACATTCCTTGATAATCCTGCTTCTACATCTCACTCAGTACAAGCAGAAGGCAAAGGCCATGTTCTGTTCTCCGGTGGCTCCATGCAAGCCTCATGGGCTGTCACAACCACTGCTGTGGAAAGCTGACTACAAAGATGTCAGAAGCGGAATTTCTGCTGGAGGAGGAGAAGAGATGTGATAAACTAAACATCCTGCTTATGTTCAGTGTTATCTTCAGCCATATACAGAAAAACATAGGGGAACTGAACCAGCTGGGTTAAGCTGCTGGTTTCTGTAGCAGGCTTTCACGAGCCTGACATTCCACCCAGCAAGAAAACAAGCAGTTCTCCTTTCACCCTTCTTCCTCCAAAATATATGGGACTTCATATTAAAGTTTCCTCAATAGCCCTTCCCCTCCCCATGTTCACGGAGATACCTTCATCAGTACAGTTGTGCTGGGCTCTTTGGTGGTCCTGTCAAAGACACTGGGCTTAGAGGTGGACATGGAGGTACATTCCACAAATCACACAACAAATGCACAGCTCCTCTCCACGTCACCGCCCCAAACAGAAGCACACTCCTGCTGCTTCCATACAGCAACACACTCCTGCAGGGACACACTCTCACCCTAATATGACTGCAGAAAAAAACCACAACAACTCCCTGCACTTCTTCACAAAGGTTTTGAAACAGAATTGAAGCACACGCTGCTTGAATAGCCCTGCCACCACCATCCCCTGCCCCAGAGACTTCATCTGCAAGAGACACCACTTAAACCCAGATGACAAAGTGCACAAGCATCCGGAGTTCAGTTATATCAATGCATCTCATCCCTGCTCCCCCCACCCCAGCTTTATCTCCAGCTTCTGTTAAGTGCAACTCAATCCTGATACATGATTTTGCCTAAGTCTGGCTTTCCCTAAGCACAGTGGCCAAAGCCCAGAGTCCCCTCCTCAGAACTGAGTGCAGCCTGCTTAGTGCAGGTGGTGCCCACAGCCTGCCCAGGTACCTCTCAACAGCTTCAGTGCAGGACAGGTACAGGCAGTGAGGCTGCAGCTCTCACTTGCTGTGGGGTACCAGTCTCTCACCTGGTGAGATTAGCAAAGAAGAAAAACCCATCGTCCCAAAACATCCACACTTGAAGCAAGTCCCTGCCAAACCCTGGATCTCCAAACTCTTTAGCCATGAGAGGCACCACCACCATTACAGAAAACAACACCCTGAAGCTGCAGGGGATCCTTGCCCAGTTCCCACATCACATAATAAAAACACACCTGACACAGAATATGTCAAGCTCTTGCCTAAGGAAGTGACCAAAATGATTGTATGAGTTGGTCACAGAAGCCCAGCGCCTGTGCAGGATTCTCCATGTGCTTCATTCAATGCCTCCCAAAGCACAGCACGGAACAGTGTGCCCAGCCTGTGCCCTGGAGACCCGAGACTCTCCCAACACACCATTCCAGAGACGGACAGCTCCAAGGGCAGCCTGTTTGGAAAAGCAAGTGTTATGCAGGGTTATCACCTGCTGATTAGTGGCAAGGAGAAGGAACACCATTACCCTCATTAGGAATCCAGGCAGACAATACGAGATAACAGGACCTACTGCAGAATACAGATTAAAAAACATTCATTAGTACAAACAGTGAATTTCCTGGAGAACAATGAAGCTACACAGCTCAAGGCTTAGCAAAGCCAGAAGGTCGTAGAGTGGGACAGCAGCCCTGTGAGAGACCCAAAAGGCCCCTTTCCTTTTAAAAAAGATTTCCAGTGACCCCTCTTTCCAGACCCACCAGCAAGTCAGCCTTGCCCTACCACAATGGACAAAAATTAAGGGAAAAGTGCTGTTTCCAAGAAGAAGGCGTTTCCTTCCCCTCTTAAAAAGGGCTGCTCTCCCTTCTTTTGTGCATTGAAAGCTACTGCTTTCTAAGAATGGAAGGATTCTGATCTCCACTGTATTCCCAAAGATGCTTGTTCAGAATGCAAAGCTTTTAAATTCTGAGCACTTCAAAGCAATTAAAAGCTAGGGAAGACCTGGAAATCACTTTGTTTTGGTTTTTTTCCATCTAAGTACTAAAATAGCAAGTGAAGACAGTGCCCTCCACATATCCAAGTACCTCTGTGTCCCTGTTAGGGAAGTACTGCCCACTTTTGCCAGTCTTATAATGCTGACAGTGACAGTACTGACCTCCTTTCCCATATACTTATTAAGAGTTTAATCCAGTTTTCTTCCTCTGCTGCTGGTAATTCAACAAATATTCTGGCATGAGCCAGTTTCGGAAGTGTGTTGTTGAACCACAGAACAGGATGGGTCCTAGCTCCAGGCAGTAGGAAGTCCCCAGAACAGCTCCCTCACCACTCCCAACAGCTCCCAGTCTCCTCTCCGCACTGTATTGTACAAAGGAGCAGCTGCTGACTTAGTCTGAGCTTTGGGAGCTACTTCTGAAAGGAGAAATAAAAAAACTCAAAGTAAAATCAAACACAAACCAGAAATGTAAATGTCCAGACACAAATAAATTAAAAAGAAACCATGCTTGAAGGTGGATGGGAAGGAGGACAAAGAACGGGACATTTAGACTCAGATGTTCTTGCACTCCAAGCCAACGCAGCGAGGGCTGTGCAGGATGCATTTGACAGGCAGGGTTTGCACATATCAGCACTCGAGCCCTATACTGGCCAGGAGGTTTTCTAGAGCTTCAAGTTTCTGGTTGGCTTCCTCAATGGCACTGTAAGTCTGCACATTGCTGGTGATGTGGAAGCGGATGTCATCGACCAGAGGGATGGAGTCAGTTTCCTGCCGCTCCTCCACAGCCTCCGCGTTCTCCTTCACAGCAGCTGCAAACTCCTCCAACTCCACCAGCTGCACCAGAGGGACAAGAGAACCATTAGGAACACAAGAAGACAGGTAAAGAGATGCCAAGGGTTGGGATAATGGTCTCAGACATTGTTAAAAGAATCCCACAGAAAAGAAAGGAATGCTAGGGTGCATGGAGACCCAAATCCTCCTACGGACACCACTTGGAGATGTATCCTGCCATCCATCCAAAGGAGGCACTAATACTCCAACAATAAACAGTCTCAGCTGTAAGCAATCTGCACTTCCAACAGTGCCCTGTAACACCCTCTAACTAAGCATCCCTGGTTCTGGTATTGGGGCACATGCACATACACAATATTCCCCCCAAAAAGGCTCCCCAGCAGGAACCAGGAGGTGTTGCCAGACACTCTTGGGCAATGTCCTGTAGCAGAGAAGCCAGTGAGTGCTTGTGCCCATTTCAGAACTGGGAGCCACAAATGACTATCCCCCCTTGACTCAGCCCCACCACCACCAGCAAGGCAGCTGCTCTGCTCTGCACTCAACCTGACAGAATTGGGTCACCCATGAATGATTCTGCACCAGGTTCCCCAGGAACGCGTGGTGAGCTGAAGGGTGAGAGGCAGCTTCCATCTGTCTACGCTACTGAACTGTGCCTGGGCACAGCAGGTTGTTGAGCCTTACTCTGCTACCACACTGCCAAAATCTCTCCCTGCTGGCATCAGTGCATCTCCACAGGATGCTGGCAACCACTGATGTCTGAACATCACCTGGGGTGGCTCTGTCTGTGCCAACACCCTTAAGAAGGCACATTGCCAATGCTGGGTCCAAGGACTCCCACTCAAGCTAGAGATGGGGAATGCAAGCGGAATACAAAAGCAAAGCCACATCCTGATGACTACTTGGGATATTCAGCAGCTTTCAAATCCTTTTTCAGAAGCTAGACTATGGGTACATGCTGATGTGTCTGTCATTCCCAAGCTGCACACTGAACAAAGTAATAGCCCCAGAACCACTTCCTCCATTGTTTTCTCATGCCAAAAATAATTTCACACCTTTCAAGCTGCAGGTGAAAATGTTACATTCCCGTGTGAACTGTACAAGCCATTTATAAAGATCTGTCTCAGGATAAAAACCCTTCATAGATTCTAGTTTATCCTTCCATATGGCAACTTTCTCCAAGAGCCCTGAGACTAAGCTATAATCACTCAGGATAACACTTAAATGGAGCCCTATGAGGAAAACTTCAGTGTTAAATTCATTACTTCTTGCTGTTTGACAGTAAATTATTCCCTGAGCAAACCCCTACTATTTGAATTGTCATCCTCTAGGAGATAAGAGGTCACATTGATTTCTCCTATCTAGAGCATCATGCCAGGAAGAATTCCCCCCAGCAAACACCAAAAATCATTTCCTGGACAGAGCTCCCCTGCATACCCCTTTGGGTTCTCCGAGCTGCAGCTGGTGTATTCAGGCAACACCATGGCTACTCTGGGCACAGTGGCTGAAAGTCCAGTGAAAATCACCTGCCCCTCGTACTTGCAGAGCTTTTCAGGCAACTTTTTCACCTCACATTCCACAGGGATGTGCTAGACAGAGACCAAAATATGGCTTATTGTGGTGACATCAGGTACTGCCACACTCCTCTTCCGCTGTCCTAACTCACCACGTGCTTTGCTACTTAACTGCTGCTCATGTTCAGGAAGCACATTAATCCAGAGAGGACAATCATTAACTACAGACCAAAGTACAACCATTCAATCTGTTGTCTCAGATATAGGGGCACACGTGGTCACTGCCATGGGGAGCGTTTCGGTACCTTCTCGATGATCTTGGCCATGTACTCCGTGCACTGGTCCTCCAGCCGGGTCAGCTGGAACAGCTTTGCAATCCTCCAGATGCTGATGATGTTGTCCTCGTCGAGGATCTGTGCCAGGGTCCTGCCGCAGAGGCGCTTGAGGCCGGGCAGCAGGTACATGTCTGCCACACACAGCACGTCGTAGGCGTTCTCTGGGGACAGCTGGCAGGGCACAGAGGAGTTACTGCCCAGGCCTGAGCACACTGCTTGTCACTGGCAAACTAAAGTGGTGTCTGGCCCATTACTGGACAAGTGCTAACTATGGAGAGACAGGAGCTCTGTCTTTCAGGCTATGTCTCCCAGTCAGTTACCCCAGACGAATTTAAAGTGCAGCAGGGAGTTTCTCATGCTGCAGGTAACCCCTCTAGCTAAGCACAGGGCAGTGCTGAAACAATAAAGAGCACTTGGCTGCTAAAAAATGTTCAGTGTGACAGTGGTAGGAGGTCTCTTTTACCAGACATACTTCCAAGAGACAAACAGAAGAGGCTGGCAGGACAGAGAACCTTGTCCCCACATTTTTCCTCCCATTTTATACTGCTGGGCTCGCATTTTGTAAAAAATACACAGAATTCTCTTAAGTTTTTTCCTCAAACTGGCTCTGCTAACTCAGCCAGCACAACCTCCCTGGCAGAGAGGTACACTCAAGGAGAGAAAACTGAACTCAAAATAAACTGTAGGTGAGGCCCAACTGAGTAAGAACATATTTTGCACATCAAATATTAGTGGAGCTCTAACATGCGTTCAGACTGGACTAAATTAATGCACCAGATGCTCAAACTTAAACTGTTGTGAATGGCCTCTAAAATTTTAAGGCTCTTGAGAAAGAGAACCACCTTCCCATTTCCCTCTTGGGTACTTGCAAGTGATCTGAGGATAAAAAATGCTGTAGATAAAGTTGGAGACAACACCTCCAGCTTCACTCAGCCTCTTTCCCCTGGCCAGGCAAATCCTATTTTCGTCAGCCATCTGCGTCACTAACCTGGAACTAGGGCCTCCTTCTGTTCCTGCTAATGTGAATTGCAAAGAGCTCAGTTACTCACATCCACTGTGACAGTGGATCTGCAGGACATTGCATGCCCTGGCTGTGGAGGAGGCGAGGGCCCTTGCATTTAGAGACCAAGCCACACTGGTCTAGATAGAGGAATGGTAACTGGTGCAGCCTGGCCCACTCTCCTGATAACTAGTGAGCAGCAAACACACTGCTGTGCACATCTACATGTGTGGTTGTTCCCTATGACAACCACAAACAACTGATTTTTTTCTGTCCCCACAGCTGTCTGCACCTGTGTTTGGAGAGACAGCTCCCAGCAAGTGACCCAGCTGTGAAACACCCTGCAGCAGCTGGGCAGAAGAATGCAAGATGCAGGAGAGCCATGTCATGAGGGCTGTATGCACATGGGGTAACAAAGCTCTTGGGGTTATTAATCAAGTGCTGCTTTGTCCCTTCCTAAGCTGCAGGAACCTCAGGAGTTGGAGGTGTTTGAGCCAGTGGTATTGATGGCTGCAGCTCCCAACTGCTTCATCAAGGACAAACCTGGAAAATGTTCCTCCAAGAACTGCCCTCGAGCCTACACAAGTATTCTGATCAGCAACTTGTCTTTGTGCCTGGAACTCTTTATGTCCTCTGCACACTCTTCCCCTTAACTGCAAACACTGTCACTAATGCATGGCAGAGAGACATCATAAATCCTTTGTAAAGAGAATTGAGAGTGCTGATGCTTGGCTGGAGAAACACAGGACAGAGAGAACACTCCATACGTAACTGTGGAACTTAAGCTATATTCCTGTCTTCCTGACCATTTTTTTCTGGTAGTTTCTCATGACAGGTGAACTCTCTGCAGAAGCTCACATCTTGGCTGCTCGGTTTGAAACCCAAGCTATGCACCATTCTGCACACTAATCACGTAAGTAAGATCCTTTTAACTCCTACACATTATCGTTTGTCTGTCCTCCTGACCCAAGCCCAGACAGGGCAGCTGAGGCACCCTTTGGAAAGGAAAAGCTGCATGGGAAACATCCTTCCTGTGAGTCATCATGAGGAGGGCAGGCAGACTAGAGAGGTGCAAGGGAACAAGGTCAGGCTGCAGTGCAGTCACAAGGTCAGGAGGATCTTCAAGCAGCTTCTTTCTCTGTCTGCCCTTTCAGCAAGTGGCTGAGGGAAGAGTGCAGGCAAGTGAAGGAACTGCCCTCTGGCTTACCAGTGGCAATCCTGCCCTTGCTGCCTGCCAAACACATCTCTCCCACTGCTATCCGGAGATGAACAGATCAGCAGAAACAAGGTCACAGCTGTGTGCACTCTCTGCATGTGGCACCTAACCCAGAGCACAAACATTGCTTGGGGGAAGTGACACTGGCAGGTGCAGCAGCATCTCCAGTCACTGCCCTGATGCCAGAATGTGTTCTGGGATCTTGCAGCGAGACCTGCTGAAAGCATTTGCCACAAAACCAAAGCAGGAAGCTAATTAAATGCCAGGATTTGCTGCACCTTCCATTAGGCTGAAAACTAAGTGGGTGAGGGCTATTTTGTTACTGCCTGCGATACTGAGCACAGCAAAGCACTGGTTTCCCAGTGGAACCTTTGCCCACCCCAGCAATAAATGACAGCAGAAATAATGACTTGCTACAAATGGAAAAGTAGGCTATGATGCCAAAAGTAAATAAGCAGAATCTTTCAACCCATCCACATCTCCAAATGTGTTCAATCTGCCATCTACTGGCAGCTGCTTCCCTTATCTTTCCACAGAGCCCGAGAGGGAAAGCTGCAAAGCCTTGTATTTATCACGTCAATAAAGAGCATGCAACCTATTTTCCATATTTTTATTATGGGATAAAAGACTAGAGATTTGCTTCCTTAACATCATGCACATGAACTACAACCCTGCCTGGCTAACAGCACATCCCAGTATGTGTATTCCAGAGACAAAAGTGAGGTAGCAGAGTAGGTCAGTGAAATTTAAGACTATATGTGCACACGCTGCTCCAGATTTAGAAAAATACTGATAAAACCTCAGAGCTAACCAGCACTGAAGGAAGGACCAACAGCTGGCCTCACCTCTGTATCATCACTGTAGATGTAGTAGAGGACCCGGATGAAGATGTCTTCTGAGATGTTGTGAAGAGTCACCACAGGAATGCTGGGCTGTGTCTGTAGCTCCTCACTCTCACTGAAATGATCTTCAAGGAGGGCTTTGAAATAATCACTGCGACCACAGAAAAATGCCTGGAGAGGAATGAAGAAACAAAACACTGACATCTTGCTCACTGCACCAAACCAAAGGGCACTACCAAATGGGCTGTCACAGCAGCTCAAAGGTATTTCAGAAGTTCAGACTCTGTAACTTTGATTTTCCGTACATTTTGAAGCTGTATCTCCAACATTTTCCAATATTTTCCAATATAATTTCAAATTTTCCAATATTTTATTATTCTATCCACGCCTACCCTCAGAACCACAAACACAATTGGTAAACTCAGAAGATCTGAAATTAGCATGGCACTAGGGCAGGAGCTTGAGTTGAATCAAAATTCATTCTTACTGCTGTTCATCTGCAGATCAAACATTCCCCTCTCCAGACACTGAACTCATAAGCCAGCAGCAGCAGATTTTGCAGCTGTGATTGCTGTAGCTGAATTTATAGATTTATCTCCACACCTCTGCAAGAAAGGCAGGCTTTGCTGCTTTGCTAAGTGCTTTAAATGCAGTTTTCCAGCTGAATCAATGCTGCTTCTGCTGACCGTATCCAGCATAGAAGGAGTGGGGGACACAGGTAGAATAGATTCATGGCAAAGAGGGAGGAGAAGGAAGTACAGCACAAGCATATACCTTATGGCACAAGAAGTTGTAATCTTCCACCCGGAAACACACATCGGGACAGCTGTTGAAGTTGTCGGTGCTGTCAAACGGCAACTCCCCAAAACCAACCTAGGAAGAGGAACCAGGAAACCCTTCTTTTAACATTCCTCCTTTAAACATGCTCAGAGTCCCTTCCTTCAACATTCCTGCTTTAAACACACTCAGGGTCTCAAGTTCAGACTTCTTTGTTTTCCCAGAAAATGCCATCCATCTACTCCCTCAGCACAGTGCAGAGCACCAGAGATGCTCTGAACGCACATTCCAATGTCAGGAAATGAAGAACTTGCACTGCTGTTAAGAGATATTCCTGGTACAAGTTACAGCTGCCTCCTTTATCCATGGAAATTTCGTGACTCTCCATACACCTTTGGCAAGTGTTTCTCTGCTACCTAACAAGCAGAGGGGAAGTTTACTTCATGCAGCAGGTATCGTAAGCATACTGGAGCTTAGGACCAGCCTTTTACTGGGTACATGTAATAATGTATAGATTACATCCATGTATACACCAGTTTGAAATGGTTTGGCTACAATTATTCCCTCACTTGAATAATCCAGCATTGCTAAAGCACATTTTAGATTTTTGATTTGATTTGCAGCCAAAGATAGTGTTGTTGCAGTATTAATACTCAAGTGAATTATTTTAACAACAACACACCTCCACCCAATCCCACATGCCAACAATGACAGCACACACCAAAAAAAAAAAAAAACTGTTTGCCTTATGTTATTTTAAAGTGGCAGTTACAAATATTTTCCCTTTCACCTTATTCTACATAGAGTGTAATTCAATGGTAAAAAAAAAAAGTTTATATTCACAGTCATGTAACCAAGACAATCTCTGGAAACAAAAGTTTCCCCTGGTTCTTGCTTTCCATACACATGTCCCTGAGGCACCTGGGACAAGGAGTTTATTCCTGCTGTCTTTCATCCAGGAAAATTACATCCCAAATTTGCACCCAGGGCTGATGATAAAGATTAGACTTACAATAGCAGACTATCCATTTCCAACCCACCTGACTCCAATCTGACTTTCAGCTCTATTGAGGAGCCAGATGAGTCCTCCCTGCTGAACTAAACAAAGACAGACTGGAACACACTGGGTGGGAGCTCTCAGCCAGGCTCAGTGAGGTTCCTCACAGAACAGGTTCTTGGATGTGGCAAGGCACCAAGCTGGCAAAAGCTCACACCACCACTGACCATGGCAATCTGGACCCATCTACCACACTCTTTGTCCACAGCAACAGTTGGCAGTTTCTGATTCGTAATCACAGGAGAAGCCCAGTGATGCGAATCATGCACATGGCTGTTGCAGTAATGCTGGCTCTCCATAGCACCTCTCTCCTGCAGTCCTGCTCCACAGGGCAACTCCTGTTCCAGAGGAGATTCAGCAATTCAAGGAATGCTGCCCACCTGATCTATCACCTGCTTTTCATACAGCTGCCACACAAAGGGCACCTCCAGCACCGAAGATGAGATGAAATTGTCCCATTTGTAGATTCCCCAGACTCCTATTTTACTGTTATCTGTGTCTCATGTTTCAAGGCTTTGGTCCTTGGTCCCAGCCAAGGTCTGCAGCCTCACTCTATGGCACTGTGTTACAAACACCAGCATCGTGATGCAACTGCCCGCTCTTTTTGCCTTGCTGTTCTCCCCACCCTATGCCCACAGCTTCCATGTCCTCTCCTACAAATTCTGACGTGACTCTGAAGGCTATAGATTTGCAGGCACATCACAGGTAAAACAAACCTAGAAACAAACTTTTATAAGATGCCACTCTGTGGCACAGGAATTTTAATTGAGATAAACACCACATCTCCTACATCCCTTCTTTGGTCTCCTTTCACTGTCCAAAGGTAAACCTCTAAAAGGAGTCCACCCCTCTGGAACGGATATGGGAGTTTTATTTGTCTCAGAGTTTGTCTCCTAAATTATAAATTCCTCTGGGCTCAATTTCCTGCTTCTAGCCTTGCCTGGTCCCCACTCTGTGGCTCAGGTTTACAAGGTCATTTTCAATTCCTACTACAAAAGCAGGTTCATGTCTTTGTTTCTCCTATTCAGCATGAAGTGGCTTTGCAGAATTTTCCCTTTTACTCCCCTTTCAAGTCTCTACTACTTCTACTCTCCTCCCTTTTCAAGCTTGAGGAATCTAATCTCCTTTTCAGGATCTCCCTGCAGAAAATAGGCTTATTCCTCCCACCACCCCTATTCATAAAACCTCCTTCACAGGCCTCTGTCCAGGCAAAGCACAGCTGCCAAAGTCAAGTATTCTGCCCAGGAAGCACAACACAGCCCAGCCTACAAAGTGCAAACACATTCACAAGAACTCAATCACCATATAGAAATACTCTCACTCTCCACCATCACATGTGGAGGACCAAGTCTTTGCTGCTACAAATCTTCTATTAGAGCTTAAATATAAATGTTGCTGGAGGCAAAAACATACAAAACAAATCAGTGGCAGCAATTTGTACCTTGGCCAGATTATCTCAGCAAGAAAACTGTAAATAAATTACAACACAAAATACAGGGGTTGGTGATCCAAAAGAAGATTAGCAGCTCGCAACCAGATGCAAGTGGATTGGATACAAAAAAAACCCCTAAATTGGAAACATGTTGTAAAAATTTCAGTTAATTTGCCTCTGCCAAACGGGCAAGCAGAGCACAGGAGTCACTGCCATAGACAAGTACAGTACACAGGTGCAGACAGACAAGATGGAACCTATCTACTTGTTTGAAACTGTTCTTCCTACGCATTACAAGATCTAGTTTTACCCCAAAAGTGGCAAATAGTCTCTCTTTTTGCAGCCACATCAAGTGTCAATATGGATGGAAAGAACGGTATTTATTTCATGGCAAACTCTGATCCTTTTAAGTCTGATTTCATCTTGGTTTGGAACATAAGATCTCAGTTAAAAGGTAATTGAAAAACAGTTACAAGGAAACCATGTGCCTACAGTGTCATATACTGGAAGCCCTGGAGTCTGTAACTCAGAGGTCAACTGGCAGACATGAAATGAAGAACCAGGCAGACAGCGGGAAGCCACATGGGTTTTGACAGTTGCCTGGCTTTTCATGGTATTTTACTTAAATCTGTCACTGCTAAATTTTATTGCAACAAACTGAGGAAGCAGCTGTTGTGGACAGAAAAATTCTGGCCATTACTACTTTAAAACAAAACAGAGATAACAACACACTTGTAAAAGGAAACACTGAAAAAAAAAAAAGGCTTTCAAGCATAAACAGGAAAGAGAAACAAGGTACCAGAATTATAAATATGTTTGAGATTTCAAAGAATAGACGGCTCTCACTCCAGAAAATAATAATGAGCTGTAATTGGATATCATTATTGTTTTAGCCATATAAGACACCACTAACTATGAAATTGGAATGCACAAAGTTTCCTACATCATCCAAGTATCAAAGACATTACATGCAAATTATTTGTTTATACTGAAACAGAAAGCTGAATACATCCCCATTTCACATAATATGGCATTACATGACATGCAGCAGCTCAAAATGTTTCTTGCCAAATTCTGGAAATGCTGGCTTTTATCCAGAAGCCAAATACCTATTTTGTTCTGCATAGGCTGGAAAAAAAATTAATGTATGTTTCTCTTGAGAACACGGATGTCTGCACGTGACTATTCAGTTGTTCCTGACATTTTAGGTTACATAGTTTGTACACTATTCCTCGTATAGCAGCAAACCCTGCAAGAATGAGGATGTGCAATGCCTCTGTTTCAGAACAAAGGTGCCCAATTCACAGAATTTAACAATTTGAAAACACTAGAATAAGAGATAAATGGCAAACAAACAAAAACGAAGAAACAAAAAGTATCTAGAGAGAGAAAAATGGGAATCTTTTAGAATTTATCAGGCCTAAACAAAGCACCCACACTTGTGCATGGCACACAAATTCTCTAGTGAGCAGGTGTGTGTGCCCATTCCCTCTTCACTTGTACAGCTGTAGTAACTCTAATGCTGCCTTCATTCCAATCAATGAACACAGCAAGAAAACCACAACTCACAATTCACAGCACTGTCAGATGATTACATTATTCCAAGTTTCCTCTTTTCTTTCCAGCTCCTATTCTACATGAAAGAATTAAGAAGGAAAGTGTTTCTAACTCTAGAAGAACAGCTTAACAGGAGAATGCCATCAAGGTCAGGAAACAAGCAATCAAACAGGAAGTATTCTTTCTATTCGTGAAGCGACTTAAAATGTAGGTAAATCTCACTATTTTGGGGTCCATGACCCTTTTTTTAATTCCTGGGGAAGCAATCTGAAGCTTATTTATAGTATCACCTCCCTTTAAAGCCTGCAAACATACAGAAAAGCATATTGAAAGCCACAAAAAAATATACAGTTATTTGGAGGAGGCAGGTTACACAGGAAAGATTTCTAAATTGGTAGTTGTAAACTTGATGGAGACAAACTCGCTCTATAGTGAAATATATCTGAAAAAAGCCAGCACAAAACATGTTGGCTTATTAAGGTAAGGAACTTTATCCATGTACACACACACACTCTCTCTGCACCAGGCATGTCCTATTCTAGGAACAGAAAGAGAAAGGCAATAAAACTTTGATACATCATTCAGTCGTAAAACCTCTGGGCACAGCAGCCACCTAAAATGAGTCCACGTTATTAAATACAGGGGTTGGTATAAGAAAGAGGAAACAAAAGGACATACATAAGAGCAAATTAAATCTGCTGATATTACAGAAAACACCAGATGCAGAAAGAATGAAGACAACTAATAGTTTTCCTGTTCTTCAAATGGGAGAGAACATAGACGTATATGATCCTAACTAATAATATGATGGTATTTTAACATAGTGATCATCAGTCTGGGGGGTTATTTCTGAGGCGCAAGACATAGCTGGGAAAAGCAGATCTATGGCCAGTCAAGTTAAATTCTCTTCAGAGGGACTCACATTTCTGCTGGAAATATTTTCAGGGTTTGGAAGCACCTCTCCATTGCAGTGTGTCAGTTCCTAGCAAGCAAGCCCAGCAAACCATCTTCCACCTATATATCCCTTTGGGTACCAATGCCTGCTGCTACAACATTTCTAATTCTCAAGAAGGTTGGCAAAGAGAGGAGCTGGGGGCCTTGTCCCATTGTGTGCAATGGGGAAATCTCCACCAACCACATGGAAAGGGTTTTATTTACCAAGATCCCTGCTGAGGGGAATATCCAAGGGGAAAGACCAGCACGGATGGCCTCATTACACAGTTTTACAGCATTTGCAAGCAATAAAAGCCTTTCAGCATTTGGAGCACCAGGAAACAAGCAAGCACTGAAGTCTATATAGCAACGATGTGACTGGACACAAGTGAGCAGACATGCCAGCCCCACAAAGCCCACAAGGAGTAGAAGTGCTCCCTACCCGCAGTTCGGCTGGCAGGGCGCAGTCTGCCAGGAGAGCCAGATCTTCCTGCAGCCGGCAGTTACCTGTGGGCTCAATCGTCAGCACTTTCACACAGGTCCCTGGCTTGGAAGAGACTGGAAGAAGCAAAAAAAACAAAAGAGCAGAGATGCCTGAATTCCTCTACAAACATTCTCTCCCATTTAGATAAAAGACACCCCAGGAAAACCAGTATTACTGCTGTTCAACTTTTACTGCAAAACACACACAGTTTTTCTATGCACACACACATTCAGCACCCCTCAGCACAGCCGGTGAGCAGGGCTAGAAGGGGATGCATGT
This sequence comes from Eulacestoma nigropectus, assembly GCA_013397775.1. Lineage (NCBI taxonomy): Eukaryota > Metazoa > Chordata > Aves > Passeriformes > Eulacestoma > Eulacestoma nigropectus. Next base: position 832,795 of record VZTE01002610.1, on the reverse strand, counting down.
ATTGCTGTCTCTCCGCAAACCTCCACTGAATTCCTTATGCTGGAATATCAGTCGTGGGAAACAAAGTTGTCACAGGCATATTTCAAGCCCAACTTGCTCTTTGGAATCCACGTCAACAATTAGTTAAGGACCATGGATCAGGCTGCCCTGATCCCTGTAGGAGCCAGTTACACACTGCCTTCCCCAGCCAACCATCCCTACAGCTGACAGTGTCACCTAAGGTAAAGCCCATGCCAGGGAGTTTTTAAGTTCATCTGCTTCCATGCCTCTCTGCTCTGTCACGTGCTTTCACTGGGTCCCATTTCAGCTATGCCATCCTGATTTCACTGCAGGGAACAAAGGAATTTATTCTTGTTTAGCCAATAAGTTCAGCAGGTACGAGTCTGTCCTCTACTCTCCATCTGTAGATCCCTAAAGCACAAAGACTCCAAAGTACCCAGACTCCTGCATGTGCCTGAACTAAGCATCACTACCATCAAAGAGCTCAAACAGACCCTTCAGAGACAGCAACTTCATTTGCCTGTTTCAGACCTAGTGTGTCTTCCTGTCTTGCCTCATCAGCCTACACAATAGAACAGGGAAAGCAAAATACATGATCATACTTCAGTGGCCTTGCTGTGACCAAAGTTGTTGTGGAGCTCATAGATGCCAACCCTAAATTCAAACAAGTGGCAGCCCGAAGTAGACCCACTATAATACGATGCTGCTGCCAGCACAGCCTTTCCTGTTTCTGGCTACCTTGTTCCACCACCTCAGGTTTGTACCCAGGTCAGCATGGTTTGAGGGGAGACCTGGAGCATGTAACACATTCAGGAGTCCCTGGCATACAAGGAAGCATGTGAAAAAAGACAGAGCACCACTGGAAAACTCAAAGTTGTGGTGAGGAAGCCTTAAGATACTGTTGGAAACCAGAGACACACAGAGTTAACTCTGAAGCATTCAGAAGGATTTCTGACAGGTATGATTCACCCCATTAAAACCCCTCACAAGTGAATCACACCACCTTGAGACCTCATTTCTCCTGACATTTTGCACAGCATTACATGAGCTCCATCAGATGACTCCACTGGGACGTGGGCGAAACAAGACCACGATGTGCCACAAAACAAGATCTCCACCCCCTCCTCCACATCACTGCTGCACCCTTCAAATATGCCACCACTGTACCTCTTCATAGGCCACATATCCCAGAAAGATTTCTGGAAAGGGAAGGATAATCTACCAGCACAAAATAGTCAGGTACCATGACGGCTACACACAAAGCTCACCAGTAAGGAGACAGCCTGCCCTATTAGCACGAAATGTTACCCTCAGATAGATGACTTCCAGGGTAAAAAAGCTAAGAGGAGGCCTGGCACCAATACAAACCAGACTGAGTGAATTTTCTCAAAGAGCCCTGACCACTCACACATCAGCATGAGAGAAGGAAACTTCTTACTTCGCAATTAGAAAATCTTCATGGCTGAGAGAAACATTTGTATTTCTGTACTCCGTATTTTAACAGTCACCAGGTCAGGCTCTGTAAGTGCTAATGGATCCAGCAAATTTTAAGTAGTAGTCAAGGCAAAAAGTTCTTCTCTTGGGATCCACAGAGCATCTGTGCACTTTCCCAGTGACACAAAAGAACAGTGATTTTTCTGAAAAGAAAATCTATTCAGACACTGCATCTCTCAAACCCAAGGGCATAGCATTTGGTATCACACAAAAATCTTTCCTAACAGACACAAGAAAAATCAAAGTTGTGAAATAGGAAGAAGCTGCTGGCTGCCAGCAAGCAGCAGAGACTATGACAGAGGAATGCAAGAAAGATGAATGAAGGGGTTTCTGAGAAAAGCAACATAAACAATGTAAGGAGATGAAGGGAATTATCAGTGTGGTTGAGGTTGAGACTGGGTTTTTTCCCAGTCTAGCACAGCTGTATAGCACTGATCATCACCTACCAATGTATTAGCTGCCTTGGTTTTCCTGCTCACTACTTCTTTGTAGTCTTCTGGTTAAATTGAGCCAACGTACCACAAAACATAAGAGCCACAAAAAACCACACTAAACTCCCAAAACCTTCAAAATGATGCCACACTCAGATACATCTTCCCAATAAAACAATTAGCTATAACCACAGATTCTGCACATCCATTCTTGCTACAAAGGTAAGCATCTCAAACCTTGCTCTCACCCTTTTTGCCCTAAAACTTGCTGAAATAACTGCAGAACATTTACTTTCTAAGACATGCACTTCTAAAGGAAGGATTACGGCTTAGTCTGGACAAATTGTTTGAACTCTTCCAAACACTGCAATAGCTTTTTCTTGCTATAGCCACAACATACACACAAGGGAAAACAGGCAAGCATTTACACCCAAATACATCTCAGGTGCAACACAGGGCACTGGGTCATCCTCTTCCTATACTACTGTCTGTGCATGCCAAGATACTAAGTGCTTTTGAAATACTAATTAACTCTAGATAATGAGATTGCAGACACTGCAATTATCTGGTGGAGCTGCAGAGGCTAGAGTTCATGTTGTCTTCTTGTTTCAACTTCATAATACAGATGCAAGACAACCCTGCTCTGCAGACCTGAATCAGATGTCTATTCCACAGCATGCACTTGGAACAGGCAGAGGTTTCTAACACACTCAAAGGAACAGTCACGCTTTGTCAAGTGCCAGACATGATGTGATCTAAGATCTTTCCAATTTTTTAACTTCTATAACTCTTACATATATGCCTTTCTGCAAAATCAAGTTTTCCTGGCTTCCACATGAGATTTAAGAAACAAACTTTTAACAGTTGTTCTATATCTTTGAATCCAACCTGTCATAAATAAAAATCAAGCCTAGTACTTCCATCAGTGCTTTAAACCACCCATTGATTGTCTTCTGTCAGGCCTCAAAATTGAAAAACTGTTCCCTCCCCAAAGAATACAGAAGTCCAGTGCCATTATATTCCCAAGTGGTGCTTTTACCTAAAAACGTCCAACTAACCTGAAACTTTACTTCATTATTTTCCATTTGTAAACCCACCAAGAAGTCAGCTTTTTTGCAGCTCACAAATTTAAGCACCTTCTTTTCTTTCCACAATATTATATGAGATTTTAACTAAATGAATTAAGGTGGAATGTCTCAGCTAGACCCTTGGAGAAAAAGATAAAAAGGAAAAAACAGATCTCCAGCATCTCACTGAACTACTCTGATATCAAAAGATGACACAAGATCATTTTGTTACCTTATTTCTGAGTAGTTTTTATTTTATATTCATTCATTGTTTCCCTTTTCCGCCACTTATTTAATACAAACTGATACCTTATAGTTTTTATAGATACCCAGAAATGCATTTCTAATCTCTTCAGGTCCATGTTTACATTTGTATTTATACAGCAGAAGTAAGACCTGTGACACAGCTTCCATAAGGACTTGCATCCTCGTCTACATGGGAACAGCTGTATCATGGCCATCTTGTACCACACCACCACCAAACAACTGCACATGCCTAAACAGAGACCTGCACAGGGTAATATCTTCCATGAGACTGGCAGATGAGGAATTTCTTGAGCCAGAAGTATTCTATCAGTTATGCCTTGTAACTTCAGGAGGCTGAAAAACATAACTTGTATTCAAAAGGAAAAGGTGGAACAGCTACACTCCTGCCTCTTAGATCAGGGAAGAAGATGCTATTGACTTTAAACTACAGACTGGAGTCTCTTCTCAAATCAAAATTAACTTGGTTAAAGTAAAGGAGTTAACTCAGAGCACAGAATGAGAATCAGAAGCTTTCAGCCTGAAGGTTTTGTTATCTGATAATTTTTTCTGCTTCGTGACTAACACTACTTGTGCTGTTTTGATTCTTCTTCACTTGTCCCTTAGCTTGAGCTAAGGAGATGGATGATAAACTCCAACTGTTGGTTTTCATGCAATAAGCTTATGTCATGATTAGATCACAAGTTATTTGGATAACAAAAAGTCCTTAAATAGAGGATTGTTTCATTTAAGGTTTGGCACATCCATGTGTTACTAATATACACAAGCTTTCAGAAATACTTCTCTGCTTTTAAAAAAAGTGCTGTATCTCCCTCTGTACCCATTTTGGGCCAATTATCAAAAATTTTACTTTGGTTAGGGGTCAGATAAATGCAGAAAATTACTTTTAACTGTATATATTTTATCTTTCTGGGGATTTAAACAAGCTCTCTGCTGGAAGACACTTCCCAATATATATTGCACCATGCTCAATTGAATGTCTGGCAACCACAGCAAACTCCTGCTGCCATGGCTGCACTACTCTGAAGAAAGCATTCCATATAAATGATAAACATACATATGTCAGAAACCACTACAGCTGCCCTACAGAAAGGCCATGACTGAAAACTATCATGCAAACATGGAAATTCCACAACAGAATCATTTTCTGGAAGCCCCAAGGACACCACGAAACATCCACCATCACACTTTCCTGTTTCTCCCTGAAAGGGCACACAGGCACAGCAGAGACAACAGCAAGTCAAATGCTTACCAAATTCATAGACTTTTTTACATTTGGTCTCCAAATCATCGATGAGGTCCTGCAGCCGACACTGCTTGGCCAACCTCTTGCAATCACTGACATATTCTACATCGATGTCCAGACGACCTGTCAAGAAGAAACGCAGTCAGCTCTCTTAATCCACAGGACTTAGGTGTAAAAATGGCAAAAAATAAGGTCTGAAGACCTGATGGCACAGAAATTCAGTAATCAGATACACTGCCTCACTTTTTAGCATCCACTTACAACTCAGTCCCAGAAGCTAAGACTTGATATTCCACCACCACCCACCACTTAAATCAGTAACAGTCTGGCATTTAATTCACATTTCCACTTTCCAGGGTTTACCCTAATAGTTTCATTCAAGAGTCCAAAGATCAAACAGGCTGTACAAAACATGTCTAATTCCCTCAGAAAATCAAAAAACAGCAGCACAACAGCAGCAGGCATGACTGCCACCATTGACTACCCAGCTTTGGGTAAGAATAGACTTCAGGCTCACAAGTTTTCATCTCAGGATCTCTTACAATCACTGAAAATGTGGCAAGGGACATTTCTGAACACACTGTATTGGAAAAGAAGAGCCTTAAAGACAATGTTATTTTCTGGCACCACCTCCTGGCCTGAGATAATTCAGCATTTAGCATGCCTACAATACAACATTACGCATTTTCACAGAAGGTTTAGAATCAACTTCTGTTCAGAAAAAATACTAGAAAGTAGTCAAAGCATTCAGCACACACTGCTCAGGTCTGCCAACTGAAAAAGTTCTACATGGGAAACTGGCTTTTCACCACCTTAGGAGACTGTTATACCAGATGACAGATTTTCCTTCCTTAAGTTAGAAATACAATCTCCAAATCCATCCAACCGATCAACCTAAGCTGATTTTTGTTTTAATTGACTGTATAATTACTGGCAGGACAACAACTGGCAAAAGGTATAAACATCTTGGAAGAGCTGGTGATTGCTCACATTCTCCCATTCTGCCAGCAGAGAGGATTTGTTGGCGACTCAAGCACCCAAACACCGCTGAGTGCAAGCCTGTGCCACTCAGTGCAGAGGCACAGACAGCTGCCCACCAGCCATGTACACAAACACCAGAGGGTAAAGTCATCTACCTGTGTATAGATACTGCAGAAGAGCTCCAAAGGCTGCTGGGTTAATCTAAAATAAAACAAGAGAAAGTTACATTTGGAATCACCATGAATTTAACAGTAAGTTTGAAACACGACCCTGAACAAGTGAAAAAAAAAATCTTAAGTAAGAACTCACACACTGCACCTGATTTCCTTGCTCCTCACATAAATAATGCTGCCACTCCACCTGGCTTACACAGCTCCTTACTGTCTCAACTGATACTAATCCCTCAGGTACCTCAGGGGACAGGACCTGGCTAATGGAGGAACTCCAGAGACATGGTTGTAATATAGGCTCTGTAAAATCCAGGTTTTTACTGATCATAAACATTTCCACCTCTTCCTAATTCCAGAGGAAAGACATGTTCTTGTACAGAGAGGAGAGCAGTGTTCTGAGAAACTGGAATTATGTTTGTCATAAGAGGATTTGCACTGCTAGAGTCAAGTTACAGAAATGCGTGCGGGAGTATTGGTGGTTAAGGGATGGAATGTACTTATGGCCTATTTAGTTCTTGCTGCAAACGCAACAAAAGGGACTCAATTAGTGCCAATTATGGAGGTGATGTCTTCACCACAGACCACCTGTCCACCAGGAATTAGACAGACTCAACTCATCCCAGAGAGGGGTCGTGACGCAGCTGGCAGATGGTAGCAGCTACCTGCTACTGCAATTAATTAAGATTTGTTTGAGCCCATGACAGAGTGAACAAAGGGGAGGTATGCAGTCTGCAGTCTTTTGTTATCTCAATAAGATGCTATTTTACTGCATGAAGTCCCTCTACAAGCCCTTCTCCTCAACTAGGGTCATTCTGAGCCCCAGGAGCTATTCACTGTGGAAGTTAACCCTCAAACTGTCCTTCCTACTCACTTTCCTCACCCAGTTGGAACAGCAAAAGAAAGGAAAGAACTGGAAGCACAGCCTTGCTCACCAGTGGGTGCTTCAACACTATCATGTTTTTCCCCTTCCATTTGGTCTCAAACATCTCTGCAAAGTAGGCGCTGCGAGCGCTGAGGATGCAGCGGTGGGCACAGAAGGATTTGCCATGAACGATGAAAACAATGTCACTCTGGTAACCCTGCTCCAGCAACCTGGAGGAACAAAGAGAAGGGACATTCACGGCAGCATGAAAAAGAGAATGGAGTAATGCTAGTGGGGAACATGGTACAATTAGGTCTAAATGAACAAATACCCCCGGGCATTGCAGTCTCTCCCTGCCCAGCAGGACAGCCAGCACAGGGGCTGGTCCTTCACACACTGGAGTGGGATGTCTCACTCCCTCCCATAACTCAGAGGAGTTTTGTCAGTGCAACAGGGAGGCTGGAGAATGAAACCTTCTTGCCTTGGGCGAACACCTGAATGCTGGGAAATGATTTTAAAGTGGAACTAGTTGCCCCCAAGCACATCTTTAAAAGTTAATACTGATTTTAAATTGTCAGATGTACAAAAAAAGCCCTGCAAAAGGGCACACTTTCAAAAAGAACTACCCTGCTACAAAGTAAGAAGCAACTTCCCTGCTCTCTGGGCACTGTCAGTGTGCATGCTTTAACCATGTAACAAATAGGAGAGGACCTGATGTCACCCACCCTCAGAAGAAGGAAGGATGTGACAGGCATGAAATGCAGGCAATTACCACACCAGAGGTGAAGCCTTGTTTATGCCTGCATGCCCATACCTTCATTCTTTAAAAGGAAAAAACCAAAACTGCTACTTCTAGAGTTTACAGCAACCATCACCAGTGTTTCCTAATGCCCATCACTCCTTGCATATACATTCTCACAAACTTCCCCAAGAGGTCAAACCAGGTGGACATCAAGTACCATACTCCTTCTAGGGAGTTGGACTGGTGCATAGAAAGGTGTGGAGTCACACATGGAGACGTCAGAGTCTTGAACGCTGATCTCAATCTCCTGCCACTAGAACACTCTTCTTTCTAGTGTCTTGCCCCAAACCAAACAGAAGCATTAGGTTTTTTACTTTTTGCTCCCCAACTGTTGCCCTTTGTTTCTATTTGAACACAAGGTCTGCTTGAATGAGAAGCAGAAACCAGCACAATTTAGCTTTCATGTATGCTCAACCCTGCACCATCTGAGCCACAGTCACCAGGGCAGTGATAAATCACCCTACAAAATTCTTCTTCCCCGGAAGACAGAATCTGATTTTACTCAGAACAATGAGTTTCCTTCCTCCCCTCTTTTCCGACAGCTTCAGAAATTAGGACACTGTAGTACTGGGAAGATTGTCAGATCTTTCTAGGACTTATTAACACCCCAGTTTCAAAGATAAAAAAACCACAACAAGGTTTTAACATTTGTAAGTCAGTCCAACGGGAAATAAAAAGGAAAAAAAAACAACCAGCAAGTCTGTAATAACATCAGGGTAGATAAACAGCAAGAAGAAAGGCTTGAAACTATTCCTCTACTCCTGAGCAAGTTAGGCTGCCATTCAAGCTCTAGTACGTGAGACACACAAATTTCAGAAGTACCTTATAAGTTTAATAACCAAAAAGAAAGGACTGGGCAATGTCACTGTGAGTCAGTTTGAGGCTTCTTAAAGTGCTCTGTTTCACAAATGAGAAACATTTTATCAGTGTTGAAAACTTCAGCTTGTAAGCTCTAGTACCTTCAGGCCTGGAACTTAATTTCAGTAGATACACTATTCTAAACTGCTGATGTGGTTTTAGTGATCTGATTTTGGTTTGACAGTCAAGGATGACAGCTCAGTGCTTCTGCATTTTAAAGACCAGCTTTCTGTTGATTCTGGAGTCTATACCCAAGTCACTAGAGGTTATGCACATACACACCTGGAGATCATCCTTTAGGGCACAGGGGACATCCCTCAGGAAGCTCTACATGCCCAGGAATGAGAGAGGGTGCTGATCAGCTGCCTTTCAAAGCTGCCCTGAACACAGAGCTCACATATGCAGAAGAGCTCAGGAAGGCTGATGGGATGCTCTGCACATGCCTCGTGTCCTTACCGCTGCAGGAAGACATCGTAGTAGTCCCTCTTCATGCACTTGGCTGTGATCTGTTTGTACTCCTTCAGCAACCGGCGGATGGCGTCGCTCAGAGCTCCGTACAAACAACGTTCCCCATCAAAAGTGTTTGCCTCACACTTTGCTCCTGTAAAACAACCACAGGCACAGGCCAGCAGGCAGAGTTAGATCCTTCTCTAGTGTCCCCAGATGGTCACTAAATGAGTATGACTTCTGGCTGCTGACATGTTTCATTGTGGTCCCCTCTGCTGATGAGCATATTTACAAAACCTGAGCTTCCCTCACATGTGTACAACCTAAAGCTGCCTTCCCACAGACAAATCCCTTTCTGAAGAAGCCATGACTTGTTTAAACTGACCCGTGTAAAAACCCTCTCAGCATGGCTCCAGCAGTGTTCTGGGAAGACAAATCTCACTGTACAAAGAGTGCAATCATTTATTGGACTGTTAAGAGCTCCTCCTAAAAAGTATTTCTGCTTTGTATAAGACAGGAGATGCTTCTTTGGGTTAGAATCTGCTAGAAATTTGGAGGGCATTTGCATTTTCCTATTTAGAATTACACAAGTGGTTGATTAAGATGCTGGGAATGCAGTAGAAAACCAAACCTTTTGAGATGTGGCTGCACTCTGGTTCCTCTGGCAAAACACTACCAGTACCTAGGGGAATTTGGGTGCTGAGAACCAAATAGGCAGGCACTTGGCCTGAAGAATTTGTCATTTTGTTTGAGATTAGCAAAATCCCTTGCATTTCACCTTTAAGTCCTGCTTACAAAGCCAGGCTATCAGCAGAGTACAAGAAAGTTTTACACAGACAATTCTTCATATGAAGTACAACTCTTAGATCAGCATATTCCCAACACCATTGCACCCTCACAAAACATCAGCTGTGGTATCAGAAAGTCATGCTGCCTTGAGCCATCACAGACAGCTTCCTTTTCTGTACATTTTCAAGATTTCAAATCGAGACATTTCAAGCAATTTCAAGAAGCAAATTCAAGCAGCAAATGGCCTGCAAAAGGGACTATGAAGGTGTGTGCAGGGCTCCCTCTGTAGCCTGAGATTGCTGATCAGATGGTTGGTAGTAACAGAAGAAGTTTCCATAAGGGACAGCTAGAAGGAACACAATCCACATGGACCAGAGAAAGATACTGCACCCATATCAGGACACTTTTGCTCACCATTGGCTAGAAGATAACGTACAAGCTCCTCATGTCCACACAGGCAGGCATAATACCTGACAATAACAAGAGAAAGAAAATTAGAGATGCAGTAGGAAGCAGAATTCAGTGTTTTGGCATGTCACCACACACAGACCACAGCACTGAGCATCCCTGAGAAGCTTAGGAGGTGACTCCTCATAGGAGTGAGGAATTGCTACCGAATAGCACAGAAGCCTGATCCCCAGCAACAGACTAAGCAGGATCTGTTTTCAGCAACCCTAGGCACTGCAAGGAGATCTCAAAGTCCCAGTCTGGGTTCAGCATCTTCTGCTGCACCACCAGCTGCCAAATCCATCCTCATTTTAATGGAAATCATTTCATAGGCACTGAGCAGTCCACTGAATTCTCAAAACCACTCCTTGCTCCTTCTGTTGTCAGTCCAACTGCTGCACACTATGCCAAGGACAGAACAGCACCCACACTGGATGTACAGCAAATCCCCCCTCCAAAGTTCTAGTTACAATGAGTTTTCTCTTTCACAGTCTAAGCCTTTCATGATTCTCTTGCACTAGCACCTCAAATTGTCCTACAAACTAGGAGAATACTGTAACATGCATTGCAGCAGCCAAATGTTAGTCTACCTTTACTTTGGGAAGTTATTCTGTACTTTAAATTTATTGCAGATGTCTAAATATACTTTGGAATTGTGGGGAGGTAAAAAGCTCACAGCATGTTCCTCAGCACATAATGAGGAATCCAGGGGGATTCCTCATTACCTACTGCATGTTCACAGCCCTGCCAGACAGACTGAGATCCCACAGTCACTTGGCATTTTACCAGGCCAAGCTGAAAAGACATGCTAGAATGCCATAGTCTTTGGGGAGGAAAAAGCCTAATACAGCCAAGAGCAGAGTGCTTAATCCAGGTAATTTGGCCACAAAACCCCACTTCTGAGCATCGCTACAGCAAGCTCCAGTCAAATCGGGAGACAAAGATGCACTTAGCACAGCACCCACAGGGAAGAGAAGCAGAACTACGCAGCTAAAGCTCCCAAAAAGGCAGAACTTGAGACATTTTGTAACAGTGCTCATAGCTGCTGATGCAGAGAGAGTAAAGGAGCTCTGACGGCCCTACCCCCCACCCAGCCAGTGCTCCAGGCTGCAGCACTCACAGGGGTGTACTGTCCCATTTATCACGGACATTAATTTCCACATCTCGCTGTTCAAGAAGGTATCTGGAAGAAAAGGGAGAGAGCAAAGTTATAACTTCATGCAGCTACTCAGTCACATTTTCCTCTTTCAGAAGATGTAACTTCAAGTTCATAGAGTAACTTCCAAAGGTATGACAGGATCTTGCACTAGACTTGGGGAGCTGTCAGCTACGGCTGAAGGGGCAACAGCCAAATCCTCAACCCAAAGAATGGTGTTCTACAGCATGGCCTGGCAGCTCCCTTCCATCTTAAGTGGAGCACATGGGGAAAGAGGGGAATCAAACCCATCTCTTAACAAGGCAGCAATCCCAAAAGAAGCCTGAGTACTTCTGCAGTACCTTCACATTCCCCAACAATGCTCCCAGCCTGGACGCTTACAAATGAGTGGCCAATTTTACAAGGCCAAGGGGGGACTCCCATCCTGCTCGTGGCTTTTCCTGACAAAAGCAACAACATCAGTGTCATTCCAGACTGCTCTTGAATCCTGCCACTTCCCTGTCCTGCACATTTAGGCTAGATCAAATGCTGCCAACAATCCCTCTCTGACACATCTAGAAGCCAGGCTTTGCCTTGGAGACAAATCTCCTGTATAGCCTGGGTCTTGTTATAGCCTGTACTGCAACAACCACATGTAAAAGTCCCTCCTAGCCTTCACAAAGACTCTCAAGGTTTGGTTTTTTATCACCCACGAGTCCTCCTTTTCACTCCCTTCACCTTTCTTGTCTCAAACTTCAGGTTCCTCTGACTATATTCAACATGCCAAGCAACTCAGCTCCTTTCTACTCAGTCCCATGTAGTCAATTTGTCCCCCCTGCTCTGACAGCATTCTCAGACTGTCATTTCTCCACCATTACTTCTATATAGGTCATCTTAAACCTCTGTAAGGCCATCCTCAGACCCCTTCTTCTACAGTAAACCTGCAATTTACTGCTTGCAATGATTTAATCTAACATGATCACAAGAGATAACAATGTTCCCCAGACCTTATCTATCTGCACACTTATGCTTCATTAGCAAGCACCTTGTAACAGAGGTTGCTTCTGATTATCTGGCATATCACACATTAAGAGATGGAAGAATCAAGTAGGATAAAAAAGTGACAACAGTTTTAGATTCAAACCATGAGACGTAGGAAAAGAGTCTGTTGTAAACCCTGGACCTTGCATTCATCCTGCAGACAACAAGCCCATCTGCCTCCTGATCCGAAATCACTGAAGTTAAGCTGTGCTGCTTCGAGATGAGCAAGGAAACTTGACCTGAAATTTTAGTGTCCCCGTATTTCTGAGATACTCCCACAGTCTACAGCACAAGGTGTCTGAACATTTCCATGACGATTGCGTCCCAGGGATCCAGCTTCCTACCAATGCAAACACCATTTCCAACGGTAAAGGAAGAGCAGCTGGAGAGGAGCCTTGTGCAAGGACATTTGCCACAGGCAGTATCCACACCCACGAGTACGCAGTGCCCGTCTGACACCTGCCGGAACCGGGCACACCTCACCCGACCCTAAGCACCCCGGCAAAGACCCGCTGCACACCCAGCTCCTGGGGTGCAAACAAGCTGCATTTCTGTAGGAGAAACAAACAGCCCTTTCCGCACCCCGGCACCGCGGCCGCCCTGGGGAGCCCCAAGGATGCGACAGCCGCTCTGGGGAGGCCGGGACGAGCTCCCGGTAAACACGTCCCGGTGAGGCCAAGCCGCCCCTGCAGGCCCGGCCCCGCTCGCCCCGGTGACCAGGGCGGTTAAAGGCAGCGGCGGGCGCGAGGGACCCGTTCCTCCCCCCCGGCTCACCGCACGCGGCTCACGTCGCCCTTCTTGCAGCTGGTGAACAGGTCGCTGGTGTCCATGGCCGGGCCAGGCCGCGGGGCGGCGGCGCCGCATTGACGCGGAGAGCGGAGGAGCGGCCGCGGGGCCGGGCCGGGCCGAGGGGCAGCGGCGGCGGG